>OZ014553.1:14390000-14770000 GCA_963966155.1 Clivina fossor | reverse complement strand
TGCTACTGATAATGAAAGCTTAGCTTTTGAAGTACGTATATAGCTTTCTTTAATATTATTGTTTATGATTTTAGGAAAATTATTTAATTTTTTTATCTTAGTGCTTGATCGTAGTTTCGATTACATATAGCGTAGCTAGAGTCTGCTGAAAAATTATACGGTCACCTATAGTTTTGCCAATTACACAGATAGTATTGTACATAAAAAAAATAAAAAAATAAAAAAATAAAATGGAACCTTGATGGATCTGATGACTACAACTCATACTGGCATGATCTTCGAAAAGAACAACATTATTTCTCTTAAAGAAATTTTGGTGGAAGAAGTGTTATGACTTAGGCAGCATTTAACTCTCGCAAAAAGGCAAGAATTGCTTTCACGTCAAGCCGCATAAACAGTGAAGATTATCAGGAGGTACTGGAGGGTTCCTTAATTCCATTTCTAGAGGAACATGGCGATGAAGACTTTTATGCACTTTTATGCACGACAACGCGAAAATCCATACAAGTCGCAGTACAAAAGCTTGGTTGGCAGCAAGAAACATTCCTGTTTTTGATCACCCAGCGCAATCACCGGATGTTAATCCAATTGAAAATGTTTGAGAAATAATGGTAAAACGTGTTTATGACAACAACATAAATTGCGAATCAAAGGATACATTAAAACGGGCAATCCAGGCAGATTGGGATAATTTGGAACATAAAGTTTTGGAAAAGCTTGTACGAAGTATGCCGAATCGAATTTTTAAGCTAATTCAATGTAACGGTGGTCCAATAGATTACTAATTCTCTGTTTTTTTTTTTTGTTTATTAAAATATATGCCTTTTAAAAGCGTTTTTATAAGTGACCGTATAATTTTTCGGCAAACGTAAGTAGGCGCTGACTAAAAATTATCAGTGCAGGGCTCCTTAGAAACCTACGATTACAAAACCGCGAACGTCATAAAGTTTCTAATTTTTTAGTGCACATTATAGGCAAATGTCACTTTTTTATGTACAATACTATCTGTATAATTGGCAAAACTATAGGTGACCGTATAATTTTTTGGCAGACTATATTATAAATTATTTAAACGAATTTAATTTGATTTGTTAAAATCAGTATTTCTATAAAATTTAAATTTGTTTTTATTGGTCATCGAATTTAAATCGATTTTAAAAATTTCGACCTATATTTGATTATTGTTCATCTCTAGTTAAAATTGAGGAGTATTATTTCTGAATGTTTACACCGAATTACAAGTACGAAGATTGTAACATAAAAAGCAATGATTTTAGATAATATATTTGTCAATGCTTTGTACTCAATAGAGTTTGACACAAACTTTTCATTAATGTCGATACTAGTTTCTTCTAAATATTGCTATCTAAACAAATAACTTTTGCTTTATTCGCGTTTTTGATACCTCTCATACAGACTCTCTTCTATTCCTATTACTTGGAAATATTCGTTTACGCAAAATATTCTTAATCATTCCACTCTATCAGACGTTCACGCAAACATATCACGTTTAATATGTAAAATAAAATTTTGATGAATAAATAGACTTAAATACTTATATTAAATCACATTTTCAACTGCATGAAAAAAAATCTATATGACATTTCAGGAAATAAAAAGAAAAAAATACAATATAATATATTTCTCTAGATTTTTAAATTTTTGTTATTACAACGAAATAAATTTCTTTTGTATAATAATACACCTTGTAAAGTAATATTAATATATACATTTTTTTATACAAATTTTATTGTGGTTGTATATTCCTATACGCAAGTAATAAATTTATAACATTTATAACATTTATAAATATTATTATTGTGTGTTAAAATGACGACAGTTTTCAATCATACTTGCATATGCAATAACAATCAGCAAATCTCAAGATGAAACTTTTGAAAATGTAAATATTTATTTTAATGAATAAGTACTTCTGCATATATATATATATATATATATATATATATATATATATATATATATAACTCTTTCTATATCAAAAAATTCATATTAAATCAAAGTATTTATAAAAAAAAAAGAAACTGGCTAATAATCACTATACGGGTCCAACATATATTTCAATGAAATCTGTTCTAACCAGTAGTTCTAGGTATTCTGATTCTGAAAATAAAATTTTTTTATCGCGACTTCATATAGTAGATACATCAATATGCACTCAAACTTTACATTTGACATCTATTTTATGACAGTTATGCTTGTTTGACATTGCATTACTATGACAAGCATAAGTTACTTGATGTATTTTTTAGAATGAATGACATCATCATTATTATCATAGGCAATACTGTTGCAATTGTACTAAAGTTAGTGACGTTATATTATTACTATAGCCACCAAAGGAAACAAGTTTTTAAATAATATATTATATTATTTTAATTTAAGGGCCTACACTTTCAATCATTTAGTTTCTGAGGGGTATATACGTGTGGTGGCTAGTAGTAAGTGGGCTGAACTTTAGAAACTCTATTGCATAATGTGATTGGCTCTTGAAACCCTACCACTATTTTACTAGGATACACTACAAAATTTTCACTAATATTTTTATTTGAATTTTAAAAGTTTACATACATAATTCCTAGACGGTTCAACCGATTTAAATGAAATTTTCAACATAAATATACCTAGTGCCCAAGATAGTAATGTGTTTTTTTTTTCAGTGATGCCAACTTTCCGAGAAAAAAATTACTAAAAATTTTTTTGCGGTTACGTTATTTATTTAGATTTCTCTAATGCCCAAATAAATTATATATTTTTTGTAAAATACATTGTTGACAAATTTCCAAGAAAAAAATTTTCAAAATTTTTAAAATTTATTATGGCCACATTATTTGTTCGATTTTAATGAAATTTTCATAAAAGATTCTGCTAGTATTTACATAAATTATATAATTTTAACAATATGTTGCCAACTTTCCAAGAAAAAAATTTGTAAAATTTTTAAAATTTAATTTTGACTATTATTCACATTGTTTACATTATATAATGTTTAAAACAAATTTTTAGGATAGGTTTTTTTTATACACAATAATTATGAAATTTAATTTTTGAATAATGCTGCCAACTTTTATCCATATACTTCTAATCTTGTTCATTTCATGTTTGCAGTAAAAAGAAAAAAAAAATTACTGAAAATGTTTTCACTCAGATAAAATCAGCACATTTAGATTTTTTTCATCATAGTAAAAACAAGAAAATATATCTAACAATTTTCTATCAGTTTTATTTTAATAATTTTAAATCATTTTTCTGCATTTTTTTTATAGTATGTTGAAAAATATACATAACAAAAACAACAACGAAATAAAAAATATTTAATAATTTTATTCATTAGGCAAAATTCAAATCTAATATTTTTATGAAAAGTAAACAATCTAAAAATTTTAAATAAAAATATTGTTAATTACGTACTTTGGAATTTAATATGGGATTAATAATTTCAGGTAATAATTAATTAAAATAAAAAAATTGTAATTTTTTTTTCATCATATCATCCCAAAATTTGTCTTCTTTAAACATATTATCTATACATACGTACATACATACAAAATTATGCCATGTACTCATAAGAGTGTAGCACAATTTCTTTTTATTCAACCAGAAACCAACTTTTTTCCTTTTCAGACAAGCAACCTTTACCTCGTCCGCATTCATAATACTTCCAATGCATGCTCTTTTATTCTCACTACAATAACAATAAAAATAATAATAATGATATCGGCCTGGTTCTCTGGTTTGTGGTAAAAACCCGAATTATGTATATAGATTATCAAAACGGTCATAGTACCTGTGGCTCCAAGCAGGCACTATTATTTAGAATATATTCACTTTAATTTAGATCATAATCACTTTGATAAAAACAATTTGCACTCATAACAAATATATTGCACAAAAAAAAAATAATTCCACTATAATTAAATTTATTCAACTTTTAAAAAAACATTTTAACTTTGAAAAAACATAATGCACAAAAAATATTATCACTTGTATTAATTACTTTTCATTATAAAACGAATACTTTCCACTATAAAACGAATACTTTCCACTATAAACTCATAAACTTATAAACTTATAAAACGTCATTCAATATAACTTTAGAGTCATACGAAAATGTAGATACGATCCTGGACCACAAACCGAATAAGTTTCTAATCTAGACAAATGTGTTACTAATAACAAATATATTGCACGAAAAAAAAATCCACTATTATTAAATTTATTCAACTTTAAAAAAAAAAAATTAACTTTGAAAAAACATAATGCACAAAAAATATATTATCACTTGTATTAATTACTTTTCACTATAAAACTATAAACTCATAAACTTATAAACTCATAAAACGTCATTCAATATAACTTTAGTGTCATACGAAAATGTAGATACGATCCTAGACCACAAACCGAATAAGTTTCTAATTTAGACAAATGTGTAAAATAAATATTTATATATATATATATATATATATATATATATATATATAAAGTATTTATTTTAAACATCAAATATCATCACTTCATATATTCTATAATAGATACAAAACTTTTGTTTTTTTTTATATTTTTGTTGACCTTGAACATTTATACATCGTTATAATATAAACCATTTTTTTTGTAACAGTGTAGGTTATAGAGAAAATACAGCCACGCCTACAGTTTAGTGAATCTGACAATACGCCTGGTGTATAGGCAATGTATTGAAAAAAATAGATAATTTTTGTATTTTTTCGGTGACAAATTACGGCAAATACAAAGAACCTGTAAATTTCAAATTTGGTATATATGTGTATCAAAACTGTATAAAGTGGGGAAAGTTATTAAAATTAAAATATTGTTATTAAAATATTGTTATCAACTGTATTTTTTTTATGCAAAAATAGCCGTGTTTTTTCATGCTTCGTATTTTTAGTTTCGCAAAATTTATATTTTTCTTTTTGGGTTTCCACACTTTTTAAATTCTTCATATACATTATCCAAAAAAAATAATTTAAAAATATTTCGTCAATTTATAGTAATTTGCTCCAGAAAAATACTTAAAATTTGACATCAAAGTGTACCCTCTTAAGTATTTTTCCAAGTCGTAACTTGCCCGTTAACATTTTCTTTTATCCGAGGATAAAAAAATACAGATTTTTTTAAATTTTTCAATTTTAATCTTTTGAAGCCTTTGATTTCCTTCTCATTACATTTTCTTACTAATGTTTTTTTTTTGTAATATAAAGGAATGTTTTGTTTTTCACCAAAAAAATGCTAGTTTAAATATTAATTTAAAAATATTTTTAAGCATCGAAAAACATATTTAATATTTTTTTTTGCAAATTTTAATATGCTCAAGGAGTTAGATGAGGATAGAAATATGTAATGTTATGTATGACGTCATCACCTTTTCATTCAATTAGACTGTTATGACAACATCTACGTAGATAAATTATTTTTTTAATACATTACATATTTCGAATAAAATTTACAAAATTAAAATATCAAATATGCGAATCGAGTTTTAAAAATATTTTTAAATAATTATTTATCAGGATATCATTCAATGAATCGATAGTGTGAAATATGACAAGACAAATACATAAGCCAATAATAATTATATTTCTAAAAACAATGATTAACAAAGAGAGTATGAAAAGAAATATTCGATACAGCCTAAAGTTTGACTGACAATTAGCTATTTGCGCAAATAGGTTTCAAGGACAAATACATAACAGATGATGTTTGAATTAAAAGTAATGCACGCGTATCGAAATTTTATTTGTATTGGTAATACTATCACGAATACGTATAACACTGCAATAAACGTGTTAGATTTATGTCATCTGTTGTGAGTATATTTGTTCTTGAAACCTGCCTGCGCAAGTCAAGGTCACACATTGATACTCTGGGTGAATTTCTGTTCATCAGAACTTCTAATTCCGTCCAAGACCGGGTAAATTAAGAGGGCCATCCCATTAAGAGACCTTGAAAAATGGGTCAAATTTGGAATTTTTGTGGATAAATTAAAAGTCCTAGCTACATGCGGTTTTACTGATCGAATAGGCTGTTTATTTGATTATAAAACTGTTTTTATTTCTCAGTCAAAATTGTTGCGATAACTTTAAACGCGTTTTCTCGAAACTACTTTTTTCATTATAAAAGTAATTCCGGTCGAACGGATCGAGCAATTTACTTATGACCAAAAGGTTAAAAACTAGACAAAATTTAGTAGAGCTAATGCCTAATTCTAAATTTTTCGGTGTGCGACCCGCGATTAAAAATAATAAATATGACCCAATTTTGTTGGAGTTAGGTATAAGCTCCAATAAATTTTGTATAATTTTTGACTTTTTAGTTTGTAGTAAATCATTGTATCCGTTCGACCGGAATTACTTTTATATTAAAAAAAAAATAAGTGATTTCGAGAAAAACGCGTTTAAAGTTTTCGCAACAATTCCGACAGAAATAAAAAACAGTTTTATAGTAAAAAAAAAACGAGGTCTTTCCGTGGCACCGCCCCTTTACAATATTTTGATATGATAAGCTTGTGTTACAGTCTTGGATAAATAATATTTAGTAATATTCGTAAGTTAGTATGTTGACGTATTCATGATTGCCAATTGCATTGAACTTTGTCACCATTAGTCGTCGTTTAAAATTTAATTGCATTTTTATCAATCCAGTTTAGTCAAAAATTCAATTATTTTAATTGACTTACGGATCTACGTTCAAAACAAGAACATCTGTATTATAAGTTACGTCAATTATTAAAATTATTCTATATATTATAGTAATTTTAGTTTTTTTTTAATACATTTCGTTAATACATTTTATTCCCATTATTTATATAAAATTATAAATTAAATTGTTTTAGTTCTATTTCGTTAAAACTTCAAGCAATCTACCACGTTTTTTACAATCTATATTTCCTCTTGGACTTGCCGAAATCGTTTCACTAAAACTTATAGATTGTTACAGGCTACAATTACCAAATGACCCTTTTGTATTACTGCTTTGGTACTGATGCAGAAATTATTATTATAAATTTAAATTTTGTATTTCATTGTAATATGTCTTTTGCTTGTAAGTATATTACTGAAAACTAATTTCTATTTCATTTTAATTCTATATATATATATATATATATATATATATATATATATATATATATATATATATATATATTGTAACAAACGTAAATATTTGTTAAGCATTTTTAGTGCATTGAACTTTGAGCTACTGCCAGCAATTTCAACATAATATTGAAATAAAGTTGAAAGTTCCATTGCAAAGTGAACTAGATAAATTATGTTTAAGTTACCACCTAGCAGAGTCCAGTTCGATGGCCAAAATGTGACTTAAAAAGGAGGTTATTATCGAGACTAAGGCAGCAACTTTCAAATTTCAAATGAGAACCCCTATATTTTATAGCATATTTAGATTTTATAAATAAAAATATAAAGAATTTATTTTAAACATTTTTTGTCCTCGTGACAGGTGGCGCTGTAATTGCATTTCTTTGCTGCATTTTCTGCCATCTCACTCGAGGTTTAGAGGTGTGCAAAAATGTTTACAATTGTAAATATTAGTTTTTTTTTATATTTACAATAACTATAACAAGACGTTGTTATTTTTTAAGTGAATAATTGAAACAATTATTAAATTAAAATTAAGCAATACATAAGAATAATTGACAAAAATTTGAAAAACAAAAATTTGAAAATTTAGCAACGTTTTGTTATTATTATTGTAAAAACATATGGAAAAACTGATATTTGCAACTGCAAACATTGTTGCACACTTCTAAAACCAGAGTGAGATGGCGGAAAATGAAAAAAAGAAATGCGACTACAGAGCCACCAGTCACGAGGACAAAAATATGTTTCAAATAAATTCTTCATATTTATATTATTAATAGACTCTAAATATGCAATAAAATATAGGGGTTCCAATTTGAAATTTCAAAGTTGTCCCTCCTACCCTCACAAGGAAAGGTCGGTGGGTTTACTTTTTACATCATTCGATAGAGGACATCAACATCAGTTAGTAGTCCCTTCGCTTTGTTAAAAAATATCAAGCCCCTACATTATATAAAGGGTGGACGGGTGGTCCGGACCACCCTGTATAGTACATATACATATATATGTGTGTAATTTTAATGTGCATAATGAAAACAATTTTGCATTTACCTTCTTGAAGTTTGTTTTCTTAAACTGTAGGCTGAAACAAAAACTATCAGTTAATATTTTTTTTGTAACGAAATATATTTTACTAAAATAATAAACATCGTTAGAGATATGTTAAATTAAAGTGATACTTTTCTGTTATGTCAAAAGACTAATTTTACTTTCATGACAATTTTAAATGTGTTTCAAAATATGAACGTTTTGTATAAAAAAAAAATCGTTTTACTTTGAGAAAATAACAAAAAATGTTAGACTAACTGTTAAAAACTATATGAAAACTATATTTTAATATTGGTTCTCATTCTTATAAATTCCAATTTTTTCGAAAGAAAAACATTGAACTCGTTTTCCTCGGAACAGTACTTTTCAGTGAACGGGGCTCTCTAGCGCTTCAACCGATGAACAGATTCATTTAACTTTTTGTGAACTAGATAGGAAATTTAATTTGTGGGGCCGTACTGAGGCGTCTTTTTCAAAAATTGATTCATAATTTTATTTTGTTCTCCGATAATGAACAAAAAAAAACTGAGAAAAAAATGGATTTTTTCTAAATGCTGCTAATTTGTTAATGAGAGAGTTATTTTTTTCAAAAAAGGAAAACAATAAAGTTCCTTAAATTTAATCTAGATTATTAATTTTTAATGTTTTTCTGATTCAGACACGCAAGGAAAGTTGAGAAACGCTCCGCGCACAAAAAAAAAACGCCGCTAAAGGTCATGGTTGGTGGAGGCTGGAGCCTCTATTTTTTTTTAAGAAAAAAATTGGATTTTATTGTATATTAACTAAAGAATAAAACTAGTTAAATTTCATCCCAAAAAAAAGTACTTTTTCTATGAGAAAAAATTTTTCAAATTTCACACTTTTTTCAGGATTCAGTACTGCAATCTCCCTTTAATAGGAATGTATTGAAAACCCATTTTTCGTAATAAATTTTAAAATTTATAGATTTTGCTTAAAACAATATGTTTTATATAAATAATTCCATATTTCGGTTTTGTTTCTAAAATAATTAATATAACTTTTTTCGGTTGAAAGTTACTGGTTTTTACGGATTTTAAAATAATTGTAAAAGTTACGGTTAATGTTCGAAAAATATTTTCAGATATATCGGTTAAATTATTTAATTAACCGGTCTTTTATTGGTTTCATACGCTAATTGGAACAAGTTGTTTAATTTTTTTAAAATTTAGTTAATACGGTTTTTAAATATGAAAGAGAAATTTCAGTAAATTATAAGGCAAGATTTTTTCGCTTTTATGACAATAACCTATAATGCTCTAATTTTTAACTGGGAGTCAATTAATTTCATTATCTTAAATTTTAACAGATTTAAAATTCTACACAAATTAAGTTCTCCCTCCCTCTCTTCTTGAGGTATAGATTTCAAATTCTAGTTCTTTAAAGCAGTATAATTCGTAACTTTGAATTTCAATCGCTGTCACTTGTCTCTAATAAGTATATGTTTTCGTCTAGCGCAAAAAGTGTGGTTGTAATTTTTAATAATAATTTTTATTTATGTATAGTGTTAAAACAAACATAAATAGATATGCAGTTTATTTGTTAGTATATATTATTTGTTGTATTTATTAAACTATTTATAACATAGTAAAAAATTTATCAGAACTCATTATATTTACGTTTAAGTTCTGTATTAATATTTATAAATAATCGACGTTTTGACAAACTCAACGTTCGTTTTTATCAGGAAAACTGATACAAATGACACTTACAGTAAATAAACAGAATATAGAAACAAGTTACTAAATAACAAATAAATTACTAGATTATAAAAATTATAAATTTTTAATTAATGGAAGCCAAATTTTATTTGAATCAGTGTCTTCACAGTATTGATTTTTTTTTTTTATAAATTTGTATTGCTCAACATGCGTTAGAGTACCTATCTTCATGATGTAAAATTCGAAAGTTATTGTAATTATTGCAAGATCAATCAATATTAACAGCAGTTTGATAAGAGAAATAATAGAAATTTATAAAAAAAAAAAAGGTAACATCAATTACTGTGAAAGAATTGAGTTAAATAATATTTGACATGTTTTAATTAAAAATTTATAATTATTATGATCTTGTTATTTATTTGTTACCTAGTAACTTGTTTCTATGTTTCGTTATTTATTGTAAATGTCATTTGTACAGTTTTTCTAATGAAGATGTACATTGAGTTTATCGTAACGTCGAATATTAATATTATTTTACGTTATTTATATTTACATTATTTATTAAACTATTTTAAACATATGGCCTTACTTTTTAGGGATATATTTAAATAATTTCCGTAATAGGAAAAGATTCATTAAATTCCTTTTCGCGGAAAAATTTGAAATTTCCAATAGAATTTATAAAATCTCGTAATTGAACAAAATTCGTCATAACGTCTAAGGAAATGGTGGGGAAAAACTGAATTTTTGTAGATGTTAAAATCTTGCAGATATAAATTTCTAAAATTTAGGCCATGAATCTTATAAGGATGGTCAATTTTAATCGATGGAAATGAATAATTCGAAATCTGCATATCGGGTCAAAAAAAGTTTTGAATGAAAATTGTTTGTCTCAAAGAGGGACATCCTGTGACACCATACTTAACCCGCTTCCCAGTCCCAAACCCCTGGGTGTAGAAAAAGTGAAAAAATAAAATTTTTAAATATCAACCTGCCATTTTTTATTATTTAAATTCTACACCCAGAATTACGTAGATTTTGTCGTAAATTTTTTTTTTTCGAATTTGCTATAGATCTGTAATTGCAAAAAATTTAAATGTGTTGAAAAATGGCGATATCTCTAGAAATTCAAATCAGATATAACAATACTGTTAAAAGCTATCCAATGATACCAAACTTGACCCCCCCAACTTCACCATCTGGTGTTAGGCGGATGTTGGACTAATTTTTCCCTTGCCTCTGACCTTTAGGGTGCTTGATTACAATGAGTTTCCTCGGTTTTTTCACCTTCTGGATGCTTGATTACCGTGAGTCTCCTTGCGTCTCATAAGGTAAAAATGCACAATCTTTTAAGAATTAACCATAAAAAAACTGTTCAAAATTACCTCAATTTGCTCAATCTTTTATACAAGTTGTCCACAATTTTTAGCAACACAGATTGGAGCATAGCTGCACAAGCTCTTCTAATACGTAGTTTCTATATCCTGTTTTGTCGTTGATAAATTACATCTTTCAGCATCCCCCATAAGAAGCAATCAGGAGATATTAAATCTGGTAAACAAGGAGGCCACGCAACTATACTATACTATACTATACTACTACTTTCTTTGCGATTACAGCGCCATCTAGTACAAATTAAAAAAAAATTGAATAAAACTGTGTAATTTTGAATATCGAATTTGAATATGCAATAAAAAATGGAGGTTCCCATTTCCGATTTTTATTTTCTCCTCTTTCTACCCCAGGGGTTAGTAGTGGGGGTTAAATATATTGTAATAATATGGCCCTTTCCCTTTGAGACCAACAAATTTTATTTCAAACTTTTTTTTGACCCGATGCTCAGATTTCGAGATATTCTTGTCCACTGATTAAAATGGATCATCCTGTATATAGAACACTGGTTTGCATTTTTTCGGTATTCCGTCTAAATTACCAAATGCAAAAAACCCGATGACTTAAGCAAGAAAAAAATTAACTTTGTTTATCTACTATTTTAAATATAATTTATGAGGTAAACATAAATATATTTGTAACCGCACTGTGGAAGTTTCTGCTGTAGATAATTTGTGGTTCCAAAATTAGTAACTTTAATGATAAATAAAACTGTTTAATATTTTATCATTGTAATTCAATATAAATATTAAAAAAACTAATTTAATTTTACAAAGTTTTTTTATCATAAATAATTTTTTTAACAATAACAAATATGATAAAATGTTAATAATAATTTTAAATAAAATAAACACTGGTCTCATTCAGCAGACGTAAACATGTGTGTGTTTGTTAACTTATATATATATATATATATATATATATATATATATATATATATATATATATATATATATATATATAATATAATTGAGAATTAATATGGTTGTAATGAAACAATATCGGAGTATATAAAAAAAGGTAACTTCAATTACTGTGAAGGAATTGAGTTAAATAAAATTTGGCTTCTATTAATTAAAAATTTATAATTATTATGATCTTAATAGTTATTTCATACTTATATTTGATATACTCTGATATATATATATATATATATATATATATATACATTTATAATTAATTGTGATAACAATGTTCTAGTCTTAGGTGATTTTAATATAAATATTTTGACAGAAAGCCAGGATAAAAAACTATTTTTGTATATTATGAATTCATACAATTTTTTTCATACAGTAAATGAACCCAGTGGCGTCACTATGGTTGGTGTCACCCAGTGCGGTAACTTATGGTGTCACCCCTCACGACACCCCATAATTGTTAATTGTTATTTTAACATTAAATTTATGTCAGAACTTTCCTAATGTTATATTCTGGAGTAGTTATTATACACGCAAAACTATAACACGTTTTTGTGTTTATAACTAACAGAACAGAGATATTTTTATATTTCAATAATATAATACATTTGTGTCACTGGGCGCTGGGCCGGTTAGGCTGAAAAAATGCATAAGAATAATTTCATGGAGTGACATAGAATCATAGACAGTGATATTTTGCATTTTGGTGTCACCCCTTGTGATGGTGTCACCCGGTGCGGTCCGCACCCCCCGCACCCCCCTAGTGACGCCACTGAATGAACCTACACGTATTTGTAGAAATAGCAAAAATTGTGTTGATAATATATTTACCAATGTAAATTCAGAAAGCTTTATAACTAAAGTGGTTCATAATAACATTTCAGATCATTCGGCTCAACAAATTAGCTTACATACAAAATCTATTAAATTTACTAAAAAATTGTTTTCCGAATTAAATTTAGAAAATCTTCAACAAAATTTATCAAATGAAAAGTGGGAAGACGTCCTTATTTCTAATGACACAAACATTACCTTTAATAATTTTGTCATTTTGAAACAACTCATCCAAAAATAGTTTTTAATAAAAAAACTACTATAAATAAAACCTGGGTTACCGACGAAATTAGATGTCACTCAATAAAAATAAAAAATCTGAATGATTTATATAAATTGGAACTTGCCACTAAGATACAATTCACTACTCAAAGAAATAAATATCGTCAATTAATAAGCAAAGCAAAATCTGACTTTAATTATAATCAGGTAAAAAATTGTAATAATAATACACGTAAAATCTACCCTGAAAATTCGTTTTAAATCGTACAAAAAGCTTAACATAAATTTTCAATAGTTTCCCCTGAAAATTGTATAATGTAAACAATGTAAACAAATTAAATAGTAAATCCAAAATTAAATTTTAAAATTTTTTGTAAATATTTTTCGGAAAGTTGGCAATACTGTATTTAGCTAAAATTATATAATTTACATTGGACTAGAAAATTTTTTTGTGAAAATTTAATTAAAATCGGTTAAATAAAGTTGCCATAATACATTTTTTTTATTAGTAATTTTTCTTTTGGAAAGTTTGAAAAATTTTATTTTGCTAAAATTATATAATGTGTGTGGGCAGTAGAAAAATCTTTTGTGAAAATTTGATTAAAAGCGGATGAATAATATAGCCATAATTAATTTTTAAAACTATTTTTTTTTTTCTCGAACAGTTGGCAAAAATGTATTTTACTAAAAATCATAATTTATGGGGGCACTAGGGGAATCATTTCTAATAATTTGATCAAAATTGGATAAATAATATAGCCACAATATATTTTAAAATATTTATTAACTTTTTAATCGAAAAGTTGCAAAACTGTATTTAGCGAAAATTCTGTAATTTATGTGGTTACTAGAAAATCTATTGCAAAAATTTGATTAAAATTGCTTAAATAAAGTGGTCACAATAAATTTTAAAAATTTTAGTAATTTTTTTCTCGAAAAGTTGGCAACCGTGTATTTTGTTAAAATTATATAATTTATGTAGATATGTACTAGGAAAATCTTTTCTGAAAATTTAAATAAAATAACATAGTTATAATGAATTTTTTAAAATTTGATTGTAGTAATGTTTTCATCAGAAACTTGACAACACTGTATATTACTAAAACTATATAATTTATGTAGACGCTGGAGGTATCCCTTGTAAAAATTTAATTAAAATCGAACAAATAATGTGGTCATAATAAATTTTTAAATATTTTAGTAATTTTTTCTCGGAAAGTTAGCTACACTGAATTTTATTAAAATTACATAATTTATGTGGGCACTACAGTAATCTTTTCTGAAAATTTGATCAAATTCGGATATATATATATATATATATATATATATATATATATATATAAATTACTTACCAGTAAATATACTGACATGGATATATGCAGATAATACTTCATTTCTAGTAAAATTAAATAATGAACAAGAACTAATAGTAAAATCCAATACTACAAGAAGCAGAAGAATGGTTCAGTACAAATAAACTGAAAATAAATATAAATAAGACTCAACATCTAAAATTCCATGGTAAAGAAGAAACTGTAGCTATAAAATTCTTAGGAATCACTATTGATAAAAATTTAACATGGAAAACACATATAGATAATTTAAAAGTAAAATTGACAACAGCACTATATTGTATACACAGAACTAAACAAATCGCCTCGTACGATTGTGCTAAAACTGCTTATTATGCATTTTTTCACAGCTGTTTAAATTATGTAATTTTGATATGGGGTTCTTCTGCAAGTACAGAAAAATTATTAATCGTACAAAAAAGAGCAATACAAATATTATCTTCCTTGGATTGGAATGAAAGGCTGCAAGGAATATTTCAAAAGAGAGAAAATATTAACTGTTACAAGCATGTTTATACATGAATGTATCAAATATATATACTCAAATAAGACACTTTACTTGAAAAATTCTGACAAACACAATTATACCACCAGAAGAAAATCTGAATTATCGATACCACTTTGCAAAACAAACAAGTGTCAAAATTCAGTGTTGTACTGGGGACCGAAACTGTACAATGTTTTTCCCAATAACATTAAACTCTTGAACAGTAACCAATTCAATAGGCGCACTAAAGATATATTTCTGCAAAAGACTATTTATTCTTTTGAAGAATATTTTAATTTTATAACTTGATTTTGTAGATTTTGTAGAAATTCAGATAAACTTGCTTTATAAAAATATTGGAAAAAGTTTTTTGAAAAAAGTTTGAGAATGATATTTGAGGACTAATTTTGAATAAAAATAATTTTGCTCGTCTAAATATTTTATTAAATTTTACTTCAAATTTATCAAACAGTAAAATGTTATTGAAAATTTTATTAATTTTTCTTAAATAGGTGTTATGCAAAGTTGTTATATTTGTAAGATTTGTAAAAAAATTTGTTCCTGGATTTTATTAACAAGAAGATTATTAGACGAATAATAAATAATAAAATTTTATAATTCTTTACATTTTTTTATAATAAATATATCATAATAAATGTTACAATCAATGTTCGAATTAGGTACACACCAATATTTTTATTCGTAAACTTTTTGTTAAAATCATGATCAAGTTAACATGTGATAAAGAGACTAAAAATAAAAATAATGGTATTTACCGAATTCAAACATTAATTGTAACAATCACTGCAAAATATTCATGTATTAAAAATAATATTTTTCTAGCTCTCGGAATTTACATACAGAAAACCTCTCTATAAATAATATAAAATAATAATAAAATTCAAATATACCATTTATAAAATGTATGCATTACAAATAATATTAATACTTAACAAATTCGGATACAGAATAAACAGTAAGTAATTCGTATATTTTTTAATTATTTAAAATTTTTTTTATTATTGTGCACATATTTTAGACAAGCAAATATATACATTGACGGAATTATTAAAATTTGTTTATTTTTAAAAGCTTCTTTGCGTGTTTGTATGTGATTGAGCCTACAAAGTAGCAGAAACGTCCAAAATAAAAAGAAATTATAAAATTTCATTAATGATCTGTTATTGTCTACAAATCTTTTTATTATATTAACAATTTATCTCAGATAAGAAGAAAACACTCATTTAAATGAAAATAATGAATATTTATCTAAATTTTATTGATTTTTTTAAGCATAAGTACTACAAATTTGAAATATTCAGTTTAAATACATTTATTAAAAAAATAAAAAAATTATTAGACATACACCAAAAAATGGCGTAATAGTAATTTACAAAAAAAAAACAAATAGTATTTTTATTGCAAATGCTTTTCTAGTTTTTAATTTAATAAACTACATTGTAAAAAATTTTTCTGTAATTTTTGCAGGAAATGTTATGGGTAACAAAGATGCCCTGGATTATTATGTAATTTTAGTATAAAAATTAATTTTACATAGCATGTAGGTAATATTAAACAAAAAATTATACTCCTATAAAACTAATATACTTTTTATTTAAATATTTATATGTTTTAATGTATTATTACATTAAAACAATATGTATTTATTGCATATTAAAGATAGTTATAATACTAAGAAATTAATGTAAAATTAATATCATACAGAAAAAGCTGATTATGTTACTGATGAAAAATTACATAAAAATAAGTAATATTTAATATAAGTTATATTTATGAGTATCTAATGTATAATTAGATAAATAAAATTAATAATTTATATATATATACATATATATATATATATATATATATATATATATATATATATATATATATATATATATATAATATATATATATACTGGTGTCCCATTTTAATCCGCCACTTGCAATAAGTTTAAAATCATGCATCGGACAAAAAAATGTTCCGGATAAAAAGTAAATGGTTTTGAGAGGAACATCTTGCTCTCCCACGAACCCCCTGGGGCGGAAACGGGGGCAACTTTGAAATCTTAAATGAAACCCCCTATTTTTTTATTGCAGATTCGGATAGACCATTAAAAAGTATGTAAATTTTATTTTTAGATTTTTTTTTTATCTTTGATAGATGGCGCTGCAAACAGCATTTTTTTTTCAGTTTATCAGTCTTTAATTTAAAAAACAAGGTGTACCTAAGTACGATATTCAAGTTATTTTTAGTTCTTTAGGAGGAGTGGGGCGGGCAAAGGTTACTGCATCAGATACCCCTTTTGAATCCATTAACTTTAAGTTAATGGTTTCGAGGGGGATACCTTTAAGTTAATGGTTTGGAGGGGATATCTGATTTAGTAACCCTTGCCCCCCCTACTTCTAAAGAACTTAAAAAAACTTGAATATCGTACTTAGGTTTTTTAAACGAAAGGTTATGAAATATTAGTAACTTTAACGTGCTCTATCGAATGGTGAGAAAATTGAGAACCCCCTGCCCCCCTTATGGGGGGCAGAAGAGGCAACTTTGAAATTTCAAATGGAAACCCATAATGCGTAGAATCTAAATCTGCCATAAAAAATATGGGTTTCCATTTGAAAGTTGCCCCCTCTGCCCCCTCTAAGGGTAGCGGGGGGGGGCTCAATTTTTTCACCATTCGATAGAGCACGTTAAAGTTACTAAGATTTCATAACCTTTCGTTTAAAAAAGTTCAGCCCCTGGATTATAAAAGGGTGGGACGGGTGGTCTGGGACACCCAGTATATATAATTATGTAAAAGTACCTAAAATAATAATTAACCTTTATTACATTATTTATTGTAAATTTAAATATAAATTTGGAAAATTACAGAAACATTATATAATTTTATGTTGCATGTAAAAATAAATAATATTATCTGCAACAACTACAAAATTCATGTTTTTTTATGAAATATTACATATTACTAGTATTATCACATATGTCTGTATGTAAATTTGTTTTTTTTTTTAAATTTTTTTCTCTAAACTTCCATAATTAATAAAGTCATATAATTTTATAGTAATTTTTACTATAAAACTTTATGTAAATTTACAAAACATTTACAGTGTAGGAGTATAAAATGAATGAAACGGCAGTTACTTACATGTAAATATAACAATAAGAAAAATTATTATAATTGCCACTGCGACAAGTAATTTGTGATGTGGTAACATGATTTCGTGTTGCACGTCTTTATTTCGTAAAACTACTAATCGTTAGAAACTGCTAAGATTTGGTTTGATGGAAAATTTTATATTATCTTTTACGGATATCTATGACTCATGGTTTCCTGACAATTAAAATGTTAAATGCAGCCCAATGTAGTGTTTTTAAAATTAACCATAAATTATTCCATTAAATTAAATATTATCTACACTATCATTATCTGCACTATCATACCATAGATTCACAGGTTCTGGCAGAAACTCTTCTAGTTGAAGCTGAAATCAGTTTTCATAGCAGATTATTATCTAATATTTTATAAATTTATGTAAATATTGTTAATTTGTTATAATTTTTTTATAATTAATGCTGGATAATTTTGAATTAAATTTTCTTGAAATAGCATTTTAACTAAGATAGGTTTTACGATAAACGAAACTATAATAAGTACTCGAAAATTGAGCTTAGAGTACCAGCCAATAAGACGCTGCTAGAAAAATTTTCCAGTCACAATATATATATATATATATATATGAAAACGTTGGCTACAAGTAAATGATTTTTTTTATTAACTTTACAAAAAAAATTATTTGTTAATGAAAAGTTCTGCATCACATATAAATCAATAATCAAGAATCAAATTTGTAAAATATTTAGTGGTATACAGAGAAAATCAAAAATATTAATTTATGCTGAAGAATAAAGTGCTTTTAAATTTAGATACAGGACAAAATGTTATTTGAAAATGTTGACAGGAATTAAAAATTATGTTCAAATTTAGATTCATGGCCTTCTAAGAATTAATTAATAAATTTAAAGTAATTTAGTATTTGTTGGATTATTTATTGAATAAGATAAATCACAAATTAAATTAAAAATAAATGCACTTACTGATTACATTAGTCATTTTCTCATGGCAAATTTGATAAACTTTTACACTGTTTTGCAAGAATTATCAAAATAAATACCAAATTTATTAATTTAATTTAATTTGTGATTTACCTTATTTAATGAATAATATAATTTAACAAATGCTAAATTATTTAGTAGTTTTTTTTTTACTTTAAATTTATTAATTAATTATTAGAAGGCCATGAGTCTAAACTTGGACATAATTTTTAATTCCTATCAACATTTTCAAATGATATTTTGTCCTGTATTTAAATTTAAAAGTACTTTATTCTTCAGCATAAATCAATATTTTTAATTTTTCCTGTGTACCACTAAATATTTTACAAATTTGATTCTTGATTATTGATTTACATGTGATGCAGGACTTTTTATGAAAAATAATATTTTTGTAAAATTAGTAATAAAAAATTTGTCCATTTGTTTTCAACTTTTCTAGACATACTGTATATATGTAACGAAACTTATGAAGTAATGCAAACCAAAACCCAGTCAGCAAGAATATAAATTGACGTACATGAAAATGAATAAAACACAGCCAGACAATAATATAAAAAAAAATTTAATATGTAAACGATTATTAGTGAGGTCAATCCATATTTTAATATAATGGCATTATGATACATGAGTAATATATTATTGTCTAAACGGGACTCTCGCCATTTCAAATGAAATTAGGTATTTCATGATGTAAAAAGTGCCGAATATTATGTTGGCGCATATTAAATTGTAGCTAAGCATACTTTCTAACCGCTGAATAAACAGATTTTACTGTGGAAATGCTGTACGAGAAGTATTTTTATCATTTTAGTATCAATTTAACATTTTTCAAAAGACAAATTTCAATATTTCAACAAAAAAAAACGTTTATTTTTTTCAAAGCTATCTACTATTTTTTTTTTTTTAATGCAATATTTTTATGCAATTATGGTACACAAGTAACGTATTTTTCTTCTCTTTCTCTCTCTTACACATGTTGTAATATTTTACGGAGATACAGTGCACGAGACAATTATATACTAACTATATCTAAAAGAATATTGTAAAATGTGTTTTTTAAAAATTATATATATATATATATATATATATATATATATATATATATAGTACGAAAATTTAACGGGATACGGTATTTGGGTTGAGAAAATTTATAAAAATGCAAGCATTTACAATTCTATCAATTTATTGTACATTCCAATATTTCGCCAGCAATTTGTGGCTTCTTCAGGGAAACACTAAAACAATTTTATAATTTTACAATTTCACAATTATGTATAAAACAATAAATAATTTAATGTGAACTATAGGTGAGAAACCTTACATATATGATCAGAACACTATAAATGCTGTTGTATGAGATTTGAATGTTTAGAATTGATTAATTTTCCTTATTTTCATCTTCCAACGTAAAATGTACACATTTAATCAATAACTTATAAATAATCAAATAAATAATACAGTTATTAAAATATATTGATATGAAAATCAGTAGTTAAAAAAATAAATAAATAAATATAATAAAATTGTTAAATAAATAAATAACAATTTAACAATTTTATTATATTTATTTATTTATTTTTTTAACTACTGATTTTCACATCAATATATTTTAATAACTGTATTGTTTATTTGATTATTTATAAGTTTTTGATTAAATGTGTACATTTTACGTTGGAAGATGAAAATAAGGAAAATTAATCAATTCTAAACATTCAAATCTCATACAACAGCATTTATAGTGTTCTGATCATATATGTAAGGTTTCTCACCTATAGTTCACATTAAATTATTTATTGTTTTATACATAATTGTGAAATTGTAAAATTATAAAATTGTTTTAGTGTTTCCCTGAAGAAGCCACAAATTGCTGGCGAAATATTGAAATGTACAATAAATTGATGGAATTGTAAATGCTTGCATTTTTATAAATTTTCTCAATCCAAATACCGTATCCCGTTAAATTTTCGTACTAAATATTAACACGGTAGTTACTCTGACTCTATATATATATATATATATATATATATATATATATATAACGCGCCCAGAACAAAATCGATGTAAAACAACCTTATTGAGCAAAAAGAAGTTAAAATTTTTATGAGGGTAAAACTGATTCTAGTAGTATTATTTGAGTAAAAATGAAACACCTGAAGTTCCGCGCAAGAATGCAACAACCAAAAACGTCCAGGCAAAAACGAATTATGCATTTATTTCGATTTTATCCGGAACTTACATTTTTGTCCATATCTCTCTACTACAACAAATTACAAGTTGCAATGACATTACAACTACAACTATAGAAAAACACAAAAAAGTTCAGAGTAAAAACGAATTAGACGTTTATTTTATTTTTACGCGGAACTTTTGCTATCGCATTTTTCTTCTTAGCTTTTTTTAATTAGATTTTGCTCTCGTGAATTTCTATGGCGTTTTTCCTCATACTAAATATTTCGTTCGTTTTTGATCTCAGGGCGTCATATATATATATATATATATATATATATATATATATATATATGTATATATGTAAATAAATAATTATAATAATAATAATTATTAGTATATATATATATATATATATATATAAATAATAAATAATTGTAAATAAAATAAATAGAAACAAGATTAGAAGTATATGGGTAACCTCATATATAGACCACTTAGACATTTCTCGAAAAGTTGGTAATACAATATTTTTATTAAAATTATAATTAATCTGGGCACTAGAAGAAACTTTTCAGAAAATTTGTTCAAAATCGGATAAATAATGTAGCCACAATGAATTTTTAAAAAAATTTGTGATTTATTTTTCTCGATAAGTTGGCAACACAGTATTTTTTTAAAATTGCATAATTTATTTTGGCACTAGGAGAATCTTTTATAAAAATTTGATTAACATTGGTTAAATAATGTGGTCATAATAAATTTTGTGATTTTTTTCTCGGAAAGTTGGCAACACTGTATTTTGTTAAAATTACATAAATTATACTAGGAAAATCTTTTGTAAAAATTTGAGGAAAATCGGTTAAATAACATGGCCATAATAAATTTTTTAAAACTTTAGTAATTTTTTTCTGGGCAAATTGGCAATACTGGATATTAATAAAATTATATAATTAATTGGAGCATTAGGAAAATCTTTTCTGAAAATTTCATTAAAATCGGATAAATAATGTAGCCAATATGAATTTTTAAAAACTTTAGTAATTTTTTTCTCAGAAAGTTGACATTACTGGAAAAAAATAAAAGCACATGACCATCCCGGATACTAGACAAATTTATCCTGATAATTTCATTAAAATCGGTTGAACCGTCTAAGAGGAGTTGCGATCACAAAATTTTAATTGACGACCGAGCGAGCTGACGACGCAAATCCATACACCCACATAAACTAAGTTCGAATTCGTCATCTAGAGGCTATATAAAGAATTTCTATACATTTTTTTTTTTTTTGAAAATGTTACAGACACCGTACCAAACGCTATACCACTTTTCCTTGCAGTCAAAGTGGTAATGATAAAAATATTTTATTTAAAAAAATCTGAACCTGGTTACTGATTTAGTAAAACTTTTTATTTAATCCGGAACGTAACCGAACTAAATCAAAATATTTATACCTGAATTTAATCGTATCTTTAAACAATTTGAGTTACTCAAAATGAATAACAATTTTTTTTAAAACTATTATTAGAGTAATATCATTGAGTAAATAAGTATATATTTCTTTAATTAATGGTAATATCAATCAAATCAACTAAAAAATGAAAAGGATAACGTTTCTTGAGCTGAACGTAATAATAATATTTTAAACTTTAATTTTATAAAATAATTTTTTATATAAAACAGCAAAGTTCTGTTTATTGTAACAACTGATGATGGCACATCCAAATACTATTATTTTTAATATAAAATATACAAAATAAAAAGAAATTGTTGTTTATTCCTATTATAAATAAATTTGTGAAAAATATTTGATATTAATAAAAACAAAATAAGTTTGCATCTGTTTGTTATTCATGAGCTTATTTTATTTGTTATGTGTCTATAACTTGGTCATATTAATTGTTGTGAAATAACATACTTAATTAAAGTATTTTTTTTATTTTGCGTATTTTGTTTTATTGGGTATTTTCAGATACTTTTTCTTGTGTTATATAAGGTATAATTTATTTATGACTTTGTAAATATATATATATATATATATATATATATATATATATATATATAAATTGAAAAGTGATATTAAAATTTATTAAAGGCAGAGAAGAGATTGGTCAAATAACAACAACATTGTATGACACTAAATATTATATAATTTCTATGGGCACTAATAGAATCTTTTGTAAAAATTCGATTAATTTCGGTTAAATAGTAAAGCCAGAATTAAATTTTATAAATTTCAGTAAATTTTTTTTCACTATATTAGTTAAATTAGATAATTTATGTGAGCACTAAAAGCATCTTTTGTGAAAATTTGATTAAAATCGGATAAATAATCTAGTCATAATGGATTTCTAAAAATCTTTAGTAATTTTTTTTTCAAAAAGTTGGCATCACTGAAAAAAAACCATATGACCATCTTGGGCACTAAATACACCTATTCTGAAAATTTTTATCAAAATCGATTGAACCGTCTGGGAGGAATTGCGATCAAGAAATTTTGATTGACGACCGAACTAGCTGACGACGCACACACATACAACTTCATAAACTAAGATTCGTCATTTAGAGGCTATATGAAAGATTTCTGTATAATTTTTTTTAATTTTTGAAAATGTTACGGACACCTTTCCGAGAACTATACTCTTTTTCCTTTCAGTCAAAGTGATATAAATTAGTTTTAACTACAAAATAAGCCCAAACTTTCTTTGATTTTTAAACATTTTCCAATTACATAGCCCGGCCCGCAGGTTAGACTGAAATAATATATTAATTACTTATAATTTTTGTTAATTCTATGTTTATTATATAGTACTATATTTTTATTTTGCTAAATATAAGTATATGTTTTTACCTAAATACAAATTATTAATGAAAGTTTTTGACCTTCTTTTAATAGGAGTGGAAGACAATTTAAATCTGTGGAAGCTTTTGGACAAAAGTTTGCAACCCTATTACTTATCCTACTAGAGTATTCACGTATTAAAATATATACATTATGTAATAAAAATTCAAAAATACAATTCATGTAGCAGGTAGATGAATTTGTGTATTTGGGTAGTTTGCTGTCTAGAGATGGCCGTTTTGATCGTGAAATTGAAAGGAGAGTAAATGCCGGTTGTAAGGTTTTGGGTGCTTTGGGAACTTTTGCTAGGAATGTAAATGTTTCAAAAGAAGCCCGTTTAAGTATATACAGTGCAGTTTTGGTGCCTACGTTGATGTATGGTAGTGAATGTTGGGTTTGGTTGCAAAAGCATAAACGAAAAATGACTGCTGTGGAAATGAGATTTTTACGTGGGGTATGTGGTGTAAATAGGAAATACGGAATAGATTAGTGTATGTATGTATGTATTAGTGAAATACGGAATGTATTAGTAGATGAGTGTGAAATTGAAAGAAATGTTGTAGCAAAAGTTGGTGTTAGTCAGTTAAGATGGTTCGGACATGTTGAGCGAATGTCTAATGAACGTTTGGTTAAAAAGATTTATTTAAATGATTTTGATGTTATACGTTTGCGTAGACGTCCGATGAGTAGTTGGAGTGATATGATTGAGAGTGTTTTGCGTGAGCGAAAGTTTCCAAGTAGTAGGAATAGAAAAGCATGTATGAGAGGAATTATGAATGTGAATGAAGCGAAAGTTGCTTGTTTGGATAGGAGTGTTTGGAGGCGACTGATTTCGGGATGATGAAAAGAGTTTGTGCCACACCCTTTTGGGTACATGGCGTGATTGTGTATGTATGTGTGTTTATCTTTCCCACCATATATGTTGTATATATAAAGACACTCATCTATATTAATGGCAGTTGAATATGAAATTTGTCCGTGACACAATGTTTCTGCCGATACTGTTTATTGTAACTCTTGTTATCGGAGTTCAAGGTAAAACTTTTTTTATTTATATTTTATTTCATTAAATTTGTTTTAATTTACACATGTAATCGCAAACTATTGTACCCACTATACATATTTTAACCTTGATTAATTTTTATATTAACATATTATTATTTCGAAAAAAAGAAATATTGCAGAAATTACTACAAATGTAATAAAACCGATTTTATTGTACATATTTTACTTTGTAACTAAACTTGACAATCTTTGGATAGAAATCTTTGAATACTGAATATAAATTTGTTAATTTTTTTTTCAACATAGCTATTTTTTTTTTGTAGATTTATAGTTACATTGATATATTAATAATTTATTTATTTTTATAAATAAAATCATAATTTATGCAGTGGGAAAACCCTAGAAGAGGGTCTGCCATAAAAAATACTTTACAGAATATTGTAAATGAATGAAAAATTGATAAAATTTATAAATTTTGTATTTAATTTAGAATGAAAATTATGTGAGAATTACTTTTTCAATATTACATTTATTAAATAACTATTAAATAAAACCTAGAAATTGATGATTAATTTATATTTGAAGTTATATATAATAAAATATAATATAATAAATATAATATAATAAAATATACTAATGTCCGTATACGTATACATAAATAATTTCGTTACAAATAATGTTTCTTTAACGAAAATGTTAATGGGATAGTACACTGTGTACGTCGGAAAAGTAGGTCATTTTCGGGAATTTTTTTCGGCAATAAAACACAAAGGGAGGGAATTTTTTTGTACTGATTTATTGTTCGTCCTTTTGTCAACAACTCCAATTTTTTTAATTTTATTGGCCGACTTCCGTGGCCGCTGCACTAGGTCTCGCGGACGTCCTTGCGCGGAACACCCAAATCGGCATGGAAAATCTTGACTTCCCAGGTTGTCCTGGAACAAAAATAAAATAAAAACCTGATAAGTAATGGAATTTCGGGTGGAAAAACCTAGACCAATTTTTGAAATATTGATTTTTAAAAAAGTTGTGACCTTATAAAAAAAATCCATTTTTTTAACCAAAAATTCGTCACAAAATCGTGGATTAAAAATTCATTTTTGAAAAAATCGAAAATATGGCTAAATGTTTCTATGCAAAATTTAATTCTGAACACTACAGTGAAAACCACATTAAAAATCAAATGTAAATTGTTCGAGTTATTTCTTACGCCAGTTTGAAAAAACCCATTTCAAGATAAACGCGTTTAAAGATAAAGTTTTCGGCGCCATTTGCCACAGAGTTGCGTTGACTGACTCGTTTGCGTTCTGCGTGAACCCGCCGAGGCATCTATGCAACAAATTATCTCGGGACAATTCTGTGTAGATTGGATTGAGAGCGTCAAAAATGTCTTTCTTCATAGCTGGTTTGTGATGATAGTTCTTCAGCTCATCGGTCGCTTTTTTCTTCTGCCAGGAGCACCAGGAATCCGCGCCTACTGGACAGTTGCTGTGCTGCGGTTTGTCGTCAGTAGATATTTTATGATATAAAGTTGCCCAAATTTCTCGTTTCTTATTTTCAAGTGGTGAAGAATTTCTCCGAATGGCTAGTCCGTAGTACATCGTTAGTTTGTTAATAAGTTTGCCCGTCAATTTTCCCTTTCTGCCGAGCCCTTTCGTATTTTTAACGAGTGACCGAAGATGTTTCCCCATACGCTTCTGCACATGGTCGATACACTATTTTTTTTGCACAATTAAGTCTTCATATGGGTTAAAAATACCTTTGAAAGTCTTGCTGTCGCCGTCCCCGATGTATTTGCAGTATTTAGTTTTATGTAAACTTTCGGAACGCTGAAACATTTCGACTACAGCATCGACTTCCATTTTTCCCGATCATCCTTGATGATTTCGTTCGCATTGGTCTTGGTGAGTTTCCATCCATTCCTCGTACTCTGCGGTCCCCTCCTTCTTTTTCCAGACTTTACAGGATTTACAGATTTTGAATTTTAAGTGCAGGTCGACGACTTTTCCCGTGCGCCAGCCGATGAGAGTCGTAACGCCCAGCAAAGAAGAAAAACCCCTACTCTTCCATGTGCCGTTTCCGAAAACCGTCAGACCTCTTGTATCGCCGTCCTTCTCCGACAATTCTTTCTCCTTAGCAGCTGCATTCTTCGTTGACATTTCGCGTACGGAAGAAGTGGCGATGGAAATAGTTTTGGCGAGTTTCGTGTAAAATGATTTGAAAACTGGATTAGGCAAACACATGACGGCGCAAAACTCGAATATTCCATTCAATCCGACTCTAAGAATCCGCATTGCTAGTACTATAGGTCGATTAATTTTGTATCCGTTGCCGATTAGCGGGCACGAATTTATGTATTGTGGTTCACACTTGGGGCAACAAACGGAGAGTTTAAACCCCAATCCTCGAACACTGGTTTTCTGGAATTTTATATCCAAACCGCACTGCTTGCAGACAACCACCTCCAATAGCGCAGAAAACACCGACAGGAACTCGATCAGCCGGTAGCCAAAAGCCTGGTTTACGTTTACGTGATACTTCCCTTTCGACATCCGAAGTTTCTTTGCCGACGCGGAAACTTGTTCACTGTTCCCTTCCATCGAATATCTATTCTTGACCTTCTGTTTCGGCACATCTCGTAATCGGTTTGTTGCTGATTTGTTACCTTTTTTCCTCGCGTACACTCTTTTGTTCAAACTCATAATTCACGTGCTTCGTACACTGACGCACCGCAAACTAAATGCTAAATGCTTTTAAAGAGCCACTCTAACCCCACCACTCGGTGATGGAGTTAGAGGGATATTCGGCTGCCTAGAATCTGAAAGTACTCGTACTGTGGTAATCGTAAAAATCGATTGTACGACAGTCGCGCACCAGTACATTTTTTACAAAATCGCTTCGTAAAGTGGTAAAGAAGTTCCTGGCGGACTTGGAATGTTTACTAAATTAAAGTACAAATCCTAAGAAACATTTTAAGCAAAAAAAAATGATTGCTTAAAACTTACACAGTGTATACCCCTTAATACATAAGTGCATAAGGCTTGTTATAATAAATACTTTAAATAATCAAATCAACTTTAAGCCGACAAGAAAGCATAGATTTTAATTCTACTAGCATAATTATTATTATTGTCAATAAAATACTGCGCTTCTTTTGTCAACTCTTTAATCTTCTAATGGTATAACTATAATTGTTGATAATGTAACGATGCTTTTTTGTTGTTAAAGTCCGTTTTAAGTAATACCGGTTTTAAGAAAATGAAATTTTCATAAAACCGGAACTAAACAGATTAACTAAGTGCCAGTAATTTTAGTTTTATTTATTCTTAAGATAAGCAAAAAATTATTTTTGATTAGTTGAAAATGTAACTTCAGAATAAATGACAATATTTCGTTGACTAATTTTAAAATTAGTCCAAGGATTAAATTATTCCAACATTTTGAACGTTTAAAATATCAAAAAAACCGAGCTTTTAATACCAGCCAAAGAGATTATTATGAAAACGAACAGCTAATGTAAACTTTCAATTTTTAATGTAATTACTAATATTTACAATTTTTATATATGATGATATGGTTTATTAACCATAATCGAAGAATTAAATTTATATATATATATATATATATATATATATATATATATATATATATATGTTTATATTACATTTTTATTACCTTTGTTTGGCGACGATAAAGAAAAATTTACCTATCATATAGCTATAAAAATCGAAAATAACAGTTACAGAAACATGAATGCATACTTTTAATATAAATACACATATTTAAAATTATAAATAACATAATGAATATTATTATAAGATTAGTATTAAAACTATAAGTTTTTAAATAAATATTATAATAACTAAGTTTACTTAATACCAAAACAGGTTGAACCATAGTCGCCATTCTGTCCACCATGTTTGATGACGTAAACAATGATAAAAACATAATGTTTATTATATTATCAACCCGATATTCACAATTATGTTTACAATTTCTGACGGAGATTTTTAATACATAGCAAACTAAAACTTTAACGTTTTAAATTTATGAACCAATATTTAAACAGTATTGACAACATAGATAGACAAATGTATACGTCACCAATTTTCTCTCCTCCCCAGGTTAGGTACATTTTATAAATTATGCAACCTGTTTTGGTGTAGTCCGTTTTTCCCGACATGACCTGTGCGTCATTGTTATAAATAAAGCATGTGCACTAAATCAATAAAAATTGGGGGAAACCTATTACATACTCTCTATAATCCGTCCCACGGGCTTGTACCCGAATGCAAGCATCGCTTCCATTACGCATTTACTATTTCCAAAAATTTAATCATTTCTTAACTTTAAATTGAATAACTGTTGAAATACCTATCTTTATTTAACGTATGCCTAATGCTATTTCTCGGTAATACTGATTATAAAAGGCACTATAATAAAGTTTATGAATATAAATGTAATTATGTAATTATTATTATTATTATTATGGTTCTCTTTCGCAGTGTTAACTGGTGTGGATTATATAACATCCGAGGTCACACCGTGACCTAAAGGATTGTTATATCTTTTAGTTTACATGAGAGTCCTGCGTAGTATGTAAGCAGAGCCTAAAATGGCAGTTCTTATTATTATTATTATTATTATTATTATTATTATTATTATTATTATTATGTAATTATTTTACATTATCAATAATATTATAATTCTGTTTCTGATTCAGAATCGTCGTCATCTACATTTAGATGAATAATAATTTCTTGCTAGTTTTCAGCAATGTCATTTAACTGTTCATTTGAATAGGTATTTTTTTATTAAACTACATTTTTAATATCTTCTTTCCTCGTTTAAGTAATCTTCACAAACTGTTTCCACACACTGTTTTTTTATTGTTATAAAGATGTCCAAATTAATTCATTTGATTTAAAATCTGGATGATATAGTAGTAAACGCAACGCTTTGTCATTTTTGCAGCTTGTTATAATTATAACTTTTGTAACAATAATATTTTTATTAAATGAAATATTTCTTTCACCTATTTTATCATATAATTCTTATAGAAGTTATAATACGGTATATTGATAACATTAACAAAATATATCATAAATAAAAATATTTTATACTGATTAAGAAGTAATTTCCCTCTTATACATATATAACTAAATTTTTAACTTTTTTATATAAAATTATAATAATTATATTTCATATTAAAATAATACTCATTGTTTTACATTTTGTTTATATTGTAATTAATTAAGAGGTGATTTTTTTTTCATTAATTTTTTAAATTGAGATTTACATATTTGATTGATATAAAAAATATTGAAAATAAAGTAGCATCTTTAATAAACAGCAAGTTGCACCTTCAGTACTATAATTATTCATCATATTTTTTTGTAATATTCTAAAACTATTCCAAGCGAAATAAAAATAAAAGCGTTAGAATATATCATAAATCAGAGTAATGTTCTCCGCACGAGATATGTGCATGAAATGTCGTCCCCTCTACAATTTTTTTTGGTTCGTCTTGCAGGTGATTGGCTGATTTACACGCATAAATTGCAATAAGTTAGACAGAGTAATAATTTTGAGGTCTTTCAGTATTAGTCTTGCGATATTTATAAAGAACAGGAAAAAACTTTAACGGTTTTGAAATAGATATATTACTAATAGTTAACAGAAAAGAGAAAGGTAATAGAAAATTAGTGTTTTATTAGTCCAGCTGTTTGTGACGTGCAGTCCATCTTGATTTCGATCTACTCTATTAGAGTCACTTTGTAATTACAATTTTTTATTTTTGAAATATGATATATAATTACTATTAATGTATAGAATAGATGTTTATTATAATATATTATTTTTGTGCAAAACTTGCTGATTATTTACACATAATTTATAAATATTAAAACTAATTTGTTCTTCTTCAGGTTTACTTACGTTTTTACGTAAAAAATTGTTGATTCTTATTAAAATATGAATGTTGAATGAAGGACGTCTTATTCATTTAGCTACAAATAATGAGACAATATATATTTTTTTAATTACTGGTTTTAAGCATTGTGTTTTAGGTAACTTTGTTTTCTAATTTGTAGGTAAATGCGATAAGGGTTGTACAACTCCAGTAAAACATTATGAAGAAATTGGATGTGAACCTGTATATGTAAAAGACGATGATTGCTGTCCTACGTATTATAATTGTGCTAAAATAGAAGCCAGACCGAATGACAAATGTTATTTTGATGGTAAAATTTATAATATTGGAGATGAAATTGAGAGAAAATTAACGTTTGGAAATTGTGCGGCAGCATGTAGATGTCAAAAAAATGAATTGTAAGTATTCACATAATTTGTAAAAATTAACAGAGTAAAAAATCTTCCAGAACTCATTATATTAAATAAAACTGATTTAGGTTCAAGTTCTTTATTAATATTTATTAATAATCGAAGTTTCGCCGAACTCAACGTCCGTCTCCATCAGGAAAACTGATAGAAATGACATGTACTGTAAATGACATTTATGTCAGTTTTCTTGATGACTTCGTCGAAACGTCGATCATTAATAAATATTAAAAAACTAAATTGTAAGTATTCACATAATTTGTAAAAGCGAATGTCTAACGAACGTTTGAATAAAAAGTTTTATATGAATGATTTGGAAGGTATACGTTTACGTGGACGTCCGAATAGTAGTTGGAGTAGTATGATTGAGAGCGTTTTGCGTGAGCGGAAGTTTCCAAGTAGTAGGAATAGAAGAGCATACATGAGAGAAATTATGAATGTGGATGAAGCAAAAGTTGCTTGTTTGGGTAGGAATGTTTAGAGGAGATTGATTTCGGGATAGTGGAAAGTGAGTTTATGCCACACCCTTTTGGGTACATGGCGTGATTGTGTATGTATGTATGTATGTATTATATTAAATAAAACTGTTTTAGGTTAAAATTCTGTATTAATATTTATTTTGACGAACACAACGTTCGTCTTCATCAGGAAAACCGATACAAATGACATTTACTGTAAATATCATTTATATCAGTTTTCCTGTCGAAGCCGGACGTTGAGTTCGTTGAGTACGTCGATTATTAATAAATATTAATACGGAACATAAATCTGAAGCAGTTAAGCATCTTTTACGTTGTGTTTTTTTGGTGTGCCGATGTAAATAATCAAGGAGTTTGAGTTCATCTAAACATCGATTATTAACAAATATTAATACGAAACTTAAACTTAAAGCCGTTTAATTTTTATTTTTAAATATATCTAAATTTTCAAATTTTTAAAAAGGTAATAATAAAAGTTTTGTATAACATAAAAAATATAATCATCCGATTTTATAGTAAACACTGAATTAAAGTCGTCTTTAAGTAGACAAAAAAAGTGTCGATATTAAATTCTACTGTCTTAATTATTAATACTGTCAATAAAACAACAATTTTTGTTAACGTTTCAAATTTGTATTGGAAATTTTTTTTGATATTTATTGTCGGCTTTAAATCGACTTTAGTTAAAGTAAAGTTAAAATATGTTAAAAAAGTATTTTTGTACTAGGGTATAGCATCTGAAAACTAAAATTTTAATTATAAATAATTAAATGTTTGTAGTAACGACATCCTTTGCGCAAATATACATTGTCCAGAATCTTTTAGTCCGTTAAATCCAAATTGTTATCGGGCATATGAAGATGATCAATGTTGTGCAAAGACTACAAATTGTCGTAAGTATAAAATTATTTACAATATTTTGTCAAATACGACAACAAAGCAGATTTACTAAGTCGGCTCATTATAAAATCTTATCTTTGCCTCAACTCTAAATACAAAACTACATTGTAAAAAAAGTTGCCATTTCATATCATAAAAATCATTAAAAAAATACATATTATTTCAGCAAAACGATAAATTTTCTATAAATATATTATAATTTTGTAATTTTACATAAAATAATTAATTTATCATATTATATATTTTTTTACCGAAAAATTAAGTAAACTTACATAAAATATACATATTTTATATTTATATTATGTAAAAATTTTCTTGCGGCATCTGTAAATTTACATATTAAACTCTGGTGTAAATCATTTTTGCCCCAAGTTTTTATGTAAAATAACAGAATTTTTTGCAGTGTATACTACTAAAAATTAATACTTATAAATTTACATATTTTATTAATGTTTTTTTTTCAGAAAAAAAATAATATTACGTCAATTATTATTGTAAAAGTTACAAAATTTACTGGTGTAAATCAGTTGCTCTAGGTTTTTATGTAAAATTACCAAATATTTTTTACAGTGTACTTAAACAAACAACTATTATATCACAAACAGAAAATACTTTTTAACACAATTTTTATTTGTTTAGCACCTTTTGATAACTTAGCAAGATGTAAAGTAAATGGAAAAACGTATTATGAAGGTGAAAGATTTAAATATCCAAATGATGAATGTAAATTGTGTACATGTAAAGCCGGTTTTAATGGTAAACTTGAGGAACCATACTGTAAAACTATTAGTTGTAGAATTGAATTACATTATTCACGGAAAATAAAGGAAAATTGTGCTCCTATATTTTATGAAACAAGCAACTGTTGCCCAATGGGGTGGCAATGCCGTAAGTATTTCTCAATCAATACAGGGGTGTTATATATTTCTGTAAAAAGCAGGGAATATATAGATGAAATGATGAAATAATTATAGTTTGGCTCAAACTAGATACACATACTAGAATAAAGTAGTTAAAATAATCTCCAAGAAACTACGTGAAAGAATTAAAACGCAGAATTAGTAATTTTATATTATTAAATTACCACAAAGCGGAAATAATTATTTATAGTTAAAATTAAGAAACTATTTGCTATTTATTGATTAATTAGTTGACGTAGTAAAAAATAAAAATCTGTTAATTCTCTCCCAAAAATAGACTATTATTATCCAACACAATTTTTTTGTATACCATGACGCTAGAATAGAGATTGGAACGCTTTAAACAAAATTGAATGGCTAGAACGATCAAAACAATTTCTGTTGGTAATAATTTGTGTTCTAAATATTTGTTGTTCTTATCTAAAAATATTGAAATTTTTTAGTTTTTGAAATATGTATCATTTTCAGTGAAAATAGCCAACGAAAAATACATGAAAATCATTTCACGTAAGTGAAGGTGGCTTTAAAAATTTTGATAAAATGAAAATGTTAATATCAAAGAGTTGTCAATTTTTTTTATTATGTTAAAAATAAATTCACCATGTAAAATTTATTGTATTATCAATATTGTACAAGTACTTGTAATTTTTTTTTAATGCAAGCCTTTTAATTAAAAATAAATTATTACAAATCCTGCCTATATGAAAATAAAAATATTAATTATTAAAATAAATGGAAACTGATTTCGAGATAGTGGAAGAGATTGTATCACACCTTTTTGCGTACATGGCGTGAGTGTATATGTATATATGTAAAATAAATAAATTTGTTTCAGCATCCGATAAAGATGTGATATCCATAGCAAAAGAAGCTAGTGGTTCAGGTATTATTTAGCTTATATTTTAAATTTTAATGGAAATGTAACGAATAAACTCACTTTATGAAATTTGAAATAAAACTCTATATAAGTAAGAGCACCCAGTGTTTTTAAATGGAAATAGTTATTATTATATTTGCTAAATATTCAAATGAACTGTATCATGTGATTGTGCATTTTTTTCTACTAATAAAAAAAATCAAGTACACTAGATAAAAAAAAACGCGCCACTTGAAAATTCTGAAAAATTACCGATTTTCAAATAGGTATAACTCGGCCAATTTTGAACGAAATTGAATGAAATTTTGCGACCGAAAAAACTTCAAGTCTCGTCTCTAAGGTGATGTAAAGTGATGGACCACTTGAACCATTCCGCTCCCTACCACATCCCGGAGAAAAAAACATGTTTGACTTTAAAAATTGTCGAAATTGACAACATGTATATTATAAAAAAAAATTCTACTCAATTTACCAAACGACCATAAAAACTCAAATATTTCTACGTAAATTTTCTTTAATTTCAAGGACTTGCGATCCTTTTGTTTTCGAAATTTACTCTGCATTTTGTGAGTTTTTGGGGCATAACTTGGTTAATTTTGGATAAAAATGGATGAATTAAAAAAAAAAAATTAAAGCCTCTTTTTTAAGGCCGTGCAAAATAATGCAACGTTTAAGCCACAGACAAAAATGTTTTTGACTTAAAAAAATTTCAAATTTTGACAACATGTGTTGCCAAACTTTGATATGTGTGATATACAAAAAAAAAATTGACTCAATTTACCAAGAGGGCGTAAAAATTCAAACATTTCTACGTAAAATTCGCTTAATTTCAAAGACTTACGAAGCTTCGGCGGAAAGTTGTAATTTTTTAAATTTTACCCTGCATGTTGCAAATTTTTTTTTTTGCAGGTTGATCCTGTAAAATGCTTCACAATTTCTAACTTTTTTCTTAACCGAAGAATCTTTTACCATTGAACACATTTGTTTGATCATTAAAATGGTCTAAATGTTAAAAATTAGTCAGAACTTTCAACTCACAAAATGCAGGGTAAATTTAAAAAAAAACCATAACTTTGCGGCAAAGCATCGCAAGTTCTTGAAATTAAGCAGAATTTACCTAGAAGTATTTGAATTTTTACGCCCGCTTGGTAATTTGAGTCGAAAAAATTTCTTGTATACTATACATGTTGTCAAATTTCGACAATTTTAAAGTCAAAACATGTTTTTTCTGCGGTGTGTGGTGGGGAGCGGAATAATTCAAATGGGACATATCTTAAGGACGAGACCTCAGATTTTTTTCGTACGAAAAATTTCATTCAATTCAGTTCAAAATTGGCCGAGTTATACTTATTTGAAAAATCGGTAATTTTTCTGATTTTGCAAATGTCGCGTTTTTTTGCCTAGTGTTTAATAAGGTGGTGGGCGTATTTGTCACTTTTCCACTTGACGTCATATATTTGTTTAATACATCCAGATATTTAATATAAAAACGCTACAAATTTATGCATTTATCTAATACAATAAATTACTTATGCATATAATAAATATTTTTCTTAATTTTTAGATAAAAAATGCAATTATGGCAACAAACAATTGAATATTGGTGATGAATTTATTTTAAAGGAAGATTCTGAATATAAATATAAACATAAATATACATGTAAATGCCAAATACCACCATTAGTGACATGTAAATTTGGATACTTATGAAAATACATGATGTGTTCAAGAGCCATAAAAAAATTAAGAAATTCGAAAATATATACATACATCATTTTTTAATATCTCTATGTAGTTTATAAAACTATTTTATTACATTTTTTATTATACATAAAATAATTTTGTAATTTTCATCTAATATATTAAAATATTTGAATTATTCCTTATGTGTAATAAATTTATATTCAGATAAGTTTGAAATTTTTTATTTTGATTTCAAATAAAGTGTACCCTTGTATATCAATTTATTTAAAAAAAATAGATTATTTCCATATTTGCATATTATTTGATAATATATAAATTTTCAAAACCAACTTATTTTAAAATAAATATAAACTTTGTATAAAAAATAGTTAATAACATTAGGCGACAAATTTGCACTATTTTTCAATAAAATGAATTTGATGAGATGATTTCTACTCATTTTTTATTTCTTTTCACAAACATAATCTTGAAAATTACGTACACCATAATCAATGGTAACATGCAATTTTTATTATAGAACATTTTTAATAATATCAACACAAAAATATTACAAAAACAACTTTAATATTTATTTTAATTTGAAAGTAATTAATATTACATAAATATAATATAATAATACTCAAGAATATTAAGATTTTATATTTTTCCCAAAATTTCACAAGATACTCAGTCATTGAATCGGCTGTTAAGCTATGCATCAATGACTGGCCAGTTTAACCGTAGACACGTGTTTCGGTCTTTAGGACCTCATCAGTACGGTGCTTTGATCAGTTGCTGAAAGGCAACTGATAACCGATGTTAATTCTGGCTGCCTTTTATAACAAGTACTTCAAAGCGATAACGAAGAGTAGCAATAAATACCACCAACGCCATCTATACAATAATGCGATAAGCAATTATAGTAATAGACCTTGAACAAATATATGTTCGTATTGTCATTGTGAAATTTAATATAATAATACTCAAGAATATTGAGATTTTATATTTTTCCCAAAATTTCACAATTTATTTGTTCAAGGTCTATTACTATAATTGCTTATCGCATTATTGTATAGATGGCGTTGGTGGTAATTATTGCTACTCTTTGTTATCGCTTTGAAGTACTTGCTATAAAAGGCAGCCAGAATTAACATCGGTTATCTTGCCTTTCAGCAACTGATCAAAGCACCGTACTGATAAGGTCCTAAAAACCGAAACACGTGTTTACGGTTAAACTGGCCAGTCATTGATGCATAGCTTAACAGCCGATTCAATGACTGAGTATCTTGTGAAATTTTGGGAAAAATATAAAATCTCAATATTCTTGAGTATTATTATATTAAATTTCACAATGACAATACGAACATTTATTTGTTCAAGGTCTATTACTATAATTGCTTATTGCTTTATTGTATAGATGGCGTTGGTGGTATTTATTGCTACTCTTCGTTATCGCTTTGAAGTACTTGCTATAAAAGGCAGCCAGAATTAACATCGGTTATCAGTTGCCTTTCAGCAACTGATCAAAGCACCGTACTGATGAGGTCCTAAAGACCGAAACACGTGTCTACGGTTAAACTGGCCAGTCATTGATGCATAGCTTAACAGCCGATTCAATGACTGAGTATCTTGTGAAATTTTGGGAAAAATATAAAATTTCAATATTCTTGAGTATTATTATATTAAATTTCACAATGACAATACGAACATTTATTTGTTCAAGGTCTATTACTATAAATATAATAATTTATATATATATATATATATATATATATATATATATATATGAGGCGTTTACTGCCAAAGTGGCCTAAGTGACATTTTTAAATTTCGCGTTTTTTCGGCTTAGATGATTGTGAAAACTTAATTATTTACAACAATAACATAATAACATCAATGAATATGGCTATGGCTAGTAGGTGATTGATGTTATTATGTTATTGTTGTAAATAATTAAGTTTTCACAATCATCTAAGCCGAAAAAACGCGAAATTTAAAAATGTCACTTAGGCCACTTTGGCAGTAAACGCCTCATATATAAGTTAAAGGTTGGTTTGTTTAAGAACTGATTTGATTAAATAATCATAAATACTACTCAGACCTTTGATGTCAGATCTCTTATTCATCGATTGATCCTCTGATTTTATGAACACCATTTCCAAGAAACTGCGTTTAAACAGATTTTTTTCCGTCGATAAGATTTTTATTTGTTCATAATCCATGCTATGTTTTTTTGAATCACAATGGATAGAAAGAGCTGTCGCTCCTTTTTTTATACGACAATCAGATTTGTGTTGGGCTATTCGATCCTTCAGAAGTCGTTGTGTCTGTCCAATATATATTTTATCACAATTTTTACAAGGAATGGAATAGATCGAGTATGGTTTTTTTAAAACGTCTTGTTTATCTTTGAATTTAGAGTACAAAGATTTGCTGGTCGTTGAATTACGTTTAACAATTCTGATATTCGTTTTAGGAAAAGTATTAATGATCAAATTAGTTAATCCTGGAATATTTGGCATGGTGTGTGTGATGACATTGTTATCACCATCACACACACCATGCCAAATATTCCAGGATTAACTAATTTGATCATTAATACTTTTCCTAAAACGAATATCAGAATTGTTAAACGTAATTCAACGACCAGCAAATCTTTGTACTCTAAATTCAAAGATAAACAAGACGTTTTAAAAAAACCATACTCGATCTATTCCATTCCTTGTAAAAATTGTGATAAAATATATATTGGACAGACACAACGACTTCTGAAGGATCGAATATCCCAACACAAATCTGATTGTCGTATAAAAAAAGGAGCGACAGCTCTTTCTATCCATTGTGATTCAAAAAAACATAGCATGGATTATGAACAAATAAAAATCTTATCGACGGAAAAAAAACTGTTTAAACGCAGTTTCTTGGAAATGGTGTTCATAAAATCAGAGGATCAATCGATGAATAAGAGATCTGACATCAAAGGTCTGAGTAGTATTTATGATTATTTAATCAAATCAGTTCTTAAACAAACCAACCTTTAACTTTCACATGCACGTGTTACATATATGAGGTTATGTATTTATGTTGACATCTGTACTTGACAAAAATCGTAAGAGATGGAGTTGCTATTTAATTTTTATATAAATTTCTATTCATTTCCAAAGGAAGAAAATTACAAGATAAAGAAGAATTTTGCTGGTTTAAAAAAACCAGTTTCTACCAAAAAATGACTAAACATAAAAAAATTTTCGACCATTTTGTATTCTGTGTTTCTGATGGACATTTTCTAAGTTTGAATTTTTTTACATACATTTTTCAAAAAAGAACGATCACCACGAAGATTATCGTTATCAAAAAAGAAATGTGTTTCTACGTTTTATATCACTGACTATTGTCCTATATTTTTAATTTTTAACAATTTGACTATACTTATGTATTTGGTATTTTATAATTTTAACAATTTTAACAACACATTAACAATCCTCTGTGAAAACACAGTAAGTCTTTTTTTCTTTTTCTCATTTTATTGTTACTTAATGTAAACTTGAAAATTTAAAAAATTACATGTTAAAAAATTTATCTTTATTATATTATCTTTAATTTATATTATATAAAAAATGTAAAATATAATTGTACTGTAAAAATCACAAAATAATTTTTTAATAAAGTTGGTTTTTCCGTTCTTTCAGCACTTGAAAAAGGCAGAATTGTGACCGAAAGCTTGTGAATTTCAAATGAGTATTTGATTTTTAAGAACCACATCGGCTGTTTTACCCATCATTTTCATCCAATTATATATATATTGTTGCGAAATAAATACGAGAAGTTATAAAGAATGTGTAAACAACTTGTTTACATATTCAGAGGCAAACTACATCAAGCCTAGAAACGACTAGAACATTCTTTTCAGAAATCTAGAAAAGACTAGTAGCTTAAAGCAGACCTATATAGGCCACGCATTGCTAGCAGCCAGCCAGTGTACGCCGAGACGTTATATTGAAAAGTGCTAAGTGAATACGAGCTATCGTTGTGCGGGCTTCGTTGACATAAATTGTTATATAAATTATATAGGCTAAACCGCTCGGCCGTTTGATATAAATATTAAGTAATATTTATTCGTATTCTTGTATTAAACATTTAACCATTGTTACTATTTATATTTATCCATTTATTATTATACGTATTATATCTTTGTAGTGTTTAGTTAACTATTTTATTTTATATCTTTAAATATATTTCTAGTTTTAGTTAATTTAAGTGTTGTGTTTATTTTGAACCGATTTCACCTAGTGCGAACTTTAAACACGTTACAATTGGTGTCAGGTGTAAGGGGTGAAATTGTGTGTAAAATAATATTTAATATAAAATAATTATATTTAATAATATTTAAAATAAATCGGATAATAAGATTTAATATAAATACGATTTAAAATAAATAACTACATTTAATAATAATTTAAAATAAATTACTATATTTAATTTCGATTCCTAAACTATTGTGTATTCAAAATGGCATCAAGAAAGTTATTATTAAAAGATTTAAAAGTGGAAGAACTAAAAAAAGAATTGGAAGAAAGAGATCTAGATACCAGTGGTAAGAAAACTCTACTCAAATCACGATTGCAAGAGGCAATGATAGCAGAAGGATTTGATACAGAAGAATATTTGTTTGAGTTTCCGTTGGAAATAAATCAGCTGGTTCAATCGTTGAAAAACGATTTAACGGAAAATGTTCAATCATTAAAAAATGATTTAACGGAAAATAATAAGAAAATAGAAGATAATGTTAATTCGTTGAAAAATGATTTAACGGAAAATAATAGGAAAATAGAAGAAAATGTTAATTCGTTAAAAAATGATTTAACTGAAAATGTTCAATCACTAAAAAATGATTTAGAAGAAAATGTTAATTCCTTAAAAAATGATTTAACGGAAAAATTAACAGAAAACAATACAAAAATAGAAGAAAATGTCCAAGCATTAAAAAGCGAATTAACAAATAAAATAACAGAGATTAAAGGAGAATTTAACGAAAAAGTTCTTAGTATGAGTAATGAAATAGAAGCATTAAAAGAACAAATGAAGAGTCGTGTTTCTCCATCCAGTGATAAGCCGAAATCAGAAAAGAATCATGAAGAAAATAGCGTTCATGAGCCAGCATCGCCGTCAAACACACGTATCAAACCACCCACTTTTGACGGACAAACATCATGGGATATGTATCTACGCCAGTTTGAAGCTGCGGCCAGTGCAAACGGCTGGTCATTATTTGAAAAAGCCTCGGCTCTCGTAACCTCACTTCGTGGCGAAGCACTAGAAGTCTTGCAGACTTTAAGCGAGGACGAATTCCGAAATTATGATCAGCTGGTTAAACGGCTGAATGCAAGATACGGGCATGCGCATCTAAAACAGGTGTATCGGATGCAATTAAAGAATTGCTACCAAAGGAATACGGAGACTCTCCAAGAATTTGAGGCAAGTGTTGTCCGATTAGTCCGGCTTGCTTATCCTAATGCACCGGACGACAACTTTTTGGAAGATTTGGCCATTCAAACCTTCAGTGACGGTCTCCGTAATGAAGATACCCGACAAGCACTGCGAATGTCCCACCCTTCGACATTGTCCACTGCGCTGGCATATGCGCTGGAATTCGAAGCATCTCGGCAATCCTCGAAAATCTGCGCACGCGTAAGGTCAACCAGACTGGAAGACGAACAAGAGGAGTCGGTTGTGGAAGTAATACGCCAACTCTTCAAGGAATTCCTGCCGAAACAAACGCCTAGACGGCCGTGGAACAACAGAAGAGGTGGACAGGGCGGTCAACGCCCGGGATTCACCGAGCAGTCGGAAAACTAAAAAGGGTCGACGTGAAGGGGCAATCGCCGATTCATAACCACCAGGCCCCATTAAAAACAGCATTAGTCGCCTTACTTCAACATCCATCCAGTAGCATGTTTGTGGATGGCTTAATTAACAATAAGTCACATGCTATGCTACTGGATACAGGGGCGACAAGAACAATTGTCCGTCCAGATGTTCTGCGACCATCAGTCCACATCAGGCCAACAAGATGGCAAATTCGAACCGCAACTGGGGATCTGGCCACGGTTAAAGGTGAAACAAATGTACAATTCACCATTGGGAATACCACCTTTTCCTACCAAGTGCTGATTGCCCCTATTGAAGAAGAGGTCATACTGGGTACGGACCTTATGAACAACTTTGGTTTTCGTTTGGATCTGGGACGTGGCGTACTAAATATCCAAAATGAAGAATTGATTCTTCACGGACGCAACGAGACAGCTGTACGCGTGGTCTTAGCCGAAGATACGGTTCTGCCTACCAGAAGTGAAGTAATGGTACAAGCCACAGTCACCGATCAATCCGGTAAAGGCCGCGTAATGATGCTAGAGCCACGCAATCACGATAAAGACTTAGGCCGGGGCATACTTATTGCCAAAGCCTTGATTAAAACCGACCAGATGATACCCGTACGCATGATGAATATCAACAGCTATGAAGTATCACTAAAGAAAGGTACCACCTTGGGACTTTGTTCACCAGTATCTTCCGTGGTGAGTCGGATCACTAACACAAGTAGTACTGACAATGGAATTCCGGAAAAACTTGCTGAGTTAATTAAAACCTCATGCAAGGATCTCACCGCATCCCAGCAAGGTCAAGTCGAAAGGCTTGTGCATCAATACCAGGATGTCTTTGAGACTGAGGACGGCCTCAAAGGAAAAACTGATATTGTCAGGCACCAGATAAATACCGGGAATGAGAAACCGATCCGACAGGCACCGCGGAGGTTACCATTGATGAAGCGTGACGAAGCCGAAGCCATCATCCGAGACATGGAACGTGACAAAGTAATTGAGCCCTCAAATAGCCCATGGGCATCACCAGTTGTCCTGGTAAAGAAGAAGGATGGGTCGACAAGATTCTGCGTCGATTACCGCCAGCTCAATAATGTCACCAAGAAGGATAGCTATCCCCTGCCCCGGATTGATGACACGTTGGACACTCTTGCCGGATCCAAAATGTTTTCTACCCTGGATCTGAAAAGTGGCTACTGGCAGGTTGAAGTAGCTCCAGAAGACCGCGAAAAAACAGCGTTCAGTATTGGAACCGGGCTGTATCAGTTTACAGTCATGCCTTTTGGCCTCTGTAACGCACCGGCTACTTTTGAACGTTTAATGGAAAATGTGCTGAAGGGGCTGTCGTGGAAAACCTGTCTCGTATATCTTGACGACATTATTGTAGTCGGAAGATCCTTCTAGGACCACTTAAGTAATCTCGCAGAGGTGTTTAAACGGTTGCGTAGCGCAAATCTAAAACTAAGCCCCAAGAAGTGCCACCTTTTTCAAGCAGAGGTCCATTACCTTGGCCACATAGTGTCCCGAGAAGGAGTTGCGGTGGATCCTGAAAAGACCCAAGCTGTTAACGAATGGCCAATACCAAAGGACAAGCACGAACTAAGAAGCTTTCTCGGCTTGTGCACTTATTATCGTCGATATGTGCTGGGATTCGCCAATATCGCTAAACCACTAACACGATTAACCGAAGAAGGCCGCCAGTTCAAGTGGGACGAAGAATGTCAGAACGCCTTCAAACTACTAAAGCAGTCTTTAGTCAGCGCACCCATACTGAACTACCCTTGCCTAGACGGTCAGTTCATACTAGACACAGATGCAAGTAACGTGGGCATCGGGGGTGTTCTTTCCCAAGTACAAGAAGGACAGGAAAAAGTCATCAGCTACTTTAGCAAAGTATTGTCAAAACCAGAACGCAATTACTGTGTGACTCGACGAGAACTGCTAGCCATTGTGAAATCTGTAGAACACTATTCCAAATACTTGTATGGTAGACACTTCCTGCTACGAACCGACCATGCCGCTTTGAAATGGTTACTACAATTCAAAAATCCTGAGGGGCAAGTAGCAAGGTGGATAGAACGACTGCAGGAGTACGACTTCGCGATAGAACACCGGGCTGGTAATAGCCATCGAAACGCCGATGCTTTATCTAGAAGACCCTGCCCACCTGATTGCAAACACTGCCTACATGTTGAAGAAAGGTAGCCTTGTTGGCTAGAACAACGATGGTCGACGACGATTGGACGCCAGACAATATTTGTCATGAGCAAGAGAACGATGATAATTTAAAGCTCATGAAGCAATGGAAAACGGCAAATCAAAGACCGACGTGGGAAGAAGTAGCGCCCCACACTCGTATCCTGAAAACCTACTGGTCACATTGGGACTCCATCATACTTAAAGATGGACTCCTAATGCGTGTCCTGGAAAATGAAGATGGTTCCCAAAGGCGGCAGCAATTAATCATTCCCAAAAGTAAAATTTCGGATGTTTTGCGCCAGTTACATGATGGAACCTCAGGGGGACACCTGGGAGTTAGGAAGACCACTGAGAAACTACGTCAACGTTTCTACTGGGTAGGTTGCCAGGAGGACGTAAAAAGTTGGTGCCGAAATTGCGTGATCTGCGCCTCCAGTAATGGACCACACCGAAAACGAAAAGCACCAATGCGGACGTACAACGTCGGCAGCCCATTCGAGCGCATCGCCATCGACATAGCAGGCCCTTTCCCAATTAGCGAACAGGGAAACCGTTATATTTTAGTAGCCATGGACTACTTTAGTAAATGGGTGGAGGCATACGCAATACCAAATCAAGAGGCTGTGACTGTAGCCGAAGTATTGGTGAAGGAACTCTTCAGTCGATTCGGAGTACCATTAGAATTGCATTCTGACCAAGGACGTAACTTCGAGTCTGCCGTTTTTCAAGAGGTGTGTCGAATTCTCGAAATACGAAAAACCAGAACGACTGCATTACATCCGCAGTCCGACGGCATGGTCGAGAGGATGAACAGAACAATGGGGAAATACTTATCGAAAGTAGTCTCTAATCATCAGAGAGACTGGGATCAATATCTCCATTTGTTCTTAATGGCCTATCGATCAGCAGTCCATGAAACTACGGGGCAGACACCCGCCAGTATTATTTTTGGCCGCGAGTTACGGTTGCCTTGCGATCTGAAATTCGGCTGCAAACCTGGCGAAGACCTGGCTGGGGACGGATATGTGGATAACCTCCGAAGGAAAATGGATGACATACACCATCAAGTTCGTGGGAATATTCAGATAGCCAGTGATCGGATGAAAGATAGCTATGACGTTAAAGCTAATGAAGGCGGTTATCAACCAAATGACCTAGTCTGGCTATATAACCCACGACGACGCCAAGGCTTCTCTCCAAAATTACAGAGATCATGGGACGGACCGTATATAGTCGTCAAAAGGATCAATGACGTCATCTACAGGATCCGAAAAACTCCCAATGGAAAACCTATGGTCATCCATTACAATCGTTTGGCACCTTTTTCCGGACGTAACGAGGAAGACACTGATACACGGGAGGGTCGTGTTAGGAGGCTCAAGGATGAGGAACCGAGCTTTGAATGCTTCATGTCTACGTCCTCATCAGGCCGCCGAGTAAGACATGGAGTCACCACCGAGGTCCAGCAGGATCTTTTTACCGTACCAAGCGAATACGCCCTCGCACATTGCGTCGCAAAGGACTTGCGAATGTCAAGAGGAATTGCCTCGGTCTTTCGCAAGAAGTATGGGGGAATCGACGAATTGAAATCACAATTACCCACTGTTGGAGGTACATTGTCCCTGCGTGAGTGGCGTCGGCAAATATATTACCTGGTGACGAAAGAATTGTCCCAGCAGAGACCTAGCTATCAAACGCTATGGGACTCCCTGTTGGTGCTGCGCGAGCTACTAGTGAAGGACGATGTGAAGAAACTCGCGATCCCAAAAATAGGCTGTGGCCTGGATGGACTCAACTGGAGGATAGTCTGCAACATGCTGGAAACAATTTTCCGAGACACCGGAATCGCCATCCTCGTTTGCTGTTATAATCCCATCCGAACGGCAAAAACGGAAAAAACGGTGGACTGCTACTTTTTCCAAACAGGACAGTGTAGACAAGGCCCAGCATGCCGATTCCTACACAACCCCGCAAGTGCTCTGGGACAGAACACTCCTAAGGGGGGGGCAGTGTTGCGAAATAAATACGAGAAGTTATAAAGAATGTGTAAACAACTTGTTTACATATTCAGAGGCAAACTACATCAAGCCTAGAAACGACTAGAACATTCTTTTCAGAAATCTAGAAAAGACTAGTAGCTTAAAGCAGACCTATATAGGCCACGCATTGCTAGCAGCCAGCCAGTGTACGCCGAGACGTTATATTGAAAAGTGCTAAGTGAATACGAGCTATCGTTGTGCGGGCTTCGTTGACATAAATTGTTATATAAATTATATAGGCTAAACCGCTCGGCCGTTTGATATAAATATTAAGTAATATTTATTCGTATTCTTGTATTAAACATTTAACCATTGTTACTATTTATATTTATCCATTTATTATTATACGTATTATATCTTTGTAGTGTTTAGTTAACTATTTTATTTTATATCTTTAAATATATTTCTAGTTTTAGTTAATTTAAGTGTTGTGTTTATTTTGAACCGATTTCACCTAGTGCGAACTTTAAACACGTTACAATATATATATATATATATATATATATATATATATATATATATAGTAGAATTTTATTAACGGGAATTACGGTATGTCAGGAAATTTAAGAATTAGCGAACATTGCAATTAATTCTATTTATTATTAGACCAATAGTTCGCCACTAGATTGTTGGCTTCATCAGGGTGAACAATGTAAGAATTAAAAGTATGTTGTTGTTAGAATATACAGTTGTTGTCAAAAATAATAAAATTGTAAGTTTGTATTCATTGAATAACATAATCAATAAATGTTAAAAATTGTTCGTAGACTTATAATATTTATAATAAAAATTGGCGAAACTCCGTACATCAATGTTAAGTTTATTGCATAAAACCACACAAATAATAAGTATTTTGTTGTATATTTTGAACTAGCTATTTTATTAACGTCTTAATATCTTTAAAAATTAAATTCATAAGTTATTTTTTTATAAAAATTGTTGTTATTAATTAGAATCACGAAGAACAAACACAGTATACCAAAAATTGTCTGAACTTTATTTTTGGTATACTGTGTTTGTTCTTCGTGATTCTAATTAATAACAACAATTTTTATAAAAAAATAACTTATGAATTTAATTTTTAAAGATATTAAGACGTTAATAAAATAGCTAGTTCAAAATATACAACAAAATACTTATTATTTGTGTGGTTTTATGCAATAAACTTAACATTGATGTACGGAGTTTCGCCAATTTTTATTATAAATATTATAAGTCTACGAACAATTTTTAACATTTATTGATTATGTTATTCAATGAATACAAACTTACAATTTTATTATTTTTGACAACAACTGTATATTCTAACAACAACATACTTTTAATTCTTACATTGTTCACCCTGATGAAGCCAACAATCTAGTGGCGAACTATTGGTCTAATAATAAATAGAATTAATTGCAATGTTCGCTAATTCTTAAATTTCCTGACATACCGTAATTCCCGTTAATAAAATTCTACAACATCACGGTAGCAACTCAAATTTTACTATATATATATATATATATATACAGGATGTCCAAAAAAAATGGAAACTATTAAATATCTCGAGAACGGCACATCGGATTACAAAGTTACAAAACACGTTTTTTTTTATTTTTGAAAATCTATTTAGGGGTGATATGTGAAAACCACCCACATCTTCCCTGGCGGGGGCAGCGGGGGCAAGTTTTAAAATTTAAATAGGAACACCCATTTTTTATTGTACAGTTGCATTCTCCATAAAATACTGTTTCTGTATTTGCAAATTGAGCCCCCCAGCTCCACCCCCCTCGGAGCAGGGAAGGGGAGAATATTTGAAAATTTTTGCAGAAACTTTCACTTTTTATTGCAGTTTTGGATTCTCCTTCTAAAACTGGATATAAAATTGAAAAACGCACCTCCATTCTCACTCCCACACATACGGATGGGTACCAACTTTTCATCTCAAATAATACCTGGTGGTAAATTGTGCTGGATTTAGGTCAAAACTATCTACCATTTTAGTTTTTTTTTTTAAATGCAATATTTTTATATCCAGTTTTAGAAGGAGAATCCAAAACTGCAATAAAAAGTGAAAGTTTCTGCAAAAATTTTCAAATATTTTCCCCTTCCCTGCTCCGAGGGGGGTGGAGCTGGGGGGCTCAATTTGCAAATCCAGAAACAGTTTTTTATGGAGAATGCAACTGTGAAATAAAAAATGGGTGTTCCTATTTAAATTTTAAAACTTGCCCCCGCTCCCCCCGCCAGGGGAGGTGTGGGTGGTTTTCGCATATCACCCCTAAATAGATTTTCAAAAATAAAGAAAAACGTGTTTTGTAACTTTGTAATCCGATGTGCCGTTCTCGAGATATTTAATAGTTTCCATTCTTTTTGGACACCCGGTATATATATATACCTATATATACTGAGTGTCCCATTTTAATCCGCCACCTGCAATAACTTTAAAATCGTGCATCGGACAAAAAAATGTTCTGAATAAAAAGTAAATGGTTTTGAGGGGGACATCTGATGCAGGGACCCTCGCACCCCCTAGATCCTCTGGGGAGCGGAAACGGAGGGCAACTTTGAAATCTTAAATGAAACCCTCTATTTTTTATTGCAGATTCGGATAGACCATTAAAAAATATGTAAATTTTATTTTAAGACTTTTTTTATCTTTGATAGAAGGCGCTGCAAACAGCAATTTTTTTCTCAGTTTATCAGTCTTTAATTTGAGAAAAAAAGGTGTAACTGAGTACAATATTCAAGTTCTTTTCAGTTCTCTGGGAGGAGGAAGGGGGGCAAGGGTCACTGCATCAGATATTTTTCTCGAAACCATTAACTTTAAGTTAGTGGTTTCGAGGGGTATAACTTTAAGCTAAAGGTTTCGGGGGGATATCTGATTTAGTGACCCTTGCCCCTCTCCTTTCACCCAAATAACTGAAAAAAAACTTGAATATTGTACTTAGTTACACATTTTTTTTTAAATTGAAGACTAATAAACTGAGAAAAAAAATTGCTGTTTGCAGCGCCATCTATCAAAGATAAAAAAAAGTCTAAAATAAAATTTACATACTTTTTAATGGTCTATCCGAATCTGCAATAAAAAATAAGGAGTTCCATTTAAGATTTCAAAGTTGCCCCCCGTTTCCGCCCCAAAGGGGTCCAGGGAAAGCAAAGGTTTCTGCATTAGATGTCCCCCTTGAAAGCATTTACTTTTTATTCGGAACATTTTTTTGTACGATGCACGATTTTAAAGTTATTCCAAGTGGCGGATAAAAAGGGGACATCCAGTATATATATATATATATATATATATATATATATATATATATATAATATATATATATTTACCATAATAAAATACTTTTCGTATCTGTTTTTGTGTAATTGATTACGCATTTCAAATGTATCTCGAATCTCCGATCCGGATATTAGATTCGGATTTCAAATTATCGGAGAATCGGATATCAAGATCCAATTTTTTCAAATGTTGACAGCACTACTTTATAAATTACATATTTTGTAAAGTTTCGATACATTTTGTATTTTAATATTGATTACGAATTAAGTTATGACTTTATTCGGCACTATAAAAGTTACAAACTTGATTAAATTAGCAAAGAAGTATCATTTGAAACATATATTTCAATAAATAAAACAAACAAATAACACAAAAGGGTGGATGCTTTTATTGTAAATACAACCCTGTAATATTATACCTTCACATACAAGGTGATTTAATACCGAGACAGAATGAGTCGTAGCCGCTATTTGATGTGTAATTATTATTATATTTTTCAAATTAGTTATGTCATACAATACAATGAGTTTTTGATAAATTCATTAGAAAAATTCCATTTTGTGTATAATTGCGCTTAAATTTAAATAGAGATACTATAGGTAGAGTTCGGCCGATGCGCCGCCATTAATATGTGGCGCCAAATTTAAATTAAAATTTGTTCCATCAAATGAACACAAAATAGTTGTTCTTGTTTTCTGCATACAAAAAAACATATAAAACATAAAAATGCAATGTATAATATTGTAATAACGTTTATTATGATAATAAATATACTCAAATTAAAAAAATGTTAAAAATATCAAAGTTGCGCATGAATATTTTTTTTGTTGAAATATTGAAATCTGTCAAATCAAATATGAAAATGATAAAAATACCTCTCGTACAGCAATCCCACAGTAAAATATATTTATTTAGCAGTTGGAGTGTACGTTTAGCTACAGTTTAATATGCGACAATATAATATTTCCAAAAAAGATATGTAAATTTAATGAGTCGAACTAGCTGGCGAATTCAAAATCATTTGTTCTATAAATTAAAATGGCGGCACCAATCAGAAGAAATTTCAGGCTATCAGCCGAACCCTAGTATAGTATCTCTAAATTTAAATGAACAACAGCGCCGCGTTAAGCGATGTGAACTCGAACTAAATTATTTATAACCACCATTGAAAAACATCGTCCATTTTCCAGTTGGTTAATTGTCATAAACCATGAATACTTTTGCTCAGATTTGTCGTATTTGTTTACGTAAAATACATAAACATTTCATAAAGATAAACACAGCTGATTCAGATGGCATTAATATTATCGATAAAATAACATATTGTATTCCCGAAATTGTAAGTATAGTTTGATAAAAAAAATGAGGTTATGAGTTATTAATTTAAAACTACTTTTCATGTTAATTCAGTTTTTATTTTTATCTCTAGGGTTCTGATCATAATGGTTTACCAGAAAATATATGTCTAAATTGCTACAAGAATTTGGAACAATTTTGTAAGTTCAAAAAAACATTCATTCAAAATAATGAAACAGTGAAAAGCTACTCTGAAAAATTATCACAATTTGACGGTGAGAAATCCGATTTAATTATACAAATGCAACGTATAAACATTAGTGAAATGATGGCGAAGGATGATGACGAAAAAGGATTTGATTGCAACGACATCATATTGTCTAAAACACGTGTGAATTCAACAAAAGATATTGTAAGTGAACTGGCTGGAATTTTGACAATTGATAATAAAAAATACATTTGTCCGTTATGTAAAAAGGCGTTCGAGAAACAACATAGTTTGAAAATGCATTTTGCATCTCATCCCAAAGCGAAATTTTTGCGCTGTCAAATTTGCGCGAAAAAATACGTCCGACAAGAAGATTTAAATAATCATTTAAAAATTCTACACAACAAATACGAAAATAAACTTACCAAAACGATGCCTGTTAAAATTGAGAAGTCATTGCTTTTATTTCCGGCAAAGAAAAGTCCAAAAATTCCGATAAAAGGCAAATCACAAAAGCAGGTATTTGATAAAAATAATATCGATACAGAATCGGATTCAGATTTCGAAGGATTTGACTCAATTCCATCCGAAAATACGAGTGAAAATGAATTTGGTTGTGGATTGTGTACAGAAGTATTTACACAAAAACCACTTCTGATCTATCATTTAATGAGCCATTTCGATACAAATATTAAATGTTCGGTGTGTAGCAAGGTATATGCTAGTAATGAAAGTTTACAGAAACACATTAGGGCAGAAGGACATCAAAATACTGCCAGTGATAAAGAAAATAACATTGATAAAACGAATTCGAATGTTTCCGATCCGAGTAAGAATATAACTAAGTCGCATTTTTCGATGAAAACCATGTATCCTTGTTCGGTTTGCAATAAATCATTTTGTTATTTATCAAGCTTGAAGAGACACGCTAAAATTCACGCGGCTAAGCCGTTACAGGAATTGAATAACCAGAAAACTTTGAATACGAAATCGGAGGATCGTTATTGCAAAATTTGTAAAAAGTATTTTACTAGTAAAAGTATTCTAACAGTTCACATGAAAAGCAGACACTGTCATAGTAAAGGTTATATTTGCAAATATTGAAAGAAATTCTTTACTAAGCAACATGAAATGAATTCGCATCGGATGATTCATTACAAAAACGCGAAATCACGCAGTTCTTAATACTATTATTTTTGGAAATTACTGTAAATTTAATATTATTGTTTGCACTTGCACTGAACTTGCACTTTTGTTTTTAAATTTAATATTGTAAATCCAAAAATAAATTTATTTTTTCATTTAATTAATATTTAATTTATATTTAATTAATATAAACGAATGCTTTAGTCATGAATTCTTTAATTAGTATAATATCATTTGTTGTTACGTTAACATTAACGTTAACAACAAATTACATCATTATTTTAGTAATATAATACCGATGATGTAATAGGTTCCTTCGCTTGATAACTTGTGTTGTGATAAATATTACCGTGTTACGTATTTTTATTTTTGTACGAAGTTTCTGCAATAACATTTTTAGAAAACAAAGAAATAAAATTTCGTAGGGCATCTATATTTTTTTGTTTTTCAAAAGTTTATAATTTCAATTTATATTGCGACTTTGTATAAAAATAAAAATATTACGAAACTTATGTTTTAAATACGGTTGACGATGGTTGATTTCATGACCGAAATGTTCGTTTATATTAATTATGAGGTAATAATACTTTATTATTTTATTTCTTTTCTATGATTTTTTTTGTTAAATTTTTGAAAATTAATTTGTTTAATAAATGAATACAGTACAATATTATTTATATTTTGTAATAATTTTTGTTTAATCTATATATTTTGATTTACGCTTTTAGGTTTTTATAAGTTTCTGTAGTTTTGTGTTCAATAAAATATATTTCATTAATAAATATGCTTATTTTTGTATGTTGTATAATATTTTTTATGTTTTGAAAACCAATTTTCATACTAATGCATCTAGTATTAATTAGTAAATATAAATATTGATTTGCTTACAATAAATATCTTATAATAATAAATAAAATATTTACTGTAAATGTTATTTGTATCAGTTTTTCCTGATGAAGACGGACGTCGAGTTTATCGAAACGTCGATTATTATTAAATATTAATACAGAACTTAAACTTAAAATCATTTTATTTTAATATAATGAGTTTTGAATTTCTTATTTACTATGTTAAATTTATTTAAATAACAATTAGGTAGGTTCGAAATATAACAAATTCCAGGTTAAATAAATCACCCGGTATACAGATTATTAGAACCACTACATGTATGTATTTTTTATAATAAATTATATGTATTTGGTAGCAAACTTTAAAATTTGCAAAACAATAAACTTTAGTAGCATATAAGATGACAGGAAAAAGGTCAAATAAGCTTTAGGTTAAATTCTCTTAAATTCTAATTAACATACAAATTTTTCTTATGATACTAAATTTATAAAATTTATATTATTGTGTGCCTATCCCTTTATTTTAGTAATTTCATAATATATTATTATAAAAATATTAATATAATTAAAATCATTTAGCATTTTTTATAAAGATTAGAATGATTTTCACTTTTCTGTGATTGAAGAATGGATCTTTATTCCAACGTATATGCATGGTGATTAGTTGTATAGTGTGTGGGCAAGAGATAACATTCAATTATAAATGCTATTTCTATGGTGCGCGCGTTGTACCGGCAACCGGCAGCTTTACAGCGATGCATCGCGATATCTTTGCAACTAATAAGCGCAGCGAGTTAAGTTTATTCGCGTTCCGAATGAGAGGTAATTCGTTTAGCATTTATTCACATTCAAAAACATATTGTTTGTACTAGACTAGGTATACTAGCGCGTGTATAGATGCTGTTGTAAAATAAATTAACTAGACTGTGACTAGCTGGGCGCTGTTATCCTAAATAGATGACTAACTTAACTTGTGTCTCTCTGGGAAGTGGAATGCCTCATATTTGAATTTAATATGAAGATATTTTATTTCGTACTACATAATTAATTGTGTTTGTATATAATCAGCATATAATAATAATTAATTAATTTTTTAATTAATTTTATATCTTGTATTGCGACAGCTTTTTGCAAGAAAATAATTAACTATATATTATTTCTAGCTTATTTATGTTATTTATTAGATTTTAACGTTTATGTAATTCCTAATGACTTAAGTTTCTTTGACAAACAACTCCTTTTAACTTTTTCAGGAACAAAATTATCTTTAAAAAAAACCTAGGTAGAACTACAAAATAAAATCAATGATCTACTGTTACTGCACTATACCATGCCCACTTCGTAATAACCGGCACAGTAAGCCAGAAGGATCTACAGGGTAAAATCAGTGATCGTAGTCAACATATACAACATAAATCGATAAATGCCTGGCCCACTTTGTAATGACCGGCTACAAGAATCATCACAAACTTAGATGCAGTGTGGAAGGAGACAGTTTCTAAGCTTTGAAAATAGTCCAAATATCTACAGTACATAAAGTTCAAAATAGCCATAATATTTAACGTCAAAGTCATGTGTTTTCAATGCATCAACCACTCTTAACGAATTATATATAGTTTAATTACAAATAATAATAGAGTGACCACCCAGAGATTTTGATGACCAGGGGATTTAGAAAATTTATTACATTTAAAACTACTATTTTTAAATATAAAAACATTTTAATTTGAATACAATCATAAAATTTTGAAATTAGTTTCTACGTTTACACATTAAACAAAATATTTTGATTTGGCTGTAAGTTTATCATTGATCATAGTAATGACTTACTTATTTTTTTAACTTAAAACTATATGACTACATCTAAATTTAGTTTAATCCGGAGATTACAACAAATAACCCGAAGACCGGAGACTCCGGGCAAAAACCGGAGAGATGGTAACCCTAAATAATAAACAATATTAATAATTAATATTTATTAATAATCGATGTTTCGACGAACTCAACGTCCGATTTTATCTTGAAAAATGATACAAATGACAATTTACATACAGGAAATAACAGACAATAGATACAAGTTAATAAGTAACAAAAAAGTAACTAAGTCATAAATTAATTTTTCTTTGATGATCTAGTTACTTATTTGTTACCTAGTAACTTATTCTATGTATTGCAAGTTGTCTATGATAAACACATTTATTAAAAAGTGCACATTTATTAAAAAATCCAAGTTTGAGAAATATATTAACGGAAGTAACAAAAAATCACTAAAAAACCTACATCTATTAAAATATTCTCCTCACTTAACTCGTTTGTATAATGCAAATAAATATAATAATATTAACTGTAGTTATTTTTTTTGTATGGAATACCTAGTAATAAAAAAATCACAATAAGAAAAAACATGTATTAAATAATTATGTGTACATTCTAAACTATGTGTCTAAATAAAAATGATTCTCAGATTTACTTCGGAGGTAAACTCAATTTTTCTCGAATAATAAATTCTGGCAATCGTTTGCCTTTCCAATATCTTGGAATTGGAACTTCGGTAGCTTTACGAATTTTTTCAGCGACAAATTCTTTCGCTGAAAAATTCTCTGCTTCTTTAATTTGTGCCAGAAGTTTTGCTTGAAATGCTTTTTCTTTCCTCATTTCTCTACGTTGTCGTCTCTAAAAAAATATTAAATAATATATGTAGAAAAAAAAGCAATTAAAAAGACAAAACTTACTTTAGCCCATTCGAATTTCATCTTCTTTCGTAGTTTTTTCAATTTATGTTTTCTCATTTTATGTTTTCGGATTACAATTAACTTTACCGCTAGTTTTTCATGTTTATTTATTTCTGTAATTGGATCTTCAATCTGTGTGTTGGAATTCAGTTCAGGATCAGATTTAGAAGGAATCCAAAACATGGAACGTGGTAATTCAATAACAGGACTAATATTGGTAATTACAGGAGTCTCTATACCAGTTTCTTTCTTCCAAATCCATGGATTCTTTACCGTAAACGATGCTGTAACCGATGGTATATTCAAATTTATTGGTTTCACAATTTGAGTTCCATAAAATTTTGTTGCTACATTTAGACAATCTAGGAAAGAAATAATATAACAAAATATTTTCTTAGATTAATTTCATATATTACTTTTCAAATTTATTCGACAAATTCGCTGTAATAAAGTCATGACTCTTCCTCTTTAGGTTATGTCATACAAATATTTTAATTGTAACTTTTAAATACAACATGAATAAATATTATTACGTAAAATAAATGATCTGAATAAAAGTAATAATACAATACGTAAATAACAATTATTTATAAAACTTTTCCGTATGATTATTTGAAAAATTGTCACATTTCTACCATGCAATTGCGAGCTCAGTTGAAATTTGGTTGGACCAAAAAAACGTATTCACACGGTTCTAATTGTTGTGTTCAGACAGGTAGCACAAATACAAAACTTGTTGAAGTTTAATATTGAATTTATTCGTTTAATACAACTTATTTATTGTAACTGACTGTTCTGAAAATTACATAATGAATGCTGAATTAATAACTCAATAATTTAATTCAATATTATTAATTGATTTATATAAAATAAAAAATATTATATTTTTTAACTGACTCTATTTTCTATCGAGCCGATCTTAAAGGTACCGAAAAAATACCTGACAATAATATATACTTTTTTGAATTTTTTTGGCCAAATTATAAATACAAAAAAATCCAAAAAATATATATTATTCTACATAGGATATTATATATCAGGTATTTTTTCGGTACCTTTAAGATCGGCTCGATAGAAAATAAAACCAGTTAAAAAATATACTATTTTTTATTTTATATAAATCAATTAATAATATTAAATTAATTATTGAGTTATTATGAGTTACTAGTTAGTTAGTAAACTGAGTAGCTAAAAAAATATGTATATCATTTGAAAATAAAAAAAAATATTTAAATTAATAAATATATGTATTTAAAAATAATTTTTATATTTGATTTAAAATTCAAAGTAAACTTGTCAAATATGTATGACTACAAGCATAATAAAATAGTGTAAATTCCAAAAAAATGTCTAAAATTATAAATTTGATAAACAATGTAAATGACAATGTACTGTTTAGCATAAAATTAATAATTATAAATTTTGTACAACAATATTTATCTAATTGAAAATGTAAAAATGCTTACACAAATTTATTATTATGCTAGATCTTTAACGTTGAGTGACCACAGCGCTGTCATTGGCTATCATCGGCAATTTCTGGTACAAAAGTTCATGTTTGTAAAATTTGTGATAATAACCAGATAATAACGTTTTTCCGTGTTAATTTGTTTATGAATTAAAATGTTATAATAATTAGCTAAAAATGCCTTACTTTGGTTCAAATGATGATGATGATCAAAGCGAAGACATTGAATTGCGGCACAGTCTTTCGGACGCTGCAAAAACGAAAAATGAAGATATACTTGATTTTAGGTTAGATTTAAATTGATTGATAAAATACATTGTTTTCATATTAATTATACATATTTTTAGTCTATCAGAGGAAGATGCAGACACAGCAGATTCTCTAGATATCAAACCACCGCAAGCAGCAACTAGAATTCCTCATACAATAACGTCGTCCAGTTCAAGTCGTAATAATCGTCGAGGAAACGTATTTATGAGGGCCGTTCGGATTGGCATAGGAAACAAGACCGGGGCCATAGTCATCGAGATAAACATAATCGGAAGCAGCGTTCCGGTCGTGATCGAAATGAGGAATATTTTCGTCAGCGTGGCGACATTTATCCTGATAAAGATGTGGTGTATATGAGTGAAAAAGGTTATTATGGAACAATGTTATGGTGATAATTATTTAGAAACGCATTATAGAAGGAATGAAATGAATGCAGCAGCAGCTAGCGCTTCAACGAGTAGAGAGGTTAGGTATGTGGAATCGAGAAAATATGATGAAAAACGTATGAAAGAAGAACGATATGGTGATAAAGAAATAAGACATGTCCGATATGAACAGGTATGTTACATTTTAATTATGCAGATTAGTATATTTTTTAAATTAAAATTTATTTACAAAGTATAACTTGGAAGTTTATTTTAATTTCTAACAGAATATACGAAAATGAAATAATGGGTACGATGTCGATTGCGCAATATTCTTTTGCACAATGTATCAATAGCGCAACTGGTTTATTGCACATTCCATCTTATGCGAAATGTTTGATACATTGTGCAAAAGAATATTGCGCAATCGAAATCGTGCCAAATAATAAAGCATGTTGCGGCACGCTTATCACTTATTTTTTTCACCGTACCATGAACATATTTTACACAGAAAATATAGTAAAATAAAATAAAACGGCTTTAGGTTGTAGTTCTGTACTCAACGTACGTTTTCATCAGGAAAAAAGATATAAATAACATTCACAGTAAATAAACAGAACTAGGTAACAAAAGTATCTAGATTAGAAAACTTTTAATAAAGGAAGCTAAATTTTATTTAAATCAGTGCCTTTACAGTGATTGATGTTATCATAAATTTCTATTGCTTCTCTTATCAATTCGGTGATTATTACAGTATCTTCGAATTTTACATCATAAAGATTTTCTAACGCATGTTTGTGCAATAGCAGATTTATCTATACGATATTTATTGTTATTTTTTGAGTGACATTTGCGAAAATAAATTAAATACAAATATCTATTCTATTATTATATATTTCTAAATTGATTATAATCGTTTATCTGTTTGTTTGAAAAGAATTAGGATCGAAAATCACGTAGCTACAAGTCATATAGCTCACGTGTTAAATCAGCTGCAAATCAAACTATAAACGATCTTCGTGAACGTCTTCTGGACAAGAAACGTTTAAAGAAAACTTCGGAGGATCACAAGCACGTAGTGCATGATGCGACTTTATCATGGCGCCGGCGTTATCTACGACGCCTTCACCATCAGGAAGCAAAGAGACGTTTTCAGGAACAAGACGATCTCGAAACTTTACAACGGAAGCGAGCGAAAATGTCGGATGAACTGGGACAATATAAAGTAAGTGGTATATTCTTATATTTCAACAATATTTTATTAACATAGTAAAAAAATATTTCAGAATTTATTATATCTAAATAAAACGGCTTTAGGTTCTAGTTTTGTATTCATTTTTATTAATAGCAAATAGTTTATATCGAGAAATTATAAAATATAAAAGATAGAAAATATGATATTGCTTGCACATTATTCAGATAATTAGAACTACTGTTAAATATCATTCTTACGTGATAAATTTAACTATAATAACTATATAACTATAATAACAGCGAAACTCTAAAATTGAGTTATGTAGTTTGATTTTATTTTGCTTCTCAAATCTTTCATTGATTCTATTATAGTGCACTTTACCAATCTTGTAACTTGTAATATTGTAACAGTCGTGGATAATGGATATTTAGCATTTTTTGACGAGTGCATCGAACTTTGGCAGCATTTTTTGTCGTCGTTCAAAGTTTGATTGCATTCGACTTTTGTTTAAGCTGCATTTTGACGGAACCATTTTCTATCGGAAACCAAATTAATTTAATGCAGTTACGAATAAACATTCAGAAGAACAACCTTAATTTGTGAGTTACGTAAATTATTAGCATTAGTCCATATATTGTAATAATTTTACTTTTTTTTGTAATACATTTTGTTAATTAATGTTATTTCATTATCTAAATAAAATTATACATGTATATTGTTTTGGTTCCTTTTTGTTAAAATTTCAAACAATTTTAACAAATAATTATTTAAATAAATTTAAAAAATAATATACTACGTTTTTAAAACATTCCAATCCAGACAAGCAATTTTTAGCTTCATCCACATTCATCTAACCTATCTCATACATGCTCTTCTATTCCTACTACATGCAAACTTTTGCTCACGCAAGCTACTCCCTTAATCATACCACGCCAACTACTCACCGGACGTCCGCTCAAACGTATACCTTCAAAATCATTCATATAAATTCTTTTAACCAAATGTTCATTAGACATTCACTTAAGATGTCCGAACTATCTTAACTGACTAACAACTTTTGCAACAACATTTTTTTTTCAATTTCACACTTAACATAAACTAATCTATTTCGTTTATTTATTTCTGTAATTGGATCTTCAATCTGTGTGTTGGAATTCAGTTCAGGATCAGATTTAGAAGGAATCCAAAACATGGAACGTGGTAATTCAATAACAGGACTAATATTGGTAATTACAGGAGTCTCTATACCAGTTTCTTTCTTCCAAATCCATGGATTCTTTACCGTAAACGATGCTGTAACCGATGGTATATTCAAATTTATTGGTTTCACAATTTGAGTTCCATAAAATTTTGTTGCTACATTTAGACAATCTAGGAAAGAAATAATATAACAAAATATTTTCTTAGATTAATTTCATATATTACTTTTCAAATTTATTCGACAAATTCGCTGTAATAAAGTCATGACTCTTCCTCTTTAGGTTATGTCATACAAATATTTTAATTGTAACTTTTAAATACAACATGAATAAATATTATTACGTAAAATAAATGATCTGAATAAAAGTAATAATACAATACGTAAATAACAATTATTTATAAAACTTTTCCGTATGATTATTTGAAAAATTGTCACATTTCTACCATGCAATTGCGAGCTCAGTTGAAATTTGGTTGGACCAAAAAAACGTATTCACACGGTTCTAATTGTTGTGTTCAGACAGGTAGCACAAATACAAAACTTGTTGAAGTTTAATATTGAATTTATTCGTTTAATACAACTTATTTATTGTAACTGACTGTTCTGAAAATTACATAATGAATGCTGAATTAATAACTCAATAATTTAATTCAATATTATTAATTGATTTATATAAAATAAAAAATATTATATTTTTTAACTGACTCTATTTTCTATCGAGCCGATCTTAAAGGTACCGAAAAAATACCTGACAATAATATATACTTTTTTGAATTTTTTTGGCCAAATTATAAATACAAAAAAATCCAAAAAATATATATTATTCTACATAGGATATTATATATCAGGTATTTTTTCGGTACCTTTAAGATCGGCTCGATAGAAAATAAAACCAGTTAAAAAATATACTATTTTTTATTTTATATAAATCAATTAATAATATTAAATTAATTATTGAGTTATTATGAGTTACTAGTTAGTTAGTAAACTGAGTAGCTAAAAAAATATGTATATCATTTGAAAATAAAAAAAAATATTTAAATTAATAAATATATGTATTTAAAAATAATTTTTATATTTGATTTAAAATTCAAAGTAAACTTGTCAAATATGTATGACTACAAGCATAATAAAATAGTGTAAATTCCAAAAAAATGTCTAAAATTATAAATTTGATAAACAATGTAAATGACAATGTACTGTTTAGCATAAAATTAATAATTATAAATTTTGTACAACAATATTTATCTAATTGAAAATGTAAAAATGCTTACACAAATTTATTATTATGCTAGATCTTTAACGTTGAGTGACCACAGCGCTGTCATTGGCTATCATCGGCAATTTCTGGTACAAAAGTTCATGTTTGTAAAATTTGTGATAATAACCAGATAATAACGTTTTTCCGTGTTAATTTGTTTATGAATTAAAATGTTATAATAATTAGCTAAAAATGCCTTACTTTGGTTCAAATGATGATGATGATCAAAGCGAAGACATTGAATTGCGGCACAGTCTTTCGGACGCTGCAAAAACGAAAAATGAAGATATACTTGATTTTAGGTTAGATTTAAATTGATTGATAAAATACATTGTTTTCATATTAATTATACATATTTTTAGTCTATCAGAGGAAGATGCAGACACAGCAGATTCTCTAGATATCAAACCACCGCAAGCAGCAACTAGAATTCCTCATACAATAACGTCGTCCAGTTCAAGTCGTAATAATCGTCGAGGAAACGTATTTATGAGGGCCGTTCGGATTGGCATAGGAAACAAGACCGGGGCCATAGTCATCGAGATAAACATAATCGGAAGCAGCGTTCCGGTCGTGATCGAAATGAGGAATATTTTCGTCAGCGTGGCGACATTTATCCTGATAAAGATGTGGTGTATATGAGTGAAAAAGGTTATTATGGAACAATGTTATGGTGATAATTATTTAGAAACGCATTATAGAAGGAATGAAATGAATGCAGCAGCAGCTAGCGCTTCAACGAGTAGAGAGGTTAGGTATGTGGAATCGAGAAAATATGATGAAAAACGTATGAAAGAAGAACGATATGGTGATAAAGAAATAAGACATGTCCGATATGAACAGGTATGTTACATTTTAATTATGCAGATTAGTATATTTTTTAAATTAAAATTTATTTACAAAGTATAACTTGGAAGTTTATTTTAATTTCTAACAGAATATACGAAAATGAAATAATGGGTACGATGTCGATTGCGCAATATTCTTTTGCACAATGTATCAATAGCGCAACTGGTTTATTGCACATTCCATCTTATGCGAAATGTTTGATACATTGTGCAAAAGAATATTGCGCAATCGAAATCGTGCCAAATAATAAAGCATGTTGCGGCACGCTTATCACTTATTTTTTTCACCGTACCATGAACATATTTTACACAGAAAATATAGTAAAATAAAATAAAACGGCTTTAGGTTGTAGTTCTGTACTCAACGTACGTTTTCATCAGGAAAAAAGATATAAATAACATTCACAGTAAATAAACAGAACTAGGTAACAAAAGTATCTAGATTAGAAAACTTTTAATAAAGGAAGCTAAATTTTATTTAAATCAGTGCCTTTACAGTGATTGATGTTATCATAAATTTCTATTGCTTCTCTTATCAATTCGGTGATTATTACAGTATCTTCGAATTTTACATCATAAAGATTTTCTAACGCATGTTTGTGCAATAGCAGATTTATCTATACGATATTTATTGTTATTTTTTGAGTGACATTTGCGAAAATAAATTAAATACAAATATCTATTCTATTATTATATATTTCTAAATTGATTATAATCGTTTATCTGTTTGTTTGAAAAGAATTAGGATCGAAAATCACGTAGCTACAAGTCATATAGCTCACGTGTTAAATCAGCTGCAAATCAAACTATAAACGATCTTCGTGAACGTCTTCTGGACAAGAAACGTTTAAAGAAAACTTCGGAGGATCACAAGCACGTAGTGCATGATGCGACTTTATCATGGCGCCGGCGTTATCTACGACGCCTTCACCATCAGGAAGCAAAGAGACGTTTTCAGGAACAAGACGATCTCGAAACTTTACAACGGAAGCGAGCGAAAATGTCGGATGAACTGGGACAATATAAAGTAAGTGGTATATTCTTATATTTCAACAATATTTTATTAACATAGTAAAAAAATATTTCAGAATTTATTATATCTAAATAAAACGGCTTTAGGTTCTAGTTTTGTATTCATTTTTATTAATAGCAAATAGTTTATATCGAGAAATTATAAAATATAAAAGATAGAAAATATGATATTGCTTGCACATTATTCAGATAATTAGAACTACTGTTAAATATCATTCTTACGTGATAAATTTAACTATAATAACTATATAACTATAATAACAGCGAAACTCTAAAATTGAGTTATGTAGTTCGATTTTATTTTGCTTCTCAAATCTTTCATTGATTCTATTATAGTGCACTTTACCAATCTTGTAACTTGTAATATTGTAACAGTCGTGGATAATGGATATTTAGCATTTTTTGACGAGTGCATCGAACTTTGGCAGCATTTTTTGTCGTCGTTCAAAGTTTGATTGCATTCGACTTTTGTTTAAGCTGCATTTTGACGGAACCATTTTCTATCGGAAACCAAATTAATTTAATGCAGTTACGAATAAACATTCAGAAGAACAACCTTAATTTGTGAGTTACGTAAATTATTAGCATTAGTCCATATATTGTAATAATTTTACTTTTTTTTGTAATACATTTTGTTAATTAATGTTATTTCATTATCTAAATAAAATTATACATGTATATTGTTTTGGTTCCTTTTTGTTAAAATTTCAAACAATTTTAACAAATAATTATTTAAATAAATTTAAAAAATAATATACTACGTTTTTAAAACATTCCAATCCAGACAAGCAATTTTTAGCTTCATCCACATTCATCTAACCTATCTCATACATGCTCTTCTATTCCTACTACATGCAAACTTTTGCTCACGCAAGCTACTCCCTTAATCATACCACGCCAACTACTCACCGGACGTCCGCTCAAACGTATACCTTCAAAATCATTCATATAAATTCTTTTAACCAAATGTTCATTAGACATTCACTTAAGATGTCCGAACTATCTTAACTGACTAACAACTTTTGCAACAACATTTTTTTTTCAATTTCACACTTAACATAAACTAATCTATTTCGTACCAGTTCCTTTTAGTTACACCACATACGACTCATCTCATTTCCGCAGCAGTCATTTTTCTTTTTATATTTAAATAATGAAATAAAATTACTTATCAAAATGTATTTAGAAAAAAAAAAAAACTAAAATAATTACAATTTATGGACTAATGTTGATAATTGACGTAACTTATTTAATGTTGTTCTTCTGAATGTCTATCCGTAACTAAATTAAATTATTTTATTTTCGGACTAAACTGGATTCGTAAAAATGCAGCTGGAACAAAAAATCGAACGATAACTAAAAATGCTGACAAACTGACAAAGTTCGATGCACCAGACAGTCGTGGATATATCAACGTACTAACTTCCGAAAAATGCTAAGTATCAAATATCTCCCGTGAAATTTTCGAATTTTTTTTTGTATATAAAGGATAAAGACCTAAGCATCGTAACCGTGAGTGACAATACTTCGAACTCATCCTATAATGATTCAGCCCAACCTAATCGCAGAAGTTTGGATTCCGATTCGGGTTCCGTTTCAAATGAAGATGACGAGGAGGTAGGCGAACGTAGTGAAAACTCAGATGATGATGATGACGCAAGACGGGTAGTGAGACGACATCGGATTAGTGATGATGATGATGATGAACGAGTCAAAAGTGATGATAGTGGAGGAAGAGAAAGAAAGGGTGATGTGGATAGGAGTACGTCGCGATCGAAGTGAGTTTTAGTTTATTTACTTATCGCCATCTATTGTGTGAGAGAAAGAGGTATTGTAATCATACCAATTTTGACAAATGTGACCACAGCACATTTTTACTTACTTTTGACTGCAAGGAAAATGTGGTATATATATATATAACAAATTATACAATATATGTAGAAAAAGATGGTAAAATAAAAGTATAAAATGTATCATGTAAGTTAACAAATTATATAATCTAGAAAAAAGATGATAAAATTAAAAAATATATCAAATTTCAGCTTCCTTATTTTTGATGTTCTTTCCGAATTTGAAATAAAAAATAGGGGTACTTACTCTTTTAAGATTTTAAAGTCACCTCCCTCCCCTGCCGTCTGGGGGGGTACAAAATTTTGATATAATCGTATGTCCCCTTTCGTGTACTATGAAAGTTTTCCTCGGGACATTATTCTGTTAGATGCGTATTTTAAAAGTTATTTCGATTTGTCACTTTAAATGGACCACCCGGTATATATATAACAAAATAAAACAGCTAATACGGGTCAAAATTTCTATTCTATTATGAATTTTTTTTTATTTCATAAAATTAATACATTTCTATATTATTTTTAAATATTTATCAAAGATCAGTTATTTTACCTGTAGTTAAAATCTAATAAAATTGTTAATGAATATAGCTACATATATCTGAATTTAATTATTGTGTACTATAATTTGTCGAAATTTTATTAAATATTTTTTCGATATAGGTACGATTCACACAATTGGCGCAAATTCATTGTCTGTTTACGAGTTACCAAGAAGAACAAATAACAACGTCGAAACGTTTAATAAAATGTTATAAATGAAAATGAACACAAGACCGAACGTTTATGTATTTATCGGCAAGTATTGTGCATGAAAATAATAATATATTTATACAGGGTGATTTATGACGTCGGGGAAAAACTACACCGGATAATTCATATGAGTAATCTAAATAAAAAAAACTTCAAATAAACATATGTTCGAAAATGCTTTCTAACGGAACTGTAGCCGTTAGAAGTTTATTACATGTAACATCAATCGCGTTAGCTTCATTTATTATATCAGAAAAAAAAAAACAAGTCATAAACTTCTGAATAATTGTAAAATTACTGATTGATTTTGTTTAAACACTATTAAACCAGTTTACTAGTTATGACTTACTGCGTCCCGACAAAATTTGTCTTCGATTTTTAATTATTCTAAATTGTTTATTATATATTTATTTATGTGTGTACAAAAATTTATAAACTAGTAAATTGGTTTACTAGTGTTTAAGCAAAATGTTAGAAATTCAATCAGTAATTTTACAATTATTCAGAAGTTTATGACTTGGTTTTTTTTCTCCTGATATAATAAATAAGTCTAACACGATTGATGTTACATGTAATAAAATTCTAACGGCTACAGTTCCGTTAGAAAGCATTTTCGGACATATTTTTTTATTTAGATTACTCATAGGAATCATCCGGTGTAGTTTTTTCCCCGACGCGACGTCATAAATCACCCTGTATAGTCACACAATAAATATTTACTTTACAGAGAAATTATTGTCAGTAGCGAAAACATCATTATTAAATTTCCGAAGATTAACAATACAGCATAAGAATTTCAACACAAATTTCAAATGTTTATTTAGCAAACGAGATGTAAGAATTCGAGATGCTCAATCGAATTATAGAAACCGCCAAATTGTTGGAAATTGTTGCGCATGCTCTGTTGATGATTTAGAACAGAATTTAGATGCTGCTTAACTCTTTCAGTACTGATGCCTGATATATCCACTTTCATTTTATCCGACACTTTTAAAAACTTGCCTTGCTCTACAGACTACAGTCGACATAATAAAATGCTGTGTAGACTAATGCCGGAAATTTCAGTCTCGCTGACGGATATATTCGACAGCAGTCGAGTGTAAAGTATCTGAGTGTGGTAGCCGAGTAGACGCGTACTTGCTAAGTTACCGTTTCAATATGTCGCGGGTGAAGACAACGTTGCTCCTTCCTGTGGACCTAAACAATGTTTAACAATGTATAAAATAAAAATGTTTGTTTCTGGCATTTATGAACCTTTTTTTTTACTAATCAACACCTAATATTTACAATAAAAATGATGATAACCAATGACGGATAAATCCGTCATCAGTATATACTATATAGGCTTCTGTAAAAGCAGCCGTCTACCAGGTTATTTTAATTTAATAATCAACCGTATTGAAAGGGTTAAAGGGATGATGAATATATTAATGTATATGTGCACGTTGTATATATATATATATATATATATATATATATATATATATATATACACAGGGTGGTCCAGAATTATGTACCGTAATTGCTAGAGCTGATAGTACGTTCAAAAATAAGGATACCTTTTTATATACACTTTTTTCCAAAACTCAATAATAAGAGAGATACAACCCTGTAAAGGGTTACTACTTACTACTACTTCTTACTAGGTTTCTAGTTCAAGTACAGATACTCAGTTCTAGTATAATGTAAATCAGATCTTTGCATCCAAGTTTCTTTCAAGTTTCCTAGTATAGAAATATACAACATGCTCTATTTTTTTATTCCAGTTTCATACTAAGAAATTATACGCATGCGCACGCAATTGTACCAACCTTATATGTATTCATTTTTGTTTAAGGCCATTTCAAGGCAAACAAAAGGCTATATTGAGACAGGTGGTGGGAATCCAAAAATGAATAATTTTACATTCGATTTATTCGTTTAATACTTTATATTTATAGTAGCTAATTATTAGCAAAATTAGCTAATTTATGTACAATTAATAATAATAATTTAAATAACAATTATTTATTTCAATTTCATTAGCCTACGTATATTGTTTTTAGAAATCTGACTATATAATTGCTTCATATTTACCAATAACTTACTGATAAAAATTTGTTTTTTTTTTAATGATAATTTTACTCTGTGATCAATTTGAAAATTTATTGTTCGATAATTTAATTATTGGTCGCAAATGTTTAAGTTTTATTAGTTTCTGTGTGCAATTATTTCTGCAAGATACATATTCTTTCTTAATAAGATACTTATACCTATATCATTTGACAATTCAGTTTTATATGAAAAATTACTTTAGGTCGTTTCAAATATCTGTTTCCAATTAGATATTTTCAGAAATAATTTAATATGTTAGTATTTTTTTTTGTTTATTTAATTTTTTTAAGAAAAGGTACGTTTTTGATTAATATGCTTACAGTAACAAAATTGAAAATAAAAATTACTATTCAATTTAATTTTTCAGTATATATGTAACTATTTGATTAATATAACAATTAAATACTAAATTAAAACAAAAGTTGAAAAGTTTGTTACCAATGATTGGAATGTTTTAACAAAAAATTTAAAACTTTTACACAGCTGACTGTTTATATAAAATATTAAAATTTAATATAAATAAATAGAATATTTACTTACTGAATTTGATAATAACACAATAATAACAATAAACTATTATTATTAACTACTTTATTAACAAGTTTATCGCAACATAATTTGACACTTGCACACTGGCAACATCTATGAACGTTATGTTAAACTAGGGCTGCCACCTCTCCGGTTTTTGCCCGGAGTCTTCGGTTTTTTAATTGAATCTCCGGGCTCCGGGTTATTTGTTGCAATCTTTGGATTAAACTGAGTTTAAATGTAGTCATATAATTTTAAATTAAAAAAATAGTTATTACTAATATCAGTGATAAATTTATAGTCAAATCAAAATATTATTTAGTTTAATGTATAAGCGTTGAAACGAACTTCAAAATTTTATGATTGTATTCAAATTAAAATGTCTTTATATTTAAAAATAGTAATTTTAATGTATTAAGTTTTCTAACTCCTTTCTCATCAAAATCTCCGAGTCATTTGAAATAAAAAGGTTGTCACCCTACTAAGATATGTTTCAGGAAATTTAAATTAAAATACATTTTAATATTATTTGTAAATTAATTACGTATATTTAATGACAATTTTATTTAGTTTTTAATTACTCTTTTGTTGCCCTGATAATCGTTAGTTAATTGGCGTAGTATTAGTTAGATCCATTCCAGCTGGATTATCAGCTGGTACCATATGACCGGCTCGATTTACCCAATACATTGCAAAATTACCAGACTTTTTTACAAAACCCTCAATCCAAATATCATTAGATAGCAATGGATCTCTTGAAGCTTTTAACCAACTGTCCTTTCCTTGCCATTGCATGTTTTCTATCCATTGCATTACACCTAACAAATTAAAAAAATAGTTTAAGTAATGGATAGACAATCTATATGTTTTTTTTTATGTGATAATGAATAAAGTTAACAGTTATTCTTTAGGAATTACTTTAAGAAGTATTTAGAAAATACTGCACATAGGCTTCAACTACAGAAAAGTGTGTTTAAGTTGGGTATTACATCTTCTTAAACCGGCAACAATGTGTAGTGGTTGTTATTCAACTTCTTCAATGTTTTGGAACAGAAATTAAACAATTATGCAAGAAAATCGTAGTAATTCTTTGTTTCCGAAAAAAGAAAATCGAGGCAAGATCATGGAAAATTTTTTTTTTTTCAAAGTTTCGCATTTTTGTTACGAATGAATATTTGTGAAAAAAAAAACGGTTAAAAACCAGATAATATATTATACTTCAAGGGTGTCTTTTGGTTGTTGTTTCAGAAGAATAGGGCACGAGTTATCATTGTTACCGCACAGTCGTTCGGTTTTGGAAAGCTTCGAAGAAAGGATTGGAACTCGGACAATTGCAGTAAAATTAAAAATAAAAATTCCTGAAGGAAATTCAAAGTCTATTCTTTCACATCCAGAAAACCGCGGTTTGATATCTTTTATAGTTTCGCAGGAAAAAAATCATAAAATTAGTCGATTATTTTTCGGTCGAAAAAAGGTATAAACCTCCTTAAATAAAAAACGCACGATTTAATTATTTTTTTCCAACACAATATTCATCCTCACATTATCATTTTTATTATGATAATTTTTTATAAATTTAAGTGGAAAATTTTTCCTCATCCAACACCCAGCTTTTCAAAGGGATTTTTTATTTTACTGTATAGTTCACAAACAACCAAAAAAAAACCTGTTTGATATGGAAATCAAGAAGCTTCCATAATTATGAAATACGTTTCGAAACAACAATTTTTGTATATATTACTAACCTGGAGTATTTACAATGAGGTCTAATTGTCCGTTGAAAACTGCTACTTTGATGTCGGTATTGTTTAATAATGATTTAACTGTAAACAAAATATCAAATTAAATTTGATTACGTAACATAAGTAGTTAAATATAATTCACATTTATGATCATGGAAACATCCAAACTCCGGAAATACCAGATAAACTCCGGAAATACCGGATAAAGTCCGGAAATACCGGATAAACTCCGGAAATTCCGGACAAAATCTACAAATACCGGATAAAATTTTTTGATCTGTTTATGTATGTATTTTATTTGGAAATAATTATATACTGATTATAATAAGATAAATAATAAAATGCAATTACTTCATAAATCATCACAATATTTAAAATAAAAATGCTTTACGTTCAAGTTCGATTTTCAATATTTATTTCGACGAACTGAACGTCCTTCTTCATCAGGAAAAAATGTTATTTGTATATTTTTTTTCTGATGACGACGGACATTGAATTCGTCGAAACGTTGATTATAAATAAATATTAATACAGAACTATAATCTAAAGCCGTTTTTATTTTAATATAATGAGTTCTTAAAAATTTTTCCTATGTTATTACAATATTTATTAAATAAAAGTTACTGCAGTTTCAACCGTTATGTCATTTTCAAACTAAGTAAGTGAGTGACAAAATATTATATACATTAAAATTACCTCAATATAAAGTAAAGGCTGAACAAATTAAATTTATACTGATTATATTTGTAATTTTATTTTCAATTTTGCCAAATAAAAATTGCTTTTTTTGTATATCTATCGCATAAAATTAAATCTGCATCATTATTTTCGGACAGTGATCAAATCACCATACTGACGAGATCATAAAGATCGAAACACGTGTCTATGGTTAAACTGACCAGTCATTGATGCATAGCTTTGTAAGCCGATTCAATGACTAAGTACTTGTAAAATTTTGAGAAAAAATCTCAACTTTAGAATATTATTATATTAATTTTACCAAGTAACACTCAAGAACAATTTTGTTCGATGTTAAATTTTTTTATTTTAACATAAATTAGTACTTACCAATATGAACAACTGGTTTCATAAAATCTACATTTAATGTATTGAAGACACTCTCGTTGCTATCAGACCAATACAAATGTTTTGGTAAATCTAAAGCTTCTTTAACTTGTAAGTTCATAATGTCTTCTAAATTTCTAGTGTTTCTTCTCGGTGGACCTGGTAAAGCAGGAATTCTATGTTTTCTATCTTCATCGTCAAAGTAAGTGATTGGAATTAATACATTGTAAAAATCAACTTCGTAAGCTACTAGCCAAACCATATTTTGTGTGTCGATCCAAAGATTTGTGGCATCTGCCCATTTGCCACTTAAAAATGCAGCTTCTGTATCTTTGGCAACTTCCATAATTCTTTGGTAACTTCTGTCGTCAACAAAACCCTGCAATTTAATTATCATATAGTTTTAATTATATGATTTATAATTCACCGAAAACCGTTCACCGAAAACAATTCACCGAAAACAAATTCACCGAAGTAACAATTCACCGAAAACAATTCACCGAAAAACAATTCACCGAAAAACAATTTATCGAATAACCAAATAAAATAGAATTAAATTAAATTAAAATTAATATTAGAAAGTGTTTAGGTTAGTAGGTTGGTTTAGGTTTTTTTTTTCCAGTATGTATAAATAGCCAATTGCGTATCCATACCGTATGTATAAATAGCCTCATCCTTAATATTATGAATATTAGGAATGTCTTTAAAAAAAGCGTATTTATTTATTTTTTTTTCTTTAACACTTTACGGAGGGGTGACGGGTAGGTTAGGTTAGGTTTGGTTGTTTAATTCTATTTCATTTGGTTATTTGATAAATGGTTTTTCGGTGAATTGTTATTTCGGTGAATTTGTTTTCGGTGAACGGTTTTCGGTGAATTGTCCGCGACCCATGATTTGTACATAAAATTTTTCTGAAACAAATTTTCAGAATATAACATTATATATTGTGCCTATTCTGTTTATCTCTTTTTGTTAAATTGCAAATGTTATTTGCGTATATAAAACGCGTTATAAATTAATTTAAATGGTATTTAATAAAATAAACAATCACGCCATGTACCCAAAAGGTCACATTATATTGCCATTTATATATCTTTAATGCTTAATATTTGAAAACAAAATTAAATTAGTTTCATAACAAAATTTTGAGTAAAAAACATAATTATAATATTTTGCTTCTTTTTTCAAATTCAAATTAAAAAGGCAGAATAATTACGTAACCATATAAATCCTATAGATTTAAAATAAAACAGCTTTATGTTATAGTTCTGTATTAATATTTATTAAAAATCGACGTTTCGATTAAGTCAAAGTACATCCTAATCAGGAAAAATGGAAGCCAAATTTTATTTAATTAAGTTACAAGTCACAGTGATTGATTGATTAATTGATTGATTTTGTTACCTAGTAACTTGTTTCTATGTTCTGTTATTTTCTTTAAATATTATTTGTATTTTTTTTTCCTGATGAAGATCTACATTGACTTAGACGAAACGTCGATTTTATTAATGAATATTAATACAGAACTATAAGCTAAAGCTGTTTTATTTTAAATTATAGGATTTATGTGGTTATGTAATGATTTGTTTTTTAATTAGAATTTGAATAAAGAATAATAATATTATAATTATAATTCTTATTAAAAAATTTGTCATAAAACTAATTTTTTTTTTTTTTTATCAAAAATAATGTAAGTGATTTCAAAATCTAATAGATGTAAAAAATTACCAAATTAAGAAGATATGGAGCCCAAGATAAAAGAGAATCAAGTGGAGAAATCCACGAATCTCCTAGTGCAACACCTTCAAAAGGAATTTGTTCTATTTTCCCACTTTTAATTTCCTGAAATAATTCACATTAATATTGCAAGTTATTAAGAATAAGAATAAGAATAATAAGAACTTTATTTAGCAAAGCTATTCCAAATACATATATTAATATATTAAGAGTGACTTTAATTAGTATGTAACATAAATTGCCTTAACTCTAATTTAAATATTTTAAGATCTAATATTTTTATATTATTAGGTAACTTATTATACTCACTGACACTTTCAACTAATACCGATTTTTTTAATTGTTCATGTTTTTGAATTTAGTATGGTAATTATTATTATTATTATAAGTATATAAAGTTTAATAATTTACCTCGTATAATTCCAAAGCAAATTCAACAATCATTTTACCTCCATACGATTCGCCAGTTATGTACAATGGACATGCTCTTAATTTAGGATATTTCTTATAAAAATCTCTCATCATTTCAACTAAATCACGTGCAATTTGTTTGTTAGTTGTTGTAAGAAGATCATTAGATGTAACATAACTGAATCCTGTTCCTACTGGGTTATCTATGAATAATACATTGGCATCTTTCACCTAAAAATTTCATAAAATATTTTTTACAGTTTCTGATTTGAACTTTGGTATATCTATTTGAAATTATATAATTGATACATACAATTTAAAATTTTGAAAAATTAATAGACACAAATAGTAATAATAATAAAATTTAATATTTTAAAAATTATTTGTGTAGAAATTACAAAGTTGCAAACCGAACCTGATCGTAAACCAAACCGAACCTGATCGTAAACCAAACCGAACTAAGTTTGTGAACTGTTTTATCTATCCGATTTTCTAAATGCCTTGAATCTAAAATAGTTAAAATAATAAATTTATTTTTGCATTATCTGAAGAAAATCTGGACCGTTTGAATTGAACTTAATCGGATTTGTAAACCGGTTTTCAAATCGTTCTAGTTTCATTTTAAGTTAAACCGGAACAAAAACCGAACCGACAAAATATCAGAAACCGTGAATCAAACCGTTTTACATTTTTGTTACCGATTTGCCACCTTGAAGACATATATGCATTTTAAAATAATATTTTATATAATGAAAATACAAATTAAATTGAAATAAAACGACTTTAGGATTAAGTTCTGTATTAATATTTATTAATAATTGATGTTTCGACGAACTCAATATCCGTCTTCATTAGGAAAAATGATACAAATGACATTTACCTAATAACTTGTTTCTATGTTTTGTTATTTATTGTAAATGTTACGTGTTCGAAACACATAATTATTGTACTCGTCAAGCTTAGCAATTATATGTATATATATATATACATATATATATATATATATATATATATATATATATATATATCAAAAACTAATAAAGTTTATATAAGCCAGTCTATATTTGTCAGTGGTTTAAATATGTATAATAAATTATTAACAGATATAAAAAAATGCTGATTCATTAACATCTTTTAAACGAAAGTTGAAAGAAATCTTGTAAATTTATTTATTGTATATTTTATTTTTGTATTTATCAATAATAATTTGTATTAATTCTGTAATATCATTATTAGCATATACTAAATAAATAAACTTAATATTATTATTAATGTCATTGCTATTATTTTTCCTGATGATCATGTATGTTGGGGCGATTATTAATGAATATTAATACAGAACTATAACCTAAAGCCGTTTTATTTTAATATAATGTGTTCTGAAAACTTTTTTACTATGTTACAAATTAAATCTTCAAAGTGATAAATGTATTTACATACCCATGTGGAATTTCTAGGTTTCAAATTGGAATCTAAAGGTCTTAATTCTTCAAAGTTTCCATAACCTGTTGATGATCCACCAGGTCCTCCTTGAAGCCAAATTAAAATTGGTCTAGTTGTTGGATCTACAGGAGCTCTTGTATAATAGAACCACCAAAACATAAATGCGCCTTCTCGAACTTCAGAAAAGCCCCATTCTTGTTCACCCTCGCCAAAACCTTTGCGAGCTGGAAAGTATATTTAAATAATAATATTATATAGGTTTAATTAATAATTAAGATACAATAGCTCAAGTCTAGTTGAGTTATTATGAGGAATAGTGAAAAGGTTTATTTGAAAACCAATAAAACCATTGTTCAAAATAACATTATAATAATATTATTGAATTAAAATGATAATGCAACATTAAGATACATAGTTCATAATATAAAAAAATATATATCTTAAAAAGAAATATTTGATAAACATTTTATAAAGTTTATTATACAATATAGATTTTCTTGAGTTCTTAAGTCATATATTAAAATAACAACTATGAAATTGATCAAGTAACCTATAACAGCAAATAACATTCTGCGATTATTGTTTTAAGTTTGTACAACAAAATTATTTTTACATATAAAATTATCTAATATAAGGATATTGATCGTTTAAATTAATTAATTTACAATTATTTAATCAAAAAATAAAATAAAATGTAAACCAATATAAATACATGCAAAGTTTTTATATATTAAAATATTACATAACCAAAATTTAAAACAAATATTTAAAATTTGAAATACACGTTCTGTTTATAGAAAATATTTGTTCATTTTTAGACTAAATTTATAATAGTTTATGTAAATTGCGTTTTTGTTATTTTTATAGATAAAAAATAATATTTCTAGTAAATATTTTTTTATAAAAACAAATATTAATGTTATTATAAAATAATTAATAAAATTGTTGGTAACATACCAGCTCCGAAAGCTACACAAAATACTAAAATCAAATATAATCACTAATTTGTATTTATACAGGGTGTAACAGAATAACTATTCCTAATTTTAACTGGAGTATCCTGGGCTCAGAATATGAAGATTTAATGCAAATCACTTAGATAAAATATGGCTCCTTACTGAGCTACAGGGTGTTTTATATAAAAATTTAAAAACGATTTTTGCCCAGTACTTTAAAACTATTTGACGTATCCTTATCATACTTGGCAGGAAATGTAGGTACCGTACACCATACTAAATTATGTTAAATAAAAGTTTCTGGCTACTGCCAGTGGCGTACAACAGGGGCAAGTGAGAGGTTGATCCTTCCTAAATTCTACGCCACTGGCGGAATTGTCATTTTAGCACAATTTTTCGATTCTCCAATACTTGCTGTGTAAAAAACATACTCTTTCTTTGTAACGATAAAGTCACTGTTTTTCGAGATATTTAAAGTTAAACATAAGCTGCACCCTTGGGATTTTTTCAAAATTTGCTCAAAAAAATCTGAAAAGATTCAGTAAAATAGAGAAAAAAATTAGCTACATAATAACTAAGTAATTTTTTTCTCTAACTCATTCTAATTTGGCTGTAAAAATTATTGAAAATAAAAAAAATAAAATGCAAAAAATATTAATATTCAATAATTTTTCCATCCAAACCAGAATGAGTTAGAGAAAAAGTTACTTAAATATTATGTAGCTAATTTTTTTCTCTATTTTACTGAATTTTTTGAGATTTTTTTGAGCAAATTTTGAAAAAATCCCAAGGGTGCAGCTTATGTTTAACTTTAAATATCTCGAAAAACAGTGACTTTATCGTTACAAAGGAAGAGTATGTTTTTTACACAGCAAGGATTGGAGAATCGAAAAATTGTGCTAAAATGACAATTCCGCCAGTGGCGTAGAATTTAGGAAGGATCAACCTCTCACTTGCCCCTGTTGTACGCCACTGGCAGTAGCCAGAAACTTTTATTTAACATAATTTAGTATGGTGTACGGTACCTACATTTCCTGCCAAGTATGATAAGGATACGTCAAATAGTTTTAAAGTACTGGGCAAAAATCGTTTTTAAATTTTTATATAAAACACCCTGTAGCTCAGTAAGGAGCCATATTTTATCTAAGTGATTTGCATTAAATCTTCATATTCTGAGCCCAGGATACTCCAGTTAAAATTAGGAATAGTTATTCTGTTACATCCTGTATATTTGTACATTTTATAAACTGAATTCCTAATCAAAATTTTAATCTTTTGATGTATCTGCTGATACATATAGTATTATATTCAAATATATTGTCATTATTTAGATAGTAAAAACTAGTAAGAACTCATTTTATTAAATTAAAACTACTTTAAGATAAAGGTTTGTATAAATATTTATTTAGAATCGATATTTCGACGAAATTCAACGCTTGTCTTTACCAGGATGAAGACAAGCGTTGAGTTTCGTCGAAACGTCGATTCTAAATAAATATTTATGCAGAACTTTAACCTAAAGCAGTTTTATTTACGTCCCTAAAGCTGGCGGGGCCGTTTTGCCAAATCGATATGGAAACTATTGGAGAATTAAAGGCTAATTATAGGCTAATTAAGTGCTCTATTCCCGAATTTTAGGCTCTTCATTTTTTAAAAAAAATCGAAGATTCCGCTAGCTTAAGCTTAAGCTAGCGGGACGTTAAATAAACAACACGTTCAAATTGGAATCTACTTAGTCAATAATTAAAGGCTAATTATAGGCTAATTAAGTGCCCTATTCCCGAATTTTAGGCTCTTCATTTTTTTAAAAAAAATCGAAGATTCCGCTAGCTTAAGACTAAAGCTAGCGGGACGTTAAATAAACAACACGTTCAAATTGGAATCTACCTAGTCAATAATTAAAGGCCAATTATAAGCTAATTAAGTGCAATATTCCCGAATTTTAGGCTCTTCATTTTTTTAAAAAAATCGAAGATTCCGCTAGCTTAAGACTAAAGCTAGCGGGACCTTAAATAAACTATAACGATGGTTTTGATCAGAGATTTTCAAACTAAAATTTTATTAGATTTACGACCGTTTTATTTTAAAAATACATAGTACTGCTGTCACATATCAATTCCTACAAATATAATACATGTCAATTTTTAATTAAAAAAATAAGTTTAGAACTTACGAGCTTTGAGAACACTTATATGTTCTAGAATATAAAGTCCTCAATCATTCGTGTTTATAATTATGTGATTGTAAGCATTTTTACAACCGTTAAAAATAGTTTTTTATTCCTACTCTAAAATCTAGTTTAGAGCAGATAGGAGATACTCTCAGATCACCGTCGAAATACTGAAATAACGTCTTAAAGATTCACCTGTCTTAAGGAGGTTAGGTTTGCCGGTAAGAGTCCGGCACTTCCTGGCTTGGTGACGAGGCATCCGCGAGGATAGCTTACGATCAGGCAGGAGTCCATGAGGATTTTCCTCCGACAAAAAAAAAAGATTAGTTTAGAAATAAGAGAGGGCCACAAATGATTGACAGCCCATTAAAGGTACAAGGACCGAATTTAATTACCATATAAAAAAAACTGTTTTAAAGAAGGATGATGTTTAGCGCTGGCTGTAATAAGAATTAGATCTAACAAATATATATATATATATATATATATATATATATATATATATATATATATATATATATAGAAATGATATGAAATTATTACCGTGACGAATATGTAATGGATTTTTGTTATGGATTTGTTTTTAGCAATAGACATGGAATAATAAAAACCAAAATTATTTATTTTTACAATAATATCATACATTTCATATCATACATGTAAGTTATACATTAATAATTTTTATTGTCAAACATACAATGTAATTTTGAATTTTAATTTGGGTGATTGTAAATTTTCTTGTATCTTCTCTTTTATTCAGTGTCAACCCTGATGAAGCCAAAAAACTATTGGCGAAATATTGGTTCCAAACAATAAATTGATTGAATGATGATGTTTGCATTTTAATAATCAATTACATTTACCGTAATCCCGTAACAAATCCATTATATATATATATATATATATATATATATATATATATATATATATATATAAGTGGATACATAAAGTTTTATAATAAACAACAAATTATTGTTCTCTATTATTTTATATAAATATAAAATATTTTGTGTTTTATATAATGCTAATACATAAATAAGCTAATACATAATAAGCTAATATATAAAACAAATCTATTTCTTTTGCGTTTCCGGTATGTATATTTAATTATATACATACTGGAAACCGCGCAAAAGAAATAGATTTGTTTCATTTTGTACGTTTTTGAAAATTTAGTTTGAACAGGGATCTCATATAAATAAAATATACAAATGTGGAATTTTTTTCTTATATATGCAAATTTTATATAAATTGTTTGAACTACACTCCGTGGCAAAACATATTTATATTAGTGTTATGTACGATGGGGATGTGGTAGGGGAAAACGTTTTGTTATGTCGAATTTTGTAACACAAATAAAAATTGTTAAATATTACATAATACAACTCTAAACGGTGGATTCACTTGGCTCGTAGATTGATGAAGAACGCAGCTAATTAAAGGATCCACGAATTGTTGTAAAAAATTCACTTTTGTTCCATTTTGATATGAAACTTCAATTTCGAAGGGGCGTTACGTGTAGTTACACAATCCTGATTTAGAAAAATAATTATTTGCCAATAATTAAAGGCTAATTAAAGGCCTAAAAATAATTGAAAAAAATTTATTTATTTAATTTTGGTAATAATCTGCATTTGTAATAAAAATTTGTAAATGTCATGGAGAACTGAGATGCGAGAATTTTTATATACGCCACTAATTGTAATATTTTTTATTGATAATGAAAATATACCTATGTATTGTGTTTTATTCGGAAGGCGTACAAAATATTTTTTATAACTTACAATAAGTTAATTCATAGATTTCTTCTCCAAACCTATATACATAGACTAAATATCCACATTTAATTTAGTGTTTTATGGAATATCGATTTAACAAATTGTCATATATAAACAATAGTAACGTTTTCTTATAGCCTTTAATCAGTCTCTAATTATTGACAACTTGGATTCCAATTTGAACGTGCCGTTTTTTTAAGGTTCCTATAGCTCAAGTTTTAAGCTAACGGAACCTTTGATTTTTTTTAAAAAATGAAGAGCCTAAAATTCGGAAATAGGGCACTTAATTAGCCTTTAATTAGCCTTTAATTATGGACTATTTGGATTCCAATTTGAACGTATAGTTTAGTTAAGGTTCCGCTAGCTTTAGTCTTAAGCTAGCGGAATCTTCGATTTTTTAAAAAAAATGAAGTCTAAAATTCAGGAATAGGGCACTTAATTAGCCTATAATTAGCCTTTAATTATTGACTAGTTAGTTTCCAATTTGAACGTGTTGTTTATTTAAGGTTCCGCTAGCTTTAGTCTTAAGCTAGCGGAATCTTTGATTTTTTTAAATAAATAAAGAGCCTAAAATTCGGGAATAGGGCACGTAATTAGTCTATAATTAGCCTTTAATTATTGACTAGTTAGATTCCAATTTGAACGTGTTGTTTATTTAACGTCCCGCTAGCTTTAGTCTTAAGCTAGCGGAATCTTCGATTTTTTTTAAAAAATGAAGAGCCTAAAATTTAGGAATAGGGCACTTAATTAGCCTATAATTAGCCTTTAATTATTGACTAGTTAGATTCCAATTTGAACGTGTTGTTTATTTAACGTCCCGCTAGCTTTAGTCTTAAGCTATCGGAATCTTCGATTTTTTAAAAAAATGAAGAGCCTAAAATTCAGGAATAGGGCACTTAATTAGCCTATAATTAGCTTTTAATTATTGACTAGTTAGATTCCAATTTGAACGTGTTGTTTATTTGACGTCCCGCTAGCTTTAGTCTTAAGCCAGCGGAATCTTCGATTTTTTTAAAAAAATGAAGAGCCTAAAATTCGGGAATAGGGCACTTAATTAGCCTATAATTAGCCTTTAATTATTGACTAATTAGATTCCAATTTGAACGTGTTGGTTATTTAACGTCCCGCTAGCTTAAGCTTAAGCTAGCGGAATCTTCGATTTTTTAAAAAAATGAAGAGCCTAAAATTCGGAAATAGAGCACTTAATTAGCCTATAATTAGCCTTTAATTTTCCAATAATTTCCATATCGATTTTGCAAAACGGCCCCGCCAGCTTTAGGGACGTGTTTTATTTTATTATTTACAAAGTTTATTGTGAATTAATTTGAATCTATTTGCAAAATTATTCGTTGCTTACAAAATATACCTAATATTTTATGCCAATTCAAATTTAGCAATATGTAAATTTCATTATATTTTTGTTTAAAAATAAATGTTTTAAAATAATATTTACTTGACTTATCTTATATATAAAATTGAACACTTAACACAAAAAATATTTAAATTACTTACAAATTAAAATATTTAACTGATTTATGTTTGTTATAAAAATACTTGTAATATTTGATTTATGAAATTTTTTAATTGAAAATATTTGTTCGAAATAGTATAATAATTTTAATTCAAAATTAAAAATGCTTATAACGTTTGCAATAAAATTTAAATCGAAATACGTTTTGTAATGCTATTTTTTGCAGTTTAAAATCTCTAATTGTATGTTTATAATCTCAGAATGTAATAATCAATTTTGCATAACTAATTTTGCAAAATAAAATGTTTTTTAATGTGTAGTATAATAGTGTTACTTTATTACTAGGTATTATTAATATTAATTTCCAACTTAATTATTATTATAATATCAAATCTATCTGTCAACAATTGTTTGCTGTACATTTTGAATCAGATATGCAATTTTGTTTCACTCTTTTTTGTTCTTATTCTCTCTCTTTCTCTCTATCCAATGGCGCTGCAGCCCAAATCAAGCCTTGGCGTCCACTAACTTTTGCATTAATTTTTTCCTATCCTTAGCTATTCTTCTCAAACTCCTGATTCCTGCTAGTTTTGCGTCTTTAGCAACATTGTTCTTCTCCATCTATTCCTGAGTCTACCTGCTGCTCTTGATCTGTATCAATACTTTTTTGAGATTTCTTTCTTTATTCATTCTTATTACATTATTATTAATAATCGACGTTTCTACGAATTCAACTTGCGTTTTCATCAGGATAAATCATACAAATAACATTTACAGTAATTTTCTATCATTTTCCGGATGAAGACGTATGTTGAGTTTGTCGAAACGTCTGTAATTAATAAATATTAATACAGAACTAGAACCTATAGCTGTTTTATTTTAATATAGTGAGTTCTGAAAGATTTTTACTATGTTATGTTATAAATAATTTAAAAGTTAATTAAATTGAATTAACGAAATGGAATAAAATGTGTATTTTAATATTTTTAAAATAAATATAAGTAAAATAAATAAGAACACTGACTTTTCACTAAGACCTATATTAGGGTGTCCCGTTATTTTGGCAAAGCCCTCTGGTGGCACGTTTTAACGTCATTTGATGGACCTGGGATGTCGCCCCAAATTTTTTAAAATTTATTTTAAGTAGTTTTAGAGGGTGCGAGCATCAAATTTTCGACTTTGCCAAAATAACGGGCACCTTAACCCATATATGTATATTCTTTTAACTAAATATTTGTTAAAAATGGTTGAATAATTTGAATAATAATAATTATGAATAATAAATTATGAAAATAAAAAATTAAAATACAAAATTAATTGATTGCATTATGTAAAATTTAATCATATTTTTTCTATAAATTTGTTAATTAATTTAATAAAAAATACAATATAAAATAAAATCTCTGTACTTGAAGGTTTAATTGAAATATAATTATGTTAACAATTAAAAAACAATTTTATAATATCAATTCGTTTAATTCTGATTGTAATCACAATATTATCTCAGTATTTATTTTGATGTATTGATAAAATAAAAAAATATAACAGTGTCATATTGTTGATAATAATTACTCTAATAAAATATATTTATAAGTGTTTAAGTTACATTTACAAATAGACTAATTTTATACAAATTTTAATAATAATAATTGATCAAATATGAACTCTACTTATAATAATAATAATGACTTTATTGTCCAATAGTTATACATCCAATTAGAGGTCAAGATATATATATATATATATATTAAAGAAAATGCCGAATCAGTTAATATATAATAATAATTACAGTACAATAAATATTAATACAGAACTTAAACCTAAAGTCGTTTTATTTTAAAGGATATAGAAATTTATTATGGCAACATTATTTATCCGATTTTAATCAAATTTTCAAAAAAGTTTCTTCTGATGCCCACATAAATTATGTTAATTTACTAATTGTAAGCGTTGCCAATTTTACGAGAAAAAAATTAATAAATTATTTTAAATGCAATTTTGGTAAATTAGAAACAAATATTAATAAATTGATAATCTAAACATGCTTATTGCAATATATACGAAGTAAAACAGAGGAAAAAAATTATAACATAAATAAGAAATGTTTCTTTATATTATACTGGCAATTATAAAGTCAAACTTTGCATCGTGGATAACACAAAATAAAATAGTAATAAAAATAATAAAAATTCTGAAAGTCGAATATATTCAAAGGATCTTTGTATATGTAGTAGGAGGATAGGAAAAAAAAGTTGAAGTGTGGCGTATGTTTTTGACAAGCGCGCATGTATGAATTTTCCAGCGTGAAAATGATATTTTTCATGAAAATATTTTCCATTGTGCGAAATGTACATAAACGCGTTTATTCACTTTGAAGCAGGGCTGCTGAGCTTGACTTACAACTGCTTCTCTTCTTTTTTTTGCTCTTTGGCTCTTGTTTTAGAAAATATCAAAATTGCAATTTTTCCTCGTAAAACTTGAAAAGTAATTTTCTTTAGAGTTCAATAAGTAATTATTGTACTTATATACAACACACACACATGCATGTGTTATTCCCCTTTATTGAATATTAGCGTAACTTTTTAAACTTTAAATATGTTGTATACGAAATAAAACTGCTTTAAGTTAAACTTTTGTATTAATATTTATTTATAATCGACGTTTTGACCAAGTCATCGTCCGACTTCATCAGAAAATTGATATGACATTTACAGTAAATAAAAAGAACATAGAAACAATTTACCTAGGTATCAAATAAGTAACTAGATCATAAAAAAATTTATAAATTTTTAATTAATAGAAGTTAAATTTTGTTTAATTAAAAAAAGTCAAAGAAAAATTTATTGACTTAAATAGAAACAATTTACTAGGTAACAAATAAGTACTTAACTAGATCATAAAAAAATGTATAAATTTTTAATTAATAGAAGCTAAATTTTATTTAATTAAAAAAATCAAAGAGAAATTTATTGAGTTAAATAAAATTGCTAAGATATACTACGAGAAGCAATAGAAATTTATGAAGAAAAAGATAATATTATTCATTCATTTAAATAAAATTAACCTAAATCCGTTTTATTTTGGCGTCTTATATTTGGCGTTTTTAAAATATAGACAAACTATAACATATAAAAATTAGAATATTGAAATAATTTAGTTGAAATATCTGCCTCGTTTCAGTAGTAAATATACTTATAAAGCTATTAAAACTTTAATGCAGTAGATGTTTTCATATTTTGTCTAATTAGTTTTTTTTTACAACCTATTTACATATTAACAATTAAAATATAAACAACATTACAGAAAAAATATCTATTTTTTTCAAAAAAAGAATAAACAAATTTCCTCTTCAAGTCATGCTCGCAGCTGTCACACGAAACAAAACGAAAAAACAAACAATTTGGTTTGTATGATAGGTTAATTTTATTTGTAAGACGTGTAAGGTCGGTAGCGGGTGTTTCGCCCTACACCCACCCTACAACCCACCTATCCGCTCGGTTGTCGTGTGAAATGTGCAAGTGTCACCGAAGTTGAGTGGTTACAATAAACCGAAACTGGAGCGACTTTGCTTGTCTTATGATACGCACGACGCCTTTATAATCGGGACAGTTCTTCAGTTTTGCTCGCCGAATACGGAACCGAATTGGAAAAAACTTTTTTCTACAACTATGAGGAAAAATTTTCCGACAATTTTTGAGCAAATCATATTTATAGTCTAAAAGGTGATACGGTTATTATTATTAATAATTTTCTTAGACACATCGGCTAGTATTACAAGCTCGATTTTTGGGAGTTTTAGTTCATTTGTTTAGTCCTGCTCTTGTGACAATTGCGTTGTTTTAAAACCGATATTGGTTAAAACCAATTTTAAAACAGAGCCTCGTACACTGCATCTCCGTGAAATAATACAGCTTATGTAGTGAGAGGGGAGAAAAATATGTAACTTGCATAATATAAAAAATACATAGTAAACAAATGAATCGTTTCTATGTAAAAACTAAAAATATTATTATCTCGCTTATGAGACGACTTTTACTACGGCGCGGTCTACTATCGCTCCCTAAAAGGATACAGGAAAACTGTAATCATCCTGTATTTCATTGAATTCATAAAATTATTGACTTTTTAAAATAGTAATAATATTAAATATATGTTACTATTTTAAAATCAAAACCATTTGCCCACCAAAACTGTGTAATACTTTAGTTTTTTTTTTAAGGAGGTATTTCGGTAAATTCGTATAAAAAAACATAAAAATTTTTTCTTGGCTTTTTGCAATATTTGAAAGTTCTAGAATATGCTCCTGAAACAATTTTTTGATATTCGATTTAATTTTGAGTGAAATTGATTAAATTGATTAAAATGATAGTTTGCTTTTTGATAGGGAAAGAAATGAATTTTTAAGAAAAACAAAATACACCAATACCTCGCTTTGCGTCGTTTCGTTTTGCGTTTTTTCGGAGTTGCGTCGCTGCTGAATTAGTACTAATTTTCACTGTGCGTCGTTAGATTTTCGAAGTTGCGTTGTTTTGGGTTCGAATCTTTAATTTTTTTTTTAATTTTTTGAAATTTTCTTCTTTTTTTCTATAAGTTGGCACGACTTTGGACCAATTTTTTGTGAAAGAAAGCCGACTTACGACAACAGCCACTATGGACTCATCAGACAGTGATTAATTTTTATTTTGTTTTTATAAATTAATTGAATATTTTATTTTGTTTTAATTGAATTTGTTTTTTTTTTCGATTTTTGTATGTATGTAATAAAATTTTATATTATTTTTGTTTTTTAAATGTTTACTTTGTTCAATTTTCTTTTCAAAAAGTAGTATTTTTGTAACCTTGGAACCTATCTTCGATCTTTACATGGTTTGCTATAGAAAATTATAATTCACTTTGCGTCGTTTCAATTTGCGTCGTGTTTTTTTGGAACGTAACCACGACGCAAAGTGAGGTATTGGTGTACTATCGTAAAAAGAATGTTTTTAGGATCTCAATAATAAAAAAAAAATTATGACATTCCATTTAAAAAAAAAAAGTTGAACGTCGCCATTTTGAAATGATTTGCCCAATTGAAAATCTGATATCACCATCGTGTAGAGAATGTCCTGAAACATATTACTGCCAAATATTTTGAAAGTAGTACCCATAGTGTGGCTAAAAAAAATAAAGCGCTTACTCTGAATCAGGCTGTATATATATATATATATATATATATATATATATATATATATATATATATATATATATATACAGAGTATCCAAGATAACTCTGTATGCATGGGGATCTCCGGAACTGTTAGAGATACGACCACGGTTAAATTAGATAAAGTTGCCTCATTAGTAGGCGAGTTTATTCATCTTTTGTTTTTCCCAAAAAATTCTTTAGGTTACTAGATATGGACAAAAATGCAAATTTTGCTATTTTATATTTTCGTTTATAACTTTCGCATGCAAAACAGTACATTATTTTGGTTTGCGCTTTCTTAAGACACTTTTTTGCAACTTTTATTTTCTTATGTTTTTCAATGTAGTGTCATTAAAAAGTTTTTTTTTTTTCTTTCCAGTGATATAACATAGTCCTGTTTTATTTTAAATAATAACATGGAAAATTGAAAAAATTTATTTTGCAAAGTGATAATTCATTTTTTTAGTTGAAAACTGAGTAGGCCATGTCAAAACAAAAGAAACATAAGCCCTACTTTTTTTTAAAAATATAAAATAATTTCTCCTACGCCTATACAGATTTATAACCGCATACAAGAAAAGGTGGGGCAACGACAGCTACTCCTTACACTTCTTACTATTATCTATGCATGTTCCCCACGTTTTTTCTTATAGGGGTTATAAATCTAAAAGAAATTATTTTATACTTTTTATTCCGCGTTAAAAACGTGGTATATTAAATAAATTTTTCCCTACGGTTAAAAAACATTTGTTTTTTAAAAATATATATGTTAAATAAACTTATTGAAGTTAACCATTAGATAGAAACTTAAAAACACTAATACCTTGGTTCGAAGAGGTTAAGTTTGACTTGGAGGAAATGAGGATAACAAGGGAAAATTTAGAGAATAGAGAGATATTCAAATCAAAGGTTAAGAATTTCGTTGGTTTTCAAGTTAAGCTGAAAAGAAGACAGGTGGAGTATGGAGAGAACAAAGACGAAGGCAACAGAGTGAAAGGATGAAAGATTACTGGAAGGTAAGAACGAAGGAGAAAAGTAAATTATAAAGAGTTATTTTACGTGGTCCCTAGATGGCCAAATTCGAAAGAACAATAAGGAGATTTATTTTCTGCTTTTTAATCTTGTTTAATTTTAACTTTAACCTAATTCATTAATTTAATTAGTCATAATTTAATAACTATAATTTTATTAATTATAATTATTCCTAATTAAGTTAATTAATTAACTTTAATTTAATATTTTTAATATTATTAATTAATTAGATAATTAATTAATATTGCACTGTTATTCAGTTCTGAGCTATGTTTAAAGTTTCAAGTCTCATCCGGAAGTTAGTTTAAAATTGATCGCAAAATTTGTACCGATCAAACAAGCAAACAAATAAACAGACAGACATGAAAACGAGTTACTAAAAACGTGTTAAAAAATCGCTCGACAGAAAATCACATGTGTGCGCATAACTTTAAGGCTGAAAAATGGTCAAAATTGACAACAACCGTTCATAAAAATTATGTTCATATAAAAAACATTTACATTGCTATGTCCATGTTATTGTTGTAGTATTATTTGTGATAATAAATAATTTAATTTTTTTTATGAGTTTGTATTAACCACATTTACACAAAAAAAATAGCGTTTTTTTAAATTATTTATTTTAAAATTCTTAGAGCTGTATATTTTAAAATATAATAAAGCATATTGACTATACCTGTTAAGGCTTTTAGCCAGACACATTATTTATTATTACTTTAAAGTGTATTTTAGACGAAATAAAAACATCAGAAATATCCATGAATCAAGCGAGATTTGAACCCTGACTCTCACAGGCACAAGCTAAGTCAGACATGCGTCTTAAATCGTGCGGCTATGCAAGCCGACAAGTTCTGCATCAACAAATATGTTAATTCGTTTAAAATACTATTTGACTTTTTATGTAATTCAATTAATTTTTATATATATATATATACAGAAATCTTCTATTTTATACATAAACATTAAAATGTTTACGAAAATTGTTTGTCATATCATTTAATTAATAATTCATTATAATAATTTATTTACATTAAATTGACGTTTATAAATAATTTATGTAAACAAAAATCATGACTTTTGTTACTAATTAACATAAAATTTTAAGTTTTTTCAACCTATAGCTTTTTTATTTTAATATTAGCATAGTGCCCGTACTTTGCTTCGGGTTTCACGACTAAACCAATTTAAGTGCAATTTTTGTTTAATTTTTATCGTTTACAGCGTTTACTTGCAGTTCATACTGCATTGCCTCATTGTAGATCCTTTCTAGAAAAGCAACTTAACTATTAATAAAACTTCCATCAATATTTTTCCGTAAATTAATTTTAATCATTTACACTGTTCGTTTGCGGCTCATGCTATATTGCCCATAATAAAACCTTTCTTGAAAAGTGACTCGACTCCTATCAAAATTTGTTTCGTGGATCTCAAATTATAAACGAACATAGTTCCTAGTCAATGTTTATCGTTTACAGCGTTCGCTTACGATTCACGCTGAATTGTCCCATAGAAAAACTTTTTTCAATACACGATTCAACTATTAATAAAACTTCCTACAAAATCTGTTGGGTGAATGTAAAGTTATACCTAAGCGAAATGAATTTTTGGTCAACTTTTATCATTTACAATGTTCGCCTTGGGCTTACGCTGCATTGTCCCATTGTAAAACCTTCTTCGAAAACCGAATCAACTATTAATAAAACTTCCGTCAAAATCTGTTCCGTGTATGTCAAGTTATAAGCAAAGAGAATTTTTGATTAATTTTTATCATTTACAGCGTTTGTCTACTTTTCACGCTGCATTGTCTTGTAGTAAAACATTTCTCGAAAACAGTAATAAAAAACCCCATTAAAAATTTGTTTAACAGATATCAAGTTATATACGAATAGAGTTTTTCGTTTATAGCGTTTTAGATTTTTTACATCATTGTAGTAGTATTACACTTTGTTCTAAATTTCAACTTTATAACTCGCTTCCAAGTTGCATTTCAAAACCGAACAAACATACATATATACATTGTGTTTATATGTACCCAATACTGAAATATATTTTATTATCTTAATGATACTGCAAAATTATTATGTATACAATTTTTAGATATAAATGATTTTATACTTAATTGTGTTTGCGTTAAACTGAACAAATAAATTACGCAATTTATAAAAAAATATTCAAAAAAATTTTAATGTCTTTTATTTATGAGAAAAACGAAACTGCTTGCAACAAGTCTATATATAATGTTAATAAAGAGGAGAAAGAAAAATACACGTATTGAGCATAAACATTAAAAAAAAAAACATGCTGACAAAGCATTTTTTTTTTACATACGAAAACAATACAAAAATGAAGTACACTGAATGTCATTTATATCATTTATTCTGATGAAAACGGGCGTTGAGTTTTGTCGAAACGTCGAATATAAATAAATTTTAATACAGAACTTGTACCTAAAGCAGTTTTATTTTATAAAATGAGTTCTGAAAGATTTTTTACTGTGTTTATAAAATAAACTTATAAATCTGCCGTTAAAAAACATTTGTTTTTTTTTCAATATAAATGTTAAATACATTTACTTAACTTATGCATTCGGCTAATTTTTCACGAAAGTGATAACATTATCCGAATTATTATATTATGCATGAAACTTATAAGCGGCGTGCACTGTATTTTAATATTTTAATTAAAAGAATGATTCATGTTAAATTGTATTTTCCTGTTGAATAATTTTAACCTTGATTCTTATAAAAAAACATTCTTGTAATTTACTTTTGTTATAAAAAAATTACATTAACTGGTTATTAAGTTATTCTCAATTCTCATAAATATAATACTAGATAACAAGTTTCATATTTCTTTTTAATACAGAATCTGTGTAGTTATAAACAAATTGTAGTGTGATATCAAATGTAATTTGTGAATATGGGCAGTTTTACGTAAGAATTCATGTTTACTTACTTATATTTTTTAACACATACACACACACACACATACACACACACACACACACACACACACACACACACACACACACACACACACACACACACACACACATGGGTTGTAGCAACTAAGGCTTTTAGCCAGCTACAATATTTGGCAAATTATTAAAGTAGCTTGGACAATACAAAAACATTACAAATATCCATGAACTAATCGAAATTCAAACCCGGGCCCGCACAGGCACAACTTATATTTGTATATGTTTAAATATAAAAGTTTAAAAAATATTAAAAAAATATCCAAATTAAAATAAAACTGATTTAGGTTAAAGTTCTGTCCATTTTGTTAAAATCGACGTTTCGACGAAACATAACGTTTGTTTTCATCAGGATAAATGATATTATTAACATTATAGTAAATAACAGTACATAAAAACAAGTTACTAGGTAACAAATAAGTAACTAGATTATAAAATATTATAGATTTTTAATTATTGATGTGATTGATGTTATAAAGAAAAAAAAATAACATCAATCACTGTACAGGCATTGAGTTAAATAAAATTTTACTTCCATTACTTATTTGTTACCTAATAATTTGTTTATATATTCTGCTATTTACTGTAATGTCATTTATATCATTTATCCTGATGAAGACGGACGTTGTATTTCGTCGAAATGTCTATTTTAAATAAATATTAATACAGAAGTTTAACCTAAAGCAGTTTTGTTTTAATATAATTAGTTGGGAAGATTTTTTTACTATTTTTTAATCTGTTTTGTTTTTGCTAAGAATATAGAACATATTTACGTCACACAATGTTTTGAATCAGGCAGTGACCTCAAGATATAAATGGACGGGAAACTCCTATACTTTTAACACATAAGGGGCTGGTACAACGAACTGTCATGGATGGTTAGCTATCCTTTTTGGTTTTCCACATGCTTACTCTTTCTAATACCACATCTGCGCATGTCTAAGTTTTATTATGGCCGTAATCAGTGAACAATAGAAAGAGATAGCTAACCATCCAGATATGCTGGTTGCATAAAATTTTTATGTGACACAAATCTACGCATACTTTCCCGTCCATTTATATATCTTGAGGTCACTGGAATCAGGTCATTTTTCTTTTAAATATATAAAAAAAAGTTTGTAGTATTAATTTGAATTATTATTAATTTGATTTTTTTAATTGCATACAATATCAGTAAATTATAAACTTCAATATAAAATATGTTAAATTTTTTTTTTTTGCAACTTCTTTTTTAAGTACCAACTTACAGCAACACAAGTATGAAATATATCTTTTTACACGGGCTTATTAAATGAGCAATTCCGGGTATTTATTTAGCAGAATATATATTGTGTACTTATATGTTTAAAATCTTGCTTAAAAGTGAGATTCGACCAACAATTTTTTAAAAAGCAAATTATTGTCTTTTTACCACGCTTATATTACGAGTAGCTCACTCTGTTGTCTCTGTTGTCACGGTCAAATGTTGTCACGGTCAAATCTTGTAACCAATTTTTAGACCACTTTCTATCATCTGATTTTCCTGAAATTTTGCATGTAGTTTTATTCCAGGAGACAACAAAATATTTTAACATAAAAAATCTTGGCATTTAAAACCGATTACAAGATATGACAAGACGACAAAACTAAAAAGCAGAAAATAAAATATATAAAAAAAACTTTTTAAAAACCACGCTTATATTTAAATGCACTAAAAAAGGAAAATAAATTTTTTTCTGGTTATTCAAAAATTTTAGACAAAAATAAAAACGTGGAGCGATTAATCATCATTGCGAAATATATAGTTTCCTGGCGCTCCACGCTTTTATTTCTTTCTAAAAAGTTTTGGATAACCACGAAAAAAATTATTTTTCTCTTTTTAGTGCATTTAAATATAAGCGTGGTTTTTAAAAAGTTTTTTTATATATTTTATTCTACAAAGCTTTTACTTTGTGAAATTGTTTTAAATTTATCACTATGGTATAGTCCGTTTTTTTCGAGATGGTCTGTGCGTCATCGTTATAAAGCATGTGCACTAAATCAAAAAAAGTGGGGGAAAACTTATGACGTATTTTCTATAATCCGTCCCACGGGCTTGGCTGCATACCAAATAGGCGCGATCCCTTATAATCCCTTGCAACAGGAAAGGTGGGCGACAGGTACCAAAAACCCTGTCTTTTAGGCGCGGTACCCTTCTAATCCTCAGTCGCATGGCTCTTTTCAAATAGTTATATATTAAGCAGGATAAGTTTTGTACAACTAATATGTTACAAATACGCGCCGGTTACAAAATAATTGAATTATAATTTTTAATTTTAGTTTGTGCTACCTATATATTTTTTTTATTTCAGTACCTAATTTTTGCTTTATAATCTCTATATTATTTGTATGTTTTATTTTTGCAATTGTTATAGTCAAGATTTGATTATATTCTCATTCAATATATGATATTTATTTTTTCTACCATGATCTAATTTTAGTTTGTGCAATATATTTTTTTTATTTCGACAATGTTAATTTTTTTAATTACAATATTATTTGTATGTTGCTACACAATGTTTATTTTGTTTTTTGTTACTGACTAGAATTGATTATATAATTACATAATATTAAATAACTGCGTTTATTTTTGCGAATGTACACATTTTTAATTGTAAATTTTTCCAATTCCTATTTTATACCTGACCTACAGACTATGTCTATACCTGAGCACTGATGGGGATTATAGCGGTTATTCGCGCCTATTTGGTATTGCGGATTAACGCTACCTGAAATCGCGCCCATTTAGCATGCACCGACGGGCTTGTATCTGAACGCAGGTCCCGCTTTCGAGAGGACACCATTACGTATTGTGCACATACAGTGATTCTAAATTGCATTGCTATTATATTTACAATTTCCAAAAATTTTACCATTTCTTAACTTTAAAGTAAATAACTATTGAAGTACCTTTCTTTTTATTTAATGTATGCTTAACGCTATTTCTCGGTAATACTAATTATAAAAGACACTACAATTAAGTCAGAGGCGTACCTAGGGTAAATGGCGCCTATGGCAAACACCGATCTTGCGCCCCTCTGACGATAGGTTGCTTACGTTTTATTTTCTAAAAAACTACTTTAAAATAGGGTAAAAAAAGCACATATCTTATCTTGTTTGTTTTAGCTGACGCAAATTGTTTAATTATATTATCAAAGTCAATTTCTTCGGTCATTTCTCGTTCTATAGTCAGTAAAGCAAGATCACATAACCGACTTTGGCCCATCGAGGCTCTTAAATATGAAAGTATCAATTTTAATTTGCTAAATGATCTTTCGCAACTTGCAATAGAAACCGCGATTGTCAGCAATATTTGCAATGCCATACGCATATTGCGAAAAACATTTTCATCTCCATACTGAACTATAACAAAGAACATGGACAAACAAACGAAAAACGAACGCGTGCGTTATTCCTTGGGCGTTTGGATTTTTCTTTTTCCTACACAGTCTTTTAATACAGATATTTATATCTTTAAAAATATTTTTTATTTTCATTTTCGTATTTATTATACTTTAGGCGCTTTTTGCGCCCCCTTTAGTTGGCGCCCATGGCACGTGCCATGCCTGCCATACCCTAGTTACGCCACTGAATTAAGTTTATGAATATAAATTTCTTTGCTTAGTAATTACTATACAACCAAATTAAGATTGGCAGTATAGTGAAATAACAAGCATTTAATGTAACAAAAACATATAAGGTAAAACCGTCAAACATTGACACATCTTTAGTTATTATTTTTTTAAAATTTTATTAAGATATATAATTTTTTTTTTCTTAGCAGAAAAATTAGCTTCATATATTAGTTTCTAAAATGTAAAGTAATTTATTGATTATCATAAACGGTATTGAAAATATTTAATATATATGTATATACCATAATTAGTCAATGTTACCCTACATGTGGGTAACATTGACATGCCTTGTTTTTTCTTGCTTTATGCATTGAAATGGCAATGTTACAATATAGGAATTTAATTTTGACATAGAACTTTCTTTTTATAATTTGACAATTTTAAATTTATTTAAAAAAATTGATCAAAAGTGCATTTTTATGAAACCAATTATTGCCTTAGTGATAAATAATTCTTCTATTCTTATTATAAGTAAATACTAGGTAGTAAATAAAGGAATAATAACATAAGAGTGAATTTTATTGTAATTTTAAGAAAATTTATAATATACATGCAATTAATTAACAATTAAAGAATTTTACTCCGCATCGAAAAAATTTGTTTGAAAAAAATACATGTCACGACGAATTCGTGGTTGAGGCAGCACGAGTACTATATCTGTAGCAAGAACGTAACTTTTGTCTGTAATGTTCGGAAAAGTAAAATAACCTCCTCGCTTTCTTAAAAAAAACGAATTGTGCATGAAATGGTACGCGAATTGCAGGTAAAAACCTCTTAGAATGGAAGTTTCAAACACGAATTGTCACCATATAAAAAACAACACGTCGGTATCCATACGCCATAAGCCCTAAGCTTCGAGCAACGAGCGATGGATGGTGATATTATCTACAGTAGTCATATACATTATTTTTAGAGCTAATCAACAGCGTTCTGTGACTCATTATGAAAATTTTATAAGCCGTTTTCAAAGATGTGTCAATGTTACCCTACTGTCAATGTTAGCCTCCTTTACCTTATTTATAATAACAATGCTTTCATATCCTATTATTTTATATTATCAACAAATTATAATTTTGTTTCTAATTTAAAATCATTTTTATCTAAATTTTTGCTGGTTTTCAGCACTGTCATTTAGCTGTTCATTTAAATAAGTATTTTTGTATGCAAAAAATTGGAAATCAAGAAGTAAATTTGTAAAAGTTATTTCAATTTTAAATGTAAAATTTTATGTTGTTGATTTCACATCAGCGTATATTACGTACTCCGTACTGCAACATGTTAAGAATTCAAATGTTTCGCAGACAGATTTAGCGCATTAATTCATGAATTAAGTTTACAAGTTTATAACTCGAAAATGGTACAAAATATAAAAAAAATTCAAATAAAAAAACTTCTTTAGACATCATTCTAAAACTTTGTCAGATATAATATCTACTTATTTCTTAAGGCCGAAAAGTTTGTAACTATGAGCAAAATTCTTTTTCACGTTGAAGAAAATCCTGCCCACTAATTTGTTTATTTATTTTTTATGTTAATTAATAACTATATTATTAATTTTTTTTAAAGAAAAACATACACAGAAATAGTTAGTAAATAAAACTAAAAAAAATTATGTTAATAGTTTATCTAGTATCCGAGATATGTTCGGTTAAATTTAAAAAATAATTTAATTTAAATTTTTCAATTTTTTTAGAAAAAATGGATTTTTGAAATTATGCAAAGAAATAAAAAGTGCGTCTACACACCAACAGATCGGGCGAAAAATTTCCTATAAGTTGTTGTTTTCAAAAAATATATACCAAAAAGTTAAATTTTGCTTTTTAAATAGCGATGTTACTTGCATGAGAACTAAGAATGAAAAGAAATTCTTTGGTTCAGCTTGCAGGTGATTGGCTAACTTACACGCATAAAATGCAATAAGTTAGAGCGAGAAATAATTTTGGGGCAGTGTTTTAAAATTCATAAAGGACAGAAAAGAAACTTTAACGGTTTTGAGATAGATATATTACTAACAGTTAACAGAAAAGTGAAAGGTAATATAAAGTTAGTGTTTTATTAGTCCAGCAGTTTGTGACGTGCAGTACATCTCGACTTGGATTTACTTTAATTACTTTACTATTTATTAATTTATTTCTAGCTTTCCAGTTTGGTGGAACAAACGAACGAAATTAGAAAAATCATTATTGATATCAATATTTGTTCTGTTTTTGACAATACTCATATTATGCAGTGGCCATTTTTTAGTAAAGACAGGTAAAGATATTTTATATAACATAACTTTAACCATATAGAACATTAATTTTTATGTACTAGAAATAATAGTGAATGTTTTGGTGAATTGATATGTATAAAATTTTCAATTTACATACGTGCACTATCACGCCATACGCCAAAAAGGGTGTGGCACAAACTCATTTCATTATGCCGAAATTAGTTTAATTTAAACAATTCATCCAGGCAAGTAACTTTTGCTGCATCCATATTCATGATGATATACTTCACACTGGGCAATGATGTCAATGCTTATTATAGTATTAGACAAAATTATGACATAGATTTACCAAGTCATTTTGCATACTATTTTCATAAAAGTGCGAAATATACGTAAATTAAAATATATAACCATTTACCTATTTATTTTAAAAAAAATTTACATCCAATATATTTAAATATGAGTTTAAACGTATTTTACTTAAAAGTTGTTTCTACTCGTTAGAATACTATTTCTTTTTTAAGCTAGGAATTGTTTTTTAAATATTATTTGTGATATTTCACAATGTAGGTATTTACTTTTGCATTGCGTGAATAAATTTTTTATTACTATTATGATATATATATATATATATATATATATATATATATATATATATATATATATATATATATATATATATAAATACTCTTTTATTCCTATCACTTGAAACATTCTCAATCATACTACTTCATCTACTAAATGGGCATTCGTGCAAATGTATACCTATAATATCATTCACATATATATTATTTAAATCAAATGTTTATTAGACATTTGCTCAAGATGATCGAATCATTTTCACTGCATTAACTTTTTCCAACAATTTTTTTGTTAATTTAACACTAATCATACACTGACCTATTTGGTACCAGATCACAATTAGTTACACCATATACGTCACGTAAAATTCACATTGTCACAGCAGTTATTTTCTTTTTATGCTTCTGCAACCAAACCCAATATTTACTACCGTATTTCAACGTAGGCACCAAAACAGCATTGTATATACTCAAATGGGTTTCTCTAAACGTTTCTAGCAAAAGTATCCAAAGTACTCAAAACTTTGCAATGAGTATTTACTCCCAACATAGTAAAAAATGTTTCAGAACTCATTATATTAAAATGAAGCGGCTTCAGGTTGTAGTTTTGTTTATTATTATTTATTTATTTATTTATTTACGTACGTTGAATATGTCGGACCATCAATTATTATTAAATATTAATATAGAATTACAATCTAAAGCCGTTTTATTTTAGTATTTAATTTCTTTTCAAACTCATGAATAATTGCTTTCTATATTTTAAGTTTTATAATAATTTAATACATTCTGCCAGCTGTTTCATCGCACTGTCATTTTTAGAATAATTTAAATAAAATTAATTTTGTAGGTAAGAATTTGAATTTTGATAATGCAAAGTTATAGTTTTTGAGAAGGATGACTTGACGAATGAATCTGCTGATGGTACACGTTTAGAGCAGGTAGATGAATTTTTGTATTTTGGTAGTTAAATATCTAAGGATTGCCGCTTTGAGCGTGAAATTGAAAAAAGAATTAATTCTGGTTACAAAGTTTTGGTTGCTTTTGGGTTCTTTTGCTAGAAATGTAAATGTTTCCAAAGATTCCCGTTTGCGTATATATGTGCAATGTTGTTTTGGTGCGTACGTTCTGTAGCAAACGTAAACGTTTGTTAAGTATTTCTAGTGCATCGAACTTTGAGCTACTGTCAGCAATTTCGACATATTTTGAAATAACGTTCAAAGTTCGATTGCATAGTGAACTAGATAATTATGTTCACGTTGCCACCTCGCAGAGTCCAGTTCGATGGCCAAAATGTAACTTAAAAAGGGGTTAGTATCAATACTGAAGCAGTTACGGTCAACATCGGGTTACGGTCAGCGTCGACTTACGGTCAACATCGAGCTACGGTTATCATGTAGCTACGATCAACATGAGTAGCAGTAAATTACAGCAAGCATGATTCGGGTTTAAGTTACATTTGGCGTTCATATTTTATGGTTAAAGTTATATGTAATTAATTTGTAATTTTCCTATTATAATTATTTAACTAAAGTTATATTTTATTATATATTTTGATTGTAATTATTTAATAACCAAGACCCAAGTGCAATTTTATCTAATCTAAGAAGTAAAATTTGTCAACTTAAGTTGCAAAAAGATAACAAATTATTACAGTTGATGTAAGGCAGTGAATGTTGGATTTGGCTGCAAAAGTATAAAAGAAAAATGAAAATTTTATTTGGGTATATGGTGTAACTAGGAGGAAGTTGGTACGAAATAGATTAGTGTGACATTGAAAAAAATATTGTTGCAAAAGTTGATATTAGTTACTTAAGATAGTTCGGTCATTTTGAAAAAACGGTCTCATGAACGTTTGGTTAAAAGAATTTATATGAATGATTTTTTAGGTACGCGTTTGTGTGGACGTCCGATGAGTAGTTGGAGTGGTATGATTGAGAGAGTGGTTTACGCGAGCAAAAGTTTCCAAATAGTAGGAATAGAAGAGCATCTATGAGAATTAATACGAATGTGGATAAAGCTAAAGTTGCTTTTCAGGATAACATGGAGGAAACTGATTTCGGAATATTGAAAAGAATTTGTGCCACAATTTTTTGAGTAGATTGCGTGATTGTATATATATATATATATATATATATATATATATATATATATATATATATATTATATATACCGGGTGTAGAAATGAAATGTGAACCATAGGGATTTCAATGTTATTTTTTAAATACGGCTGTATCTCTTTCCCTATTGACTTTAGAGCAAATATTTAAATACAAAACTTGTTCAAAATGTGAAAATGCATGGTATAAAGTCATTTTTTTAACATAAATATTAATATTTTACGATATACAGGGTTAGCCACTAAAAAATGAGCTATAACAAATCAGTATAAGTTAGAGAAAAAAGTTACTTAGCTATTTTGCAGAGAATTTTTTTCTCTATATTACAGAATTTTTTCAAAATTTTTGAACTAAATTTTGTAAAAAAGTCTTATTCTGAAAAAAATGCCAATGGTCCCCCCTTATCAACTTTTCGAAAAATCAGAAAAACGTGAATAAAAAATTAAAGAAGAACAGGAAAAAAAAAGTGTCAGGTACAAAGAGTATGATAAAAGAGTAGACAACGAAAGCTAGTGTTAAAATATCCAAAATCCTTTTTTTTTTTTTTTAAACAAAACACAAGGGTACCCCCTTACGAAATTTTTCAAAAATCAGTTTTTTCTCCTAAACGAAGTATCGTAGAACAATGATTTTTTCACCGAATTATAGAACTCATTATTCCGCATTTTTCGATACCATTCCCGTTTCCCAATGTTATAGCTCATTTTTTAGTGGTTAACCCTGTATATCGTAAAATATTAATATTTATGTAAAAAAAATGACTTTATACCATGCATTTTCACATTTTGAACAAGTTTTGTATTTAAATATTTGCTCTAAAGTCAATAGGGAAAGAGATACAGCCGTATTTAAAAAATAACATTGAAATCCCTATGGTTCACATTTCATTTCTACACCCGGTATATTATATTATATATATATTATTATTATATTATATATATATATATATATATATATATATATATATATATATATAATATATATATATATATATATATATATATATATTTTATATATATTATATTATATATATATATTATTATTATATTATATATATATATATATATAATATATATATATATAAGTATATATATATATATATCAGAGTATATCAAATATAAGCATAAAATAACTATTAAGCTGAAAATGAAAAAACTCATATCACCTCGACCTGGGACTCTCCACTTGCCGGGAGGACGCTTTACCACTGAGCTACCGAGTTGACAACAGATCGTAGTGACAGAATTCAATCATTTTTTATTTTCAGTACAAGTGGAGAGTCCCTGGTTCGATCCCAGGTCGAGGTGATATGAGTTTTTTCATTTTCAGTTTAATAGTTATTTCATGCTTATATTTGATATACTCTGATATTGTTTCATTACAACCATTAATGAGCTATCGAGGACATTACAGGTCGAGGCGATATGAATTTTTCATTTTCAGATTATTCCTTTATGATTATATTTGAGTATTAACTATATATATATATATATATATATATATATATATATATATATATATATATATATATATATATATATATATATATATATATTTATTTAATAATGATGCTATTAGTTCAGGATTATAATTGTTATTTATCCCTATTTGTTTTAGCTTTTTATTTATATTAAATTGTTATTTTGTAATATTCTTAATTACACATGGCGTATTATATTAGATTATAGTATATTTTTTTTTGTTTAAATCGCAATTAATTTATTTTGATAAACTAATTAAATCATTAGTTAATTTTTAAATAAAGTAAAATACATTGACCTTGTCGGGTTTTGAACCCAGGAAAGCTGAAAGTCCCGGGTTCAAATCTCGGTAGAGTCAATTTATGTTGCTTTATTTAAAAATTGATTAATGACTTAATATAGTTTATCAAAATAAATTACTGGCGATTTAAGCTAAAACAAAATACTTTAACCTAGGTTATATTTTTTTGCCAGATGCTGACAAATGTGACACTCCAGTTTGCATATCTACTAGTTCATTATTAATGAATTTAATAAACAAATCTGTAGATCCATGCGACGACTTTTACGAGTTTGCTTGTGGAAATTTAATGCGACAAAAATATATACCTGATACTGAAAAATTTACACTGAATAAAACTTTAAATAAAATAGAAATGCAAATAATAAAATTATTAGAGGACTCGCAAAATACAACGGAAGCATTCGTCAAAGCTCAAAAATTTTATAGATCATGCATGAATGAAAGTAAGTAATTGTGTACAGGAATTAAACAAAATAAGTGTTACAGTAAGTTGGTTTGGCTATTCCTATTTTCTATAAACAGGTGTCCTTAAATGCAGCGTTACCAAAATACAGGGTGTTAAACAAAAAATTAAAAATTGAATTTTGTTAACTATTTTATTTTAGAATGTGGTTAGAATCTCTGGGGTCATTTAAAAACACTTGTCTATGCGCAAACAATTGATAATATTGATGTTCTACTCGAGAGAATACTAGAGGTATTACAAAAAATAAGAACTGCTGCTTATTATAAGGCTTATTGCAATGTTTTGCTTTATTGCAAATTTTGGTCTCAGAATGCAGGCTTGCGTAAAGCCGATGGCGGTTATTTGGAGCACTTTCTGTAGTTATTCGTTTTATTCTATTTGTTAATACAATACCACATTCTAAAATAAATTGTTAAGAAAATTCAATTTTTAATTTTTTGTTCAACATTCTTTATCTTGGTAACGCTTCATTTAAGGACCCCCTGTTTATAGAAACTTTTCTTCTTATTTTAGTGAGAGCAATATGCCATATACAGGATGCCGTTTATTTCTGAATCAGCCAGTATATATATATATATATATATATATATATATATAAATATATATATATATATATATATATATATATATATATATATATATATACTGGGTGTCCCATTTTAATCCGCCACTTGCAATAACTTTAAAATCGTGCATCGGCCAAAAAATGTTACGGATAAAAAGTAAATGGTTTCGAGGGGGATATCTGATGCAGAGACCCTTGTCCCCCTTGGACCCCCCCGGGGGGGGGGGGGGGGGGTAACGGGGGGGAGCAACTTTGAAATCTTAAATGGAACTCCCTATTTTTTATTGCATATTCGGATAGACCATTAAAAAGTATGTAAATTTTGTTATAAAACTTTTTTTTATCTTTGTTAGATGGCGCTGCAAACAGCATTTTTTTTCTCAGTTTATCAGTCTTCAATTTTCAGTTATTTGGAAGGATTGAGGGGGGCAAGGGTCACTGCATAAGATATTTCTCTCGAAACCATTAACTTTAAGTTAATGGTTTCGATGGGGATAACTTTAAGTTAATGGTTGCAAGCAAATATCTGATTCAGTGACCTTTGCCCCCCTCCTCCTCCCAAATAACTGAAAAGAACTTGAATATCGACCTTACGACAAGGTTGTCTTTCAATTTTATAATCTATTTTGTATATTTTATGGAAATCTGTCACTTTTTGCTTGTTCATCATCCGAGAAATTTCAATTTTATTCGAGATATCTCGAATGATTTTTATAATCGAATAATTGATTATTTTTCATTCGAATTATTCCATAGCTAGTATTTATATCTAGGTGTACAATAAAAATAATTAGTTATATATAATAAAAAATCTTTCAAAACTCGTTATATTAAAATAAAATAGCTTTAATTAATTGTATTAATCTGTATTAATATTTATTAATAATCGACGTCTCGTCGAATTCAAGGTACGTCTCCATAAGGAAAATAAATAGGAATGATATTTAGAGTAAATAAACAGAACATGGAAACAAGTTACTAGGTAACAAAATAAATAACTAAATCATAAAATTTATAAATTTTTAATTAAAAAAAGCCAAATTTTATTTAAATCAGTACTTTCACAATGATTGATATTATAATAATTATAAAATAAAACAATTTGAACTTTGATTGATATTATCTTTTTCTTTATAAATTTCTATTGTATTTCTTATTGATCTGCTGTTAATATTTGATGTGTCTTGCTATTATTATATTAACTTCGAAGTGTCATTTGTATTTTTTTCTACTGATGAAGACGTACGTGGAGTACGTTGAAACGACGATTATTAATAAATATTAATAGAGAACTAGAGAACTAAAGCCGTTTTATTTTAATAATGAATTATATTCTCTAAAGAAATAGGTTTTTAAAAATGAAAAATTTTAGCTCAGATTCAGAAACGTGGTTTCGAACCAATTTTTCAAGTTTTCAATTTGTTTGGTGGTTGGCCGCTGTTGGAAGGAAAAAACTGGGATGAACAAGAATTTGATTTAATTGAAGTTTTCAAAAAATTGAAACAAGTCGGTCTATTAAGAGACTATCTAATATTTACGTATGTGTACAGCCAAGTCATCAATGCAACAAAAAAAGTTCGTTTTTTAGTACTGGTAAGTAGAAGATATTTCGTTTGCTTCAAATAAGCTAGTGTAGTTAAAAGTAATAAAATAAACTATTTTAACACATTTTTATAAACTCGCTTTCTTGTTTCTCTGTTTGCTTGTCTGTTCGGTACAAATTTTCCAATCAATTTTAAACTAACTTGAAACTTCAAACATAGCTCAGAACCGGATGACAATTCAATATTAATTGATTAATTAATTAACTAATTAATTAACTAATAATAGTAAAAATATTAATTTTTATCTTGTGGAAACTATCGCTCACGCAAAACACAATCAATCATATCATATCGGACGTTCTCGCAAAAGTATACTTTCAAAATTATTTACATATATCATATTAACCAAACATTTATTAGATATTTACTTAAGATGATAAATCCATTTAAACTCAGTATCACCAACTTTTGCAACTACATTTTTCTTCAATTTTATACTCATCATACACTAACTTATTCCGTACTCGATTCCTTCTAGTTATACTATATACGCCATCTCATTTTCACTGCAGTCAATTTCCTTTTAGATTTTACAGCCAAATTCAACATTTATTACTGTACATCAATATTGGCACCAAAACAGCATTGTATGTGCTCAAATGGGTTTCATTGGAAACATTTACGTTTCTAGCAAAAGTACCAAATGTACCCAAAATCTTACAATCAGCATTAAATCTCCTTTAATTTGCACGATCGAAGCGACCATCTTTAGATTATAAACTAACCAAATATACATCTATTTATAAACCTGCTCTAAACGTGCATCATCAACACTATATTATATTCAGTCGTTCAGAAATCAGTTTTTTTTCTAAACATTCCTATTCAGCCAAGCAATTTTTTGCTTCATCCACATTCATAATACCTCTCATTCATGCTCTTCTATTCTTACTACTTGAAAACTTTTGCTCATGCACGCACAATTATACCACTCCAACCAGTCATCGAATATCCACGCAAACGTATACGTGTACAAAATCTTTCATATAAATTCTTTTAACTAAACGTTTATAAGACGATAATATAATATATATTTTAAATAAATAAAATATGTTATGATATAGTTTTCATATAATGAGATCTGAAAAATTTTTACTATATAATCTTTCAATATTTTGTTTTAAAATAGTACATTTTCCTGACAATGAGTTTAACGAACTTATTAATAAATGAAACATTTATAATATAATAATATAATATATAAAATATTTTAAATAAATAAAATATGTTTTGACGTTTTTATATAATTAGTTCTGAAAGATTTTTTACTATGTTAATTTTGTTTTTCTGAGTGCAACGAACCTATTATAAAACCACATAAATATAACTAATGTTTCAGATTGAACCAGCTATTAAACAAAATTTTCCAAAATATTTACATTCAAAAACCTTAAGTAGTCAAGATTATGAAGCAATCGGTGAACTTATAGCAAACTATGTCGAAATCTTAGGAGGTGACAAAAGTTCAATATTAATACAAAACGATATTAACGATTTATTAAAATTTTACAAGAATTTTAAAGAGGTATTTATCTATATATGACGTTTTTACAATTTTTGTGAAGCTTAGAAACATCAAAATTAGAAATTTTTAGTGTGACATTAATAACTAGTTGTAACTTTCACGTTGTTAATTAACATGTTTAAAATTTTTTTGTCTAACCAATTCTTAGTGCATGGTTTTTTAATAAATACTTTTACATTAATGAATGAAATTGTTATGTATAATTATTTGTAAGAATTTAGTTTTTAAATCAAATTTTAAATTTAGTTCATAATATGTGCGGTGAAAAATCAAAATAATAAAAATACTATAAAAATAAACAGATTTTTCTACTTTTGTTAAATAATACATACATTAATAAATAATGTCATTATATTACTCAAGAGAAGGATGATTAATAGAATTAATGTTGTAGGTAAGGATATGACTTTTATGTTAATTGTTGAAAAGTGCGTAAAGTTTTAATTTTGAGAAGGATGACTTGACGACTGAATGTAATATGCACGTTTAGAGCAGTTAGTTGAATTTGCATATTTGAATCTGAAGAGCAATTGAGAAGAATGATTGATAGAATTAATGTTGCGGGTAAGGATATGAATTTTTTGTTGAATGTTAATAAGTGAAACGTATTAGTGGTGGAGAAAGGTGATTGCAATGTATCTGATGGTGTACGTTTAGAGCAGCTTATTGAATATCTGTATTTGAATCTAAAGAACAACTGAAAAGAATGATTGATAGAATTAATGTTGTTGGTAAAGCGGGCATTACACGGTTAATTAGGAATGACAGTCTGACTAGAAATTTAAACTGCTATTCCCGATTTCAATGACAACGCCTCTGCACTTATCAGTCGAACTGACAGTCTGAGATAAATTGAGACAAACTTAGATCTCAGCAACTAATGCTTTAGATGACTATAAAAATTATTACCGTATGGACAAAAATCTTTCTAACACGTCGACAAAATATTTATCCAGAAAAAATACAGTTGAGAGAGATTCAATAGCACCAGTGCGACTAGGAAAAGTATTCAGACTGTCAGTCTCGGATTTTAAAATATTTGGAAATCTATCAATCCTTTCTTTAGTCTATCAGTTTTTACCTTACATTTTCAACCAGAATGTCAATCTTTGATTTGAATGTCATTCCGAAAAATGGTGTAAGGCTCGCTTAAGGATATGAATCTTGTGTTGAATGTTATTGATAATTGTAAAGTATTATTACTGGAGAAGGATAACTTGACAACTTAATCTAATGCTAAGTACATTTATTTCTGAGATACAAAGCATATTCATATATGAAAAATTAAAACAGTCGTCGTGCTCTTGATCGAGGGACTTAAGCGCATTTTTGGCGGGCGGATCAGTATTGGCTGAGCGCTTTTAAACTATTCGATGCGCCAATAACTCGACAGCACCGAACTAAACTAGAACTATTTACGATGTCTAGTTTAAAGATTTTTCTGGAGCCGAACGACCGACAGACCGAACGAACAAAGAGTATTATTGAGCTTTCTTTTTGAAAACAAAAATGCGCTAAAAAACAAATTGTGTATATATTATATATATGTAAACACCCTGCATATTCAGTAACAGTATAATTTTTATAGGTTAATTCACAAAATGAAAAAGAAGAGTTTTTATTTGTTGCTGAAATTCAACGCAAATATCCAAATATTCAGTGGCTGGAATTGTTAAATATTGGAATTGCAGGCAATTTGATGAAAGTTGATAACAATACTCTACTTGTTGATTTGGTAAGTTATAATTTTTGCATTTATATTACCATTTATGCACATAAGTATTAACATAATTTTAATTAATATACAGGATGATTTATTAGTAATTGGAAATATTTTAACTGGAGTATCTTGGGCTCAGAATATGAAGATTTAACGCAAATTACAAAGATAAAATGTGGCTCCTTACTGAGCTACAGGGTGTTTTATTTAAAAATTTAAAAACGATTTTTGCCCAGTACTTTACAACTATTTGACGTATCCTTATCATACTTGGCAGGAAGTGTAGGTACTGTACAGTTTCTGGCTATTTCCAGTGGCGTACAGCAGGGGAAAGTGAGAGGTTGATTCTTCCTAAATTTTACGCCACTGGCGGAATTGTCATTTTAACACAATTTTTTGATTTTCCAATACTTTCTTTGTAAAAAACATTTTCTTCCTTTGTAACGATAAAGATACTATTTTTCGAGATATTTAAATTTAAACATTAAGCTGCACCCTTGGGATTTTTTCATAATTTGCTCAAAAAAATCTTAGAAAATTCAGTAAAATAGAGAAAAAAATAAGCTATATAATAACTAAGTAACTTTTTTTTCTAACTCATTCTGGTTTGGCAAGAAAAATTATTGAAAATTAATATTTTTAACAAATTAAAATGCAAAAAATATAAATTTTCAATAATTTTTCCTGCCAACTCAGAGTCAGAGAAAAAAATTACTTAGTTATTATGTAACTTATTTTTTTTCTCTATTTTACTGAATTTTTTCAGATTTTTTTGAGCAAATTATGAAAAAATCCCAAGGGTGCAGCTTAATGTTTAAATTAAAATATCTCGAAAAATAGTATCTTTATCGTTACAAAGGAAAAATTGTGCTAAAATGACAATTCCGCCAGTGGCGTAAAATTTAGGAAGGATCAACCTCTCACTTTCCCCTGCTGTACGCCACTGGAAATAGCCAGAAACTTTTATTTAACATAATTTAGTATGGTGTACGGTACCTACACTTCGTGCCCAGTATAATAAGGATCCGTCAAATAGTTTTAAAGTACTGGCAAAAATCGTTTTTAAATTTTTAAATAAAACACCCTGTAGCTCAGTAAGGAGCCACATTTTATCTAAGTGATTTGGGTTAAAACTTTATATTCTGAGCCCAGGATACTCTAGTTAAAATATTTCCAATTACTAATAAATCACCCTGTATATATATATATATATATATATATATATATATATATATATATATATATATAATAGGATGTCTGCTAAACAAATAATTTAGCGGCACTCCAAAATATTATAAGAAATAATTAAAAAATGAAAAGGAAAACTTTTTGTAAATTATATATATATATATATATATATATATATATATATATATATATATATATATACAATTTAGACAAAACATTAAGTAAAAAAACTCAACACGCATCTCAGTGTGAATCGTAATAAGTAAATAATCAAAATAGCATTAAAAAACGCTTTTTAAGTTAAAATGTGTAAAATGGCAGAAATTATTTTAGAATAAAATGGAAAACGTTCTTCTAATTGAAATTCTCATAATGATATATCACCAATTTTTTTATTGATATTAATATTCAGATTTACTGACAAGGCTTTGAAATAACACACTTTGACTTTACACACAACCAACGGTTTTTAAAGTATTTTAAGCTATAAAAGTTAACTAAAATAGTAAGCCGTGTAACTCATTTCGCTAAAAGAAAAACAATAAGTTATAATAGTAATAATATTGTAAAGTAGCCTGTAAAGCCATATTTTTACTATTAATCAGCGGAAAATAGTACATTATATTATGAGCAGAAAGTGATCTTTATTGTGTTGAGCACAAATACTTGCGGTTTAGGCAGAGCGGAAGCTAAACAATTTGGGCAAACAGAAAAAAGCATTCTGCTCCGAGTGACCTATACTAGTTTCTCTACAATCGATCTAAACGGAACTATACTAAAAATAAATATTTTGATATTCTAAATGCTGAGATTTTTCCCAAAAATTTCACAAATCATTCAGTCATTGAATGGGCTTGTAAAGCCCAAGCTCTTTAGGATATTGTTGGTGTGGTAATTTGATCAATGACCAAAGATATTGATGCAGGTGTAATCGTCTGGCTGGCTTTTATGTCAAGAGAATTAAAAAGATGTAGCTGAGTAGCACAATAAATACCATCAACGCTATCTACACAATAATGCCCTAAGCATTTATAATAATAATAACAATACAAATTACCAGGTAAAACCTGTGAAAATAAAACAAACATAATAATATTAATAATAATAATAATAATAATAATAATATGTATAAGATGCTACATCCCAGAGAAGATATCCACAGACTTTATGTCAGTAGGAAAAAGGGAGGTAGAGGATTAATATCAATAGAAAGGGTACACACCGAAGCAATCTATAGTTTAGGACACTACATAATAACCAAAGCTCCCACAGATGAAATAGTAAAAGCCATACTCAATTACGACACACAGCTGAAAAAACAAAAATCTCTATGCAATCGAACAAAAGCAATAGAAAAGAAATACCTATCAAACCAAGAAGAAGAAGAAACAAGATTAGAAGTATATGGATAAACCCATATATAGACTACTTTGACATTTCTCGAAAAGTTGGCAACACTGTATTTTAATAATATTATAATTTATGTGGGCATTAGGAAATACTTTTCTGAAAATTTGATCAAAATCGAATAAATAATGTAGCCACAATGAATTTTTAAAAAATTTTGTGATTTTTTTCTCGATAAGTTGGCAACACTGTATTTTGTTAAAATTGCATAATTTATTTAAGCACTAAACAAAACTTTTATGAAAATTTGATTAAAATCGGTTAAATAAAATGGTCATAATAAATTTTTAAAAATTTTACTATTTTTTTTCTCGGAAAGTTGGCAACACTGTATTTCGTTAAAATTACATAAATTATATGAATACTAGGAGAATCTTTTGTGAAAATTTGAGTAAAATCGGTTGAATAACATGGCCATAATAAAAATTTTAAAACTTTAGTAATTTTTTTCTCGGAAAGTTGGCAACACTGAATATTAATAAAATTATGTAATTAATAGGAGCATTAGTGAAATCTTTTCTGAAAATTTGATCAAAATCGGATAAATAATGTAGCCACAATGAATTTTTAAAAACTTTAGTAATTTTTTTCTCGGAAAGTTGGCATCACTGGAAAAAACCAAAACCACATGACCATCTTGGGTACTAGACAAATTTATCCTGAAAATTTCATTATAATCGGTTGAACCGTCTAGGAGGAGTTGCGATCACAAAATTTTGTCTGACGACCGAGCGAGCGAGCGAGCGAGCTGACGACGCACATCCATACACCCACATAAACTAAGTTCAGATTCGTCATCTAGAGGCTATATGAAGGATTTCTATACAATTTTATTTTTTTTTGAAAATGTTACAGACACCGTACCAAACGCTTTACTACTTTTCCTTGCAGTCAAAGTAGTAACAACTATTTTAAATAACCCGGAAATAATTAAAAAAGCAACAAAACAAGAAACATACAAGACATGGTACGAAAAACCATTACATGGTGAACATATTAGAGAAATGAATGAAATTCAACACGACAAAAATATTTCATACAACTGGTTGAGATTTGGCGATTTGAAAGGAGAAACTGAGAGTTTAATTATGGCAGCTCAAGATAAAGCACTTAACACCAGATATCATCAATACAAAATTTTGAAAACGAGAAATGAAGGGAGCTGCAGATTATGTCAACATCAACCAGAGACAGTAGTTCATATAATGACAGGTTGCCCAACATTAGCCAAACAAGAATACATAACCCGACATAATCGAGTCTGCTCTTTAATACACTTCAACCTATGTAAATATTATAATTGTCACATAGAAAACTCGAACTGGTATGATCACACCCCCAGCTCAATAACTACAAACACGGATAATTCAGTAACAATTTTATATGATCAGGAAATCAAAACTGACAGATATATACCAGCAAACAAACCTGATATTATAATCAGGGAGAAAAACCTAATATACATAATTGAAATCTCCATTCCATCTGATAGCAATATAAATAAAAAGGAAATAGAAAAACAATTAAAATATAAAGACTTAATAATAGAATTAAAAAACATGTGGAATAAACAGGTGGTGATGATACCAATTATAGTAGGAGCAACAGGGTATGTAAGTCAACAGTACAAAAAATATGTCGAACAAATACCGGGAAAACACAATTTCGCCCTTATTCAAAGAACTGCCATTTTAGGCACTGCTTACATACTACGCAGGACTCTCATGTAAGCTAAAAAATATAACAATCCTTTAGGTCACGGTGTGACCTCGGATGTTATATAATCCACACCAGTTAACACTGCGAAAGAGAACCATAATAATAATAATAATAATAATAATAATAATAATAAAAAATAAAAACGAATAATAATAATAATAATAATAATAATAATAATAAACTTACCAAAGTACTTGGGAGCTATACCTGGCTGCAATGGTAAATTGATCCAGTCACTACAAAAAACAGCAATATTGGGCACTGCACACATTATTAGGAAGACCATTTAGTATCCTTAAGATCTAGGTCAGATCTCGGATACTAAATCAGTCCACCACAACCTCACTTTATCTCTGGGTTGTAAGAAATCCGTTACCCCGATCACCTGGGTAACTCAGCCAAGTTGAGGTGGTGTGAAATAAAAACGAATAATAATAATAATAATAATAATAATAATAATAATAATAATAATAATAATAATAACAATAGCATTATTAACAGTACAAAAAAATACTTTATTTAATTTACATACAAATGAGGACAAAATTTCTAAAAATATAACAATAACCACCTCACAAAACGCAGTCCAAAAAATAAAACATCGCACTTCAGATCTCATTAAGAAACAGTACTTGGATAACTGGAAAACAAAATCTTTACACGGGCAGTACCTGAGGGAAATTCAAGATATCCCAGATATTGACAAAACAGATACATACTCGTGGCTCTTGCGCTCAGATCTAAAACAAGAAACTGAAGCACTAATAGTAGCAGCCCAAGAACAAGCACTGCCTACAAACAACATAAAAAACAAAATATACAAAAATCACAACACTAGTAAATGCAGATTATGTAGAGTCAGCGACGAAACTGTTCAGCACATAATCTCAGCATGTCCTGTACTAGCAAAAACCGATTACATAACCAGACACAACAACGTAGGAAAATATGTACATTGGAACATTTGCAAATCACTCGGAGAGCAAATCACAGAAAAATGGTTTGACCACACTCCGAACACAGTCACCAACATAGGAAACACAACAATACTATGGGACATGCCAGTGAAGACCGACCGCACAATAGACAGTAATAGACCTGATATTATAATTAAAGACAAAGATAAACAACAGTGCCTATTACTAGATATTTCAGTACCCGCTGACCAGAATATAATAAAGAAAGAAAATGAAAAAATACTAAAGTACAGAAGTTTACAAATAGAAATTAGTAGATCTTGGAACATGAACACCAAAATAATCCCAATAATAATTGGAGGGCTAGGAGCCATTGGAAAAAATTTAACAAAATACTTATCTCAAATACAAGGCTGTAGCGAAAAACATATCATTACAACAATTCAGAAAACTGCATTAATTGGTACTGCACACATACTTCGCAAAGTGCTCGAATGAATAAACCCAAAAGCTCAGGTAGAGCTTCGGTTAAAAGAAAAAAAAACCGTAACGATTAATCGGCGTGAAAAAACAAACATAATAATAATAATAGGGTGGTTTCTTCCCATAACAATAGAAAGCAGTAATCTTAAGTACATGCGCAATAGTCAGAAGAGTGTTAAATAAAGAGTAGCTAAATTAATAACATAACACATTGAAACAAACAAATAAATTTGAATATGATTTTCTTTATTGTATTGCTATACTAATTTTGTAATATTTGCAATCACGAATGTCTGTTGTATATATTTGCCTTCACAGAGGCCGTTGTACAATGTTGTGTACCTCTAGAGGTGAAGTGAAGGATAATAATAATAATAACATTAAACAAAAGTTTTTAGTATATTTGTGAAATTAATAAAATAATATTCTAAATTTTTCCCCAAAAATTTCACAAATTATTCAATCATTGAATCGGCTTGTTAAGCTTCCGACATAGATCAGATATCAACATACTGACGAACTCTTAGCAACTCATTGAAGCATAGCTTAACAAGTCGATTAAACGATTGAGTAACGTGAAATTTTCGGGAAAAATCTCAACATTAAAATATTATTGTATTAATTTTACAGATATACTTAAGGACTTTTGTTCAATGTTATAATTATAAATATTTTACTGTAAAAAATTTGAAAACCCAATGTGGAAATATATATGATGAATAAAATAGGTAAAATATTTTATCTAAATATTTTATACAATTATATTTTTATTATTATTTTAATATTTTAATTTTTACATTTTAATTATTTTGTAACATTCGATTAATATGGTAATTTTATACTTTATATCATAACAAATATTTAAAATTATTCCACCAATTACAAATTTGACACTAGTTTTTATTCTGTATCTAAGAGGTGATTCTGGAACAGTAAACCATCTATGGGACTTTTGCAGATCTAATGTCGCGTGACCTATAGGGTTCCTGTTTCTTACTTACGACACTATCTCTGTCTCATTCTAACATTATACTTGTTTATTATTTTATTGGCGTTTAGAACCAAGAAAATTCAATTTTCTTTTTCGAATTAGTTTACAACTAGATTAGGATAAATTATTTGCAACAGTAAGTTTATTATAATTCTTTATATTTACTATATCAACTTATAGATATTAATGTAACTTTTCTTTTCTTTCATTTTTATTATGCTTTTGTTGAGTTATTATCATGTTTAGTGTTAAATTGGCACATATACTATTACAATTTATCGGAATCTATTGACATTTCTTTCAGATTATTATTACTATGGCTTTAGCTTTTGTGTGACAGGTATCACAAAACCATTACCAACGCTAAAATTAGCCTAAAAACCTAAGACACAAAATTTTCTACGAATGTCACTAGATGGAAAATAGTGACGTCACATAATGAGCTTACGCAAGTGCTCACATAAGTTATAGAATCACCTCTCAAACCATTAAATAGTCTTCTCATGAAATAAAATAAATAAAATAAATAAAATAAATAAAATAAATAAAATAAATAAAATAAATAAAATAAATAAAATAAATAAAATAAATAAAATAAATAAAATAAATAAAATAAATAAAATAAATAAAATAAATAAAATAAATAAAATAAATAAAATAAATAAAATAAATAAAATAAATAAAATAAATAAAATAAATAAAATAAATAAAATAAATAAAAAAATAAAATAAATAAAATAAAATAAATATACATACCAAGTAAGGTTAATTTTATTGACAATAGTAGAACAGATTCTAACAAATCTGGCGGTGGTGCACATTGAATTTCTTGCACTTTTTCACACATTTACAATAATCAAATTCAAATTGAAGCAAAAAATAATGCAATTGTCACTGTAGAATTTTCAATACTGTCGCTGGATCTATCCGACTAAATACACTTGACCACTTGACTGTGTAATCACAGTAGGTGCTGCCACAAGTCTTCGTCTACAATTCTTCGGCCACATTTCTTCGCCAGCACAATTCTTCGCCGTATATACTTACATGCATTTTGCAGACTAATTGCTGGATAGGTTGGGTTAAAAGGTTAATTTTTATTTTTTTAGAAAACGTTGATACACTTAAAGTTTTTGGTTTGCGTTCATTGTTAGATAGATTAGGTTGAAATGATAATTCCTTTTTTTTTTAATAAACACACTTGATGTTTTGGTTGTGCTCATTATTAGATATTAGATAGAAACACTGTGAAATGTATTTAATTTGACAACTCCTACGGCTATATTAAAAATTATTAAGTGTAGTTAAGTTAATTGACAACTGCACTGTTTATTTTAGCTTGATTTTGAATTTGATTATTGAAAATATGTGACAAAGTACAAGAAATGCAGTGTAATCAAAAATTGTATATTCTACCAAAGAAAAATTAATTCTCATAAATCATCTAACAAATATAAATAATAACTGGTTAAGATAAGTGGTTAAGGTAACTTGGTATGTATTTTTATTTATTTTTAGTATCTGAATATCTGAACTTAGCACAATAATCATCCCTTTCTAGTCCTTGTAACATAATATACTGTAACATAGTAAAGAATATTTCAGATCTCATTATATAAAGTAAAAACCGCTCTAGGTTTAAGTTATGTATTAAAATTTATTTATAATCAACGTTTCGACGAAACTCAACGCTCGTCTTCATCAGTTTTGTCTAAATGTTGATTATAAATAAATTTTAATACAGAATTTGAATCTAGAACAGTTTTTATTTTATAGTATACTATTTTTAATGGAAAATCAATTGCAGAAACCCATTGCCATGGAAAAGTTTATCAAGTTATTGGAAGAAACATCAAAACGTACAATTGCTAATTATATTGGAATGAGGATATTAGAGGAAACAATTGATATGTTACCTAATGATTTGCATGAAGCAAAATTATCATACGAGCGTACAGTTTTAGGAATAGAAAAAATGCAAAGCAGAGGAAAAACTTGCATTAAAAAAGTAAAACAATATTTCACTCATGCAATAATATCAGTGTATAAAAATACATTTTTTAATAAAGAATATTCTACTGATTTGAATGAATTTCAAGAAAATGTCCAAGCAACATTTCAACAAATACTGCAATCAAATTTTATGAAAAAGTACACAAAACATAAAGAAAAACTTAATGTACAAATAAATCTAGGGTTACAAAAACAATTATTGATTGATTTGTTTGTAAACAACATATACACACAGGTAATACCTATCAATTAAATATAATTACTAATTTCAATTTTCCCTAAAAATAATCTGACTTTTTATTTATTACATAAAATATTCAAGTTGAATATTAAATTGAAAACAAAACTATCGGGCAACCCTGAGATCATAAAGTTTCATAAAACCTATAACTTAACATTGTGAAAATCTTGCATAACACATTAGTTACTTATTTTGTTATTTAGTAACTTGTTTTGGTTGTTATTTTATCTTTTTTCCTGATGAAGACGTATGTTGAGTTAGGTTAGGTTAGGTTATTACGTATACTGTTAAATTTGAAATGTTTTTTCAACACTTAATATTGTCAAATTTAGCACTATACATAATACATATAATTTTATAACAAAATCTTTGATTATAATTCCATTATTATTGAGTATGCTTAATATCCCCTAAAATATTATATTGTCACAGATTATATCAATGGTTGAAAAGGTAGTTTAAATGTAGCAGTATAGATAATAATGTATGGCATAACAAAATAATCTATTGCAAGCAACCTGGAAATTTTAAAGTTTTTATTGTTTTATTATTAGAGAGGGGTAGAGAGATAATATTAATTAAGTTATTATAAGTTTTATTTATTATTATAAGAATAATTAAAATAAATCGGTTTCAGATTGTAGTTCTGTACTAATATTTATTAATAATCGACGTTTCGACAAATTCAACTTACGTCTTTATCAGGAAAAAACATAAAAAATTACATTTACAGTAAATAAACAGAACATGGGAACAAGTTACTAGGTAACAAAATAAGTAACTTGATCATGAAATTTATAAATTTTTAATTAAAGGAAGCCAAATTTAATTTAAATCAAACACTGATTGATGCTAGCTTTTTCTTTATAAATTTTTATTACCTCTCTTTTCAATCTGCTGTTATTATTGATTGGTCTTGCAATGTAATAATAGAATTAACTTATACATATATACGTGAATTTTATATTTACTTTTACGCGAATTTACTTTGTTTGGCAGAAATTAATTTCCGCTTAAATGGGTATATAAATGGATTTATGATACTTTTTCTATAAATATCTCAATATGACAAAATATGAATTTAGAATATTGCTGGGCCTAGATTTTGTAAATTTAATTTCTACAAGCTTTTAAAATCAACAAAAATTCAGTTTTCCATCCTCCATTTTTTGGACGTCATGTCGAATTTTACTCACTTAAACAGTGTTGTAAATTATACTGGAAATTTTATATGTTTCCGCAAAAAGAAATCCAATGAATCACCAAGAAGTTTTCTTTTTTTTCGTAAATCAATAATATTTTAGCAATTGATAAGTTTTTACTAAACCCGACTTCGGCAAGTCCGAGCTGAAATATGGATTGTAACAAACATGGTTGAATACTTAAAGTTTCAATGAAAAAAGAACAAAAACAATTTAAAAAATAATTTTATTTAAATATTGGAACAAAATTACTCTATAAAAAGTATTACAAAAAAAATTATTACAATAATGCTAATAATTTACGTAACTTAAAGTTTAAAGTTTTTCTCTTAGGTGTCTATCCCTAACTTACAATTTAATGTTGTTCTTCTGACTGTCTAACCGTAACTAAATTAAAATAATTTATTTTTCAACTAAACTAGATTCAGAGAAATGCAACTTGAATAACAATCGAATACAATCAAACTTTGTACGACGACTAAAAATGCTGACAAAGTGACAAATGTTTGATGCACCCGACTGTTATGGATATGTCAACGTACTAATTACCGAAAAATGCTAAATATGAAATATCCACGACTGTTACAAAATGATCTTTAATTAATCCTTCCATTACAGCAATTATTTAAATATCATAATAAAATATAGGCCATAACTTAAAATAATTTAGTAAAAATATTGTAAATATAAATAGTTTAATAAATAAAGTAATATAAATTTGCAAATAAAAAACATTTTATATCTTGGAGTTAGGGCAGTTGAGGAATTTGGTAGAAATAAATCTTCACATTTGTATGTGTTTTATTATTTAATAAATAATTCGTACGTTTCGGCTTTGACAAGGGATACACGCCATCTTCAGAAATATGATCGATGAATCAATAAAATAGTAATCGTCAAACATCTTTGACACCGTTAATGATAAAGTTATACATAAAATTTATTTTAAATTACAACAGAAAGATAAACAATTTTGTTAATGTATAAAACATTGTAAAATTTAGAAAAAATATATAACATATTCTTGTATTATAATGAAAATATCGTGGTACGCACACATCATGTTGACAAGCAGTGGTCACTGCCGAAACGTACGAATTATTTATTAAATAATTAAAACACATACAAATGTAAAGATTTTATTTCAACCAAGTTCCTCAACAGCCCTAACTCCAAAATATATCTACAAGCGGAACCATTAAATGAAATAAAAAACATTTTACAAAAAAAAATTATTATTAAATATTACTCGAACAACACTCTTGCGCTAGACGAAAACGTATAAACAAGTGATTACAATAGAAATTCAAGGTCACGAATTCTGCTGTTTGAAGTAGTAGAATTCAAAATATATCTCGAGAAGAAAAGGGCGGAATTGAATTCTTGTAATTGTATTCTAAATCTTTTAAAAATTAAGTTATAGGATCAAAGCCCTGCATTAAAATGATAAATAATAATTTTCAAAAATTAAACAATAATATACAATGTGTCCCCGGATTGAGTTCACTATAGGTGTAATCGGCAAAAAAATTAAGAATTTCATTTTTATGGTTTGGGATTCCGTCCTGTTTTGTCTGAAAACAATTTTAAGCATATTTTTAGTTTTCTAAAAATTAAGGCGGCCATGAAAATTGTAAAAAACTATTTTATGTTCAGGTAAAGTGCCTCTTTGGTCAATAATTCGGCATAATGTTCTTAAGAAAAGTTGTTCAGAATTTAAAATTATGGCTCTATGCAAAATTTCAAAAAGATCGGCTAACTTTCATTAAAACCGCTTTTTGTGTTATTTAACGGAAAATCGCAGAAGTCGCAAAAGAAACATTTGATTGTTATTATCTTACAATTAGATAAAAAAAAAAACATAAAAACATAAGTTTCTAAGATTGTATTATATTAAGAAAAGAAATTAAATAACAATTACTTTATTTGACTTCCTCCAATATCAGCACATTTTTCTACCCTAACTCTAAACTGGTCATATACTTTTGCTATGGTGATTGGGTTAATTGGATTAATTTCATCTATCTATCTATTTTTTTGTTTTAATAATTTGATGTAATCATTAAAAACAAATTTATAAACTTCTTGTTTTAAATAACTCCACAAAAAAAAATCGAATGGGGTCAAAATCTGCGATCTTGCTGGCCATGTCTTCCAATCCACCTTTCAGGAAAGTGCTAATTAAAAAAAAATTTAATCAGATGAGTTGAATGAGATGGACAACCGTCTTGTTGAAAATAGAAACCTTCTAAATTCGCGTCTTTCATGGCAGGTAAAAAAAAGTTTTCAAGCATATACAAATACTTTTGTTGGTTTAAATTAGTGTCAAAAAAATATGGGCCAATAATTTTATCATAAGTTATTGCACACCATACATTTACTTTCTTGTACCGTTGAATGTTAGTTTCTATACGAAAATTTGGATTCTCTTGAGACCAATACCGACAATTTTGTAAAGGCACGACGCCATTAGTTGTAAAAGTTGATTCATCCGAAAAAATTATTTTTTTATAAAAATATCTGTCGTTCAAAATTTTTTCTCCAACCCAAAAACAAAACAGCAGTCGGTGGCTATCGTCTCCAGCTTCTAATTTAAACATTTAAAGATTTTGATGTTTATCTAAGATAATAATAATCAAATGTTTCTTTTGTGACTACTGCGATTTTCCGTTAAATAACACAAAAACCAGATTTAATGAAAGTTAACCGATCTTTTTGAAATTTCGCATAGAGTCATAATTTCAAATTCTGAACAACTTATCTTAAGAAGATTATGCCGTATTATGGACCAAAATGACACTTTACCTGAATATAAAATAGTTTTTTTTTACATTTTTCATGGCAGCCTTAATTTTGAAAAAACTAAAGATATGCTTAAAATTGTTTTCAGACAAAACAAGGCGGGACCCCAAAATATGAAAATGAAATTCTTAAATTTTTTGCCGATTACACCTATAGTGAACTCAATCCAAGGACACACTGTATTTTGCATGTGATATTGACTTATTGCGTACTCAATTGATGGGCTCCGCTATTCCACTTTAGTCACTTTTTTACTCTGAAGTGGTCTGTAAACGTTCCGGTATTGCTTTCGGAGTTAACTCCATTTACCCTATCCTCGAAGAGCGTGGATTTAGGATTGTACATATGTAGTAGCTATAAATGTTAAAACAAATTTTTTTTTCGGAACACACTTAACAGTTTTAAGATAAAAATAGCGTTACATGGATTTTATGAAGTAAAGAATCGGGCTACATTTGAAAGTGTTGTTTGAATAGGTGGTTTACCATATTTGAGAACATAAATTCTGCATAGTTATCAACCTTCTCTATAGCATTTTAAACTTTTTCGTTTTTGGTGTTTCATCAAATAAAAATATTTTTACATTTAAAATAATTTCTTTTCGTTAACTCCGTTAACTCTGTGATTACGTTACTACAAAATTACTCCAACTCCGCTTTAACTCCGAATTAATAACCGAACCCACTATATATAAACTAATTTAAATATATTATTTTTAGATTGAAGTAAATGAAAATTTTTATTTTGAAGCAGAATTAGCATTTCAGCGCGCAGGATATTTTCTTTTTCCGAGAAATAAGATACTCTTTCCTTTTCATCAATTTTCATTGAACAAAGAACAATCAGATTATACTGAAATTGGTAATATTAATAATTTTTATATATTATACGTAGAGATAAGAAATAATTCATTAATTTTTACTCAAAAATATTTCAGGTATCTTTTCTACTACTTAATTTTCATGTATTTGTAATTATAAGTTGCAAATTTACAGTACATATTAAAACACATCTAATTTGTACTGTAAATTCAGACTAAAATGAACCAAATAAAAATAAGTTATTATTGCCTTTCTTGAAATAGTTGTAAAATTACTAGTAATATAACTAAAACAGGCGTTTCTTTAAATTCAACATGAAATCCATCAGTGAAATTTATCTCAACAATGAATGAAGTAATCAATAAATTATTGATGCATCGAAAATAGGAAGGGATTGGATGAATTTACGGTGATTTTTTTGAATGTATGCTTGGTTAGGTTTTTTTCTTAAATATTTACGCAGTTTACTAATATTAGACTTATTTTATGAACTAAATGAAATAAAATTAAAATTTTGAAAAAAAACAACATTAGACATAGCAGTTACATAACTCTAAATAATATATTGGACTTACGTCAAATATTTATTTCCATTAATATGCATCGCAATCTATTAGACTTATCAAACTTCGAAGTCGATGGAACTGATGGATTTATCGTATATTCACCGGGTGAAAAAAGATATGCGATATTCATCGATGTTTTTAGAGATCACTTGATGGAATTTCTTTGGACCGTTGAATCCATCAGATAATTTTAGAGAAACGCCTAAAAACACTCGAAAATTTTAAATATAGTTTTGTAGACTAACCAGATTTTTATAAATCTGTATATTTTTTAAAATAACATACATAGTTTTTCTTTTCGAAAATTTAGTTTCTAGAATCAGAGCTGAGCAAGATACTCAATTAATGTAGTTAAGCTACAGCTACAAACTGTTTTTAAAAAAATATAAAGCTACATCAACAGCTACTTTTTTTCCAAAAGTAGTTTAAGCTACAATTATAAGTTACTGTAAAATTAGTCGTCAAATCTTACCAACTTTTTAAGCTACTTTGTAAGCTGTTTTTTAAGCTACTTTGTAAATGATGCAAACAACGTACTGAGAACTATACATTTTTTTCTTTTTAGTCAAAATAATAGAGAGTTTTTGCAAACCGTATAAATGCTTACCGTATTACGGTAACGTTTACCTTAACGTCAGTTTTTTTCATAGTCAAATATAGAGTTTTTGCAAGACGTGAAAGAAAAATACGTGAACAGATAAATAACATTTGACAACATAACCTCACTGCATATGTTGTATTTGACACTCGTAATAATAATATAATTTAGTTAATAATAAAATATAAATTTGAGTACTGTAATTTAATATAAAATTAGTTAAAATGAATATGTTTTTATTTGTAGATGCAACGTGACCGGTGAAGAAATTGATGATATTTTAATTAATTACTTTTCAAAATCTCGCAATAAACAGTATATACGTTCGCCAAAATACTTTAGATTTAATATTGATGCTATAAAATATAAATGATGCCGAATGTAAAAATTTAGTTTTTTAGGTTAATATTTAGAAATACCGTTTCTCGAAACGTTACCGTACCGTATCACGACAAACATGCTTGCGAACCGTACTATTTGAACGTAAAAAACGTATACGGTTTGACTGAGCATGCGCATTGAGGCAGTCACGTGATTTTTTACCGTAAACGTGAAACGTATACGGTTTGCAAAAACTCTCTAATGTTAAAGTAACTACGTTAAGTAAAGTAATAATTTAGTATAGAAAAGTTGCTGTAAACTACTAAAAGTAGCTATATGTACAATAAGTCGGTTTGATGTAAAGTAGTTTATATCAAAACAACCGATTCGTGCGCTCGCTGACTGTATTGAAATCGCATAGTGATTTCGTAGCTCAGTTGGTTAAAGTGTCATTCGCGATAGACGAAGACCCGAGTTCGAATTGCGACGAAATCAATAACTTTTTTTTTATTTTGTAACTAGTTTAAATTAATTTATTGTGATGACTAAATCGGTTAAAAACGTTAGACTGTTAACTATAATTCTTTATAACGTCGTCAACAAAAGTTAAAAATTTAACATATTTAATATATATATATATATATATATATATATATATATATATATATATATATATATAGTCATGGTGTATGAGGTTAAGTTTATTTAAAATTTTATTACTTTAGATTTGACTAGTTGCTGACATGGCGAACGCACTAAAAATAAATGTGGTGCATGTTTTGATTCTATATAAAATGTAAAATTCACGCCGAAAGAAATCCTTGTTACTAGTAAAACCGATAACGGTAATACCGATGTTAATATCCCTAGTAATAATTAGTTAAATTTTTATATTTTTAGAAATTTTTTGTTGATGTTTTTTTCTTAAAAAAACTTGATAATGTGTATCTTCTGATAAGATGGATGTGAAGTAGTACATACTACTTGAATGTATAAGTTTGATTAAGTAATAGCATTTAATTTTAATCTTTATAAAAATAAAATTACATTTCAAATATAATGAATGTCGCGTGCAATATGGCAAAAAGAACCATGAACATAACTTTTACGATGCACAGAACTGAAACCAAAAAAATGTGGTTGTAGTGTTTAGTAATGATTTGGTTCCCAATACTGTTATTTATTATTTTAACACGTTTTTGTTAACTCGCTTTCCTTTCTGTCTGTTTTTTGTTGATTTGTTTGTTTGTCTGTTTAGTACAAATTTTGCAATAGATTTTAAACTAACTTCCCGATGAGCTAAAGATTTGAAACATCAGACATAGCTCACAACTGAATGACAATGCAATATTAACATATATACACAACTACACCATGTACTAAAATGCGTGTGGCATAAACTATTTCCACTATCCCGTAATTAGTTTTCCTATTCAGAAAAACAACTCATATAGAAACTACAGAAAACAACTACCGAAAATACAGAACACAAACACAAGACTAAACAGCAGAAAATAATTAATTAAATAAAAAAAACTGACTATAAAGTAAAAAAAAATCTCTTAGAAAAACGTGAGCCGCATACAATAGATAATAATAGTAAGGAATGCGCTCTACGTTTTTCTAAGAGAAATAATTTTTACTTTTTAGTCCGTTTTAAAAACGTGGTATATCAAAAACATTTTTTTAATTTAAATAACTATCCATAAGCTGTATACATAACTAATTTAGCGTTCACAATATTTACAAATAATTGAACTTGTACAAAGGCAAAAAGTTGTTCTTGAATTATTTGTCGTTTGGTACTGATTATTTCAATACATTTGTGTCAGTATACGCCCAGTTCTGATTACGCAACATTAATAAAAAGCATACTTAGTATAAAATGATAAATGTTATAATATATATTTTTTGTAGAAATATCGCCAGTTTTATTGGAAAACTTCTTGTTTACACATGGAAGACCTGCCAGCATGAATTATGCTAGCGCGGGTTATTTTCTGGGTTTAATACTAGCAGACTTAAGACACTCTGAGTTTCAACAAGTAGCCAAAAATATTTCCTTAGTAGACTATAATCAACAACGTGACTGTATTAAAAAACAATATGATTCCAGCATTGGTGATAATATAGTAAGTATAGTAATTAATTGACAACCAGTTTAATTAAGGGGCGAAATACATGTAAATACCAAAAAAAAACAAGATAATTTTTCAACAATTTTTTGTATCTTTATAATAATATTTTAAACAGGGCTTCGAATCGAAAATGAATCGAAAATCGAAAATCCGTTATTTTTGTTGGAAAATCGGAAGTGAACCCAAAAAATTATATCGGTTTATTTCGGTTCGATACATGTTGAAATATGCGCGTTAACACAATCTTACATTCCAAATCAGTTGTCGTTCTTTCTTTTTTATTTTCGAGGTTTCGTAACGTAGTCGTAAGTTGCAAAGAAAGCGTAGTCGCAAGCGAAAGAGTTTTGTTTTTGATTTTTTGTTTTTTTGGATGAATACTCTGTTATTAAAATAGAAATAAAACTAGGCATCACTTTGAGGAACGTGTATTTTTTTGATAATAACATTGCTTTTAATAATTTTTAAATAGTTTCTAATTATAAATAAATAAAAATCTTGTATAAAAGAATTTGTCACTTTAACATATTATCATACGTATGATATTAACATATGTCATCTTATTATTATATAATTAAGACATACATATAGTTACGAAAAGTACATATGAGCAGGCTATGCATGCAAATGTTTTAAAAAGAGAACAACTATTTTTAGGCGGCGGGTAACAAGCAGTTGTTCGCAAATGTCAGTAGTTTAAAGAAGGCGTTCCTAGTGAGTCGTTTGGTAAGCTCATCATGAGTTATATTTTTTTTACATCATGTAATCTTATCCTGGTCAAATCCTTAAACGTAACAATATAAATTATATAAGTTTCGAATAATTAATTATATTATTATCATACATTATATACTTCTAAATATTATAACTTTAATTAATTAATATTTAACGAGCAAATAATGGCATCTATAATGTACGAGGATGTTGTTTAGTCCACGAGCGTAGCGAGGGGAATAAAACATCCGAGTACATTGTAGGCATTATTTGCAAGTCAAATACTATACTTTATCTACAACTGCTTACATATTTTTAATATTGTACTTACTTATTCAAATCTATGATGTTAACAACAACTAACTAACTAACTAACTACAACTGTCATTTTATTACTTTGACTGATAACTGCTGCCATCTGGCGTAGAGATATTTAGTTTGTTGATGTTGCCTAGCAACGAAGCGTGCGTACGGAAATCAAGTTAATAAAGATCGTTTCTTTATTTCCCTTGGATAATAATGACTAATATTTTATTAACCTTGGTTAATAAAGACTAGTATTTTATTTCCCTTGGGATATAAAGACTAATATTATTTATCTGATTTTATATATATATATATAATGACCATATAACAAAGCAGTTGTAGATAAATATTTTTATTCATATTATATTATTGTGTCAATTTATATAGTATGCTTATTATAAAAGTAGGAATAAAATGTTCCAAATTATGGTAGAAAATAAGTTTTTAATATAAAAAACATTTAAAATTTTTTAAAATTAATCGCGCGGAACTGAACTGAAAACAGAAAAAAAAACATTATTTTTGCCAACCATTATTTTTGAAAACCGGCAGCGAACCGATATATATATATATATCGACGGTGATCTGACAATACCTCCTATCTGCTGTAAACTAGATTTTAGAGTAGGCATAAAAAACTGTTTTTAACGGTTGTAAAAATGTTTACAATCACATAATTATAATCACGAATGATTGAGGATATTATGTGATTGTAAGCATTTTTATAACCGTTAAAAACAGTTTTTTATGCCTACTCTAAATTCTAGTTTACAGCAGATAGGAGGTATTGTCAGATCACCGTCGATATATACATATTTAATTAAACCGGAACGAAAAACATAACGGTTTGAATCTTGATTTTAAATTTCTTTCTTCAACCTGAGTTCAAGTAAAATAGGTTGATCCGGAGCGGAATTTCATTAAGAATATGGGTAATTTAGTGCTTATCGTATCATAACTTTGTTTTCATCAGATGCTACATAGCATGCCAACCAATAGCGTCTTTTCTGCAGCCGAATGTACAACCGCTCTGTTATGTCAAAATCAAAATCATGTGTTTCATTTAAAAATTTATGTTCTTTTTCACAATGCCTAATTATAATATATAATTATAATAAATTTCAAAATATAAACATAATATACGACAAAGCTGCTCAATCAACTTACAGATACATTGTTAAATTAAAGTACACACGCTCAAACACAAACAAACACACACACAACACACTGTTTCAAAAACACCATTACGTCACTCACAGCAAGCAAAACTCATGGCGCGAAAAAATCCTTATTTTTTCGAATTTTTTTACAAAAATAATGTAACATATTTTAATTAAATGAAATATGTTATGGCATTATATTTATATAATCTATTTAAAATTATAGACATAAAAAAATACCATATAAAATGTGATTTGTATTTCAGCTAAATACTAACCGTATTCAAGATATCTATGAAAATGACAATTTGGCTATACGTATTGCATATGCATCTTACAACAATTGGATTATAAAACATGAATGGGACATGCAATTATATGGTGTATCATATAGCGCGAAACAATTATTTTGGATAAATTACGCCCAGTATCATTGTCATAAGAAGTTTACGGTTATAGGACCTTTAAGAAATTCGGAAGATTTTGCTCGAGATTTTTATTGTCCAGTTGGATCATATATGAATCCACAACACAAATGTAAATGCACTACACCCATTCTCTGTTAATAGTAATAATATATGTTTAATAGTTTTTTAAAAAAATCTAATATATCTATATATATATATATATATATATATATACCGGGTGTCTACTTTTTTTTTGTTACATAGGGAATACAATGCTAAAATTTTCATTTGGTGATAAATTTTCCCCTAATTATTATAGAACAAAAGTACAAATACAAAAGTTGTTTAGAATTCAAAAATGCATCAAATGATGCCAAATTTATCAATATAGGATGTTCCGATCAAGAATTAGAAGCAAATTAAAATTTCCATTTTTGCGCTCTTTACATCAAAGTGCCATGGAAATTAAACAAATAATTTCATTTCTTCTGGAGTTTGAGTTTGACAGATCGTATTTATTTTATTGTTACGTTCTGTATTATTATTATTATTATTATTATTATTATTATTGAAAATAATGAATAAACTTAATGTAAATGAAAAGCTATTAAGTATAAAAAGTATTAAGTATTTATTATTTATTACAATGAAAGGGTATTTTACTCGGCTGTACACTACGTACTAGCTGTGGTTTTAAATTGTGAATGTCTCCATTATAATTTTAAGTAATTGTTTAATTTATTTATTAACTTCAAGTTATAAAAACAATACATTTGAATTAGATGACTGGCATTATGCCTAATATATTTATTATAATAATTTAAACTTATCCCTGAGGATGCTGTAAGTTGTGCAGTGAAACGTCGGATAAGAGTTTAATAAATAGTAAATAGCTGAACTCCGTAAAACTTTCTTTATTTATTACAATATTCAATATACCTATAAAACAGAAAAATTCATGAATACAAGATATAGGAGAACAAAAACGAAACTAACAATTTAAATTAAATGTTCAAATAAATCGCCATTAACTGCCAAACAATAACCTAATCTGTTATAAAATTCGTGACGTACAGAGCTTAATTGTGTTTGTGTTATATTATTGCACTCTTCAACAATGGCATTTTTCAAATCAACAAGATTTTTGATATGTCGTTTATAAATTTTCTCCTTCAAATATGGCCATAAAAAGAAATCGCACGGTGCTAAATCGGGCGATCTAGCTGGCCAATTAATTGGACCACCTCTACCAATCCATGAATTTGGAAAACATTGATCCAAATATAATTTAATGTTGCAGCTGTAATGTGCCGGACATCCGTCTTGTTGATACCAGACAACATTATCTTGAGTTGCACACTCTTCTAACTGCGGACCAATATGATTTTGCAACATATCCAAATATTTTTCGTTGTTTAAATTATTTTCAATAAAAAATGGCCCAATTATACACCTGCCAAAAATTCCAGCCCATACATTAACTTTTTCTGGATATTGGGTACGTGTTGCTACCATTAAATGAGGATTTGTTTGGCTCCATATTCTAAAGTTTTGTGTATTAGGTTCGCCGTGTAAAGTAAACGTAGACTCGTCAGTAAAACAAATAGATTTCAAGAAGTTTCTGTCTAAATTGGATTTTTCCATAATAATGTTACTAAATTCGCTTCTAGCCATTTTATCCGCTTCAAATATCTCTTGGTGCGTGGAATATTTATAAGAATGATATTTTTCATTTTTTAGTACCTTATGTATTGTTGAAGGATGCAAATTTAATTCAGCACCAAGTTGACGCACACTAACATTTGGGTTTTCCGTTACACACAAAAGTATATTCAATGTATTTTCTTTAATTGCATTTTGATTTAAATTCTCCTCCTGATCTTCTGCGTTGATTTTTCTACAATTTTTACAACGTTTTAACACACTTCCAGTTTCTTCGAATTGTTTAATTATCCTACGAATAGTCATAGCGGAAGGTATGGGACGGTTTTCAAAGAAAGCGCTGAATAAATCTCTTACTCGTCGTATCGAATTTCCAGTAAAATACCATTTTACGCACTGAACTTTTTCATTTACCTTAAGTTTATTCATTATTTTCAATAATAATGATAATAATACAGAACGTAACAATAAAATAAATACGATCTGTCAAACTCAAACTCCAGAAGAAATGAAATTATTTGTTTAATTTCCATGGCACTTTGATGTAAAGAGCGCAAAAATGGAAATTTTAATTTGCTTCTAATTCTTGATCGGAACATCCTATATTGATAAATTTGGCATCATTTGATGCATTTTTGAATTCTAAACAACTTTTGTATTTGTACTTTTGTTCTATAATAATTAGGGGAAAATTTATCACCAAATGAAAATTTTAGCATTGTATTCCCTATGTAACAAAAAAAAAAGTAGACACCCGGTATATATATATATATATATATAAATAGTTAAAAATAAATTAATACATATATATATATATATATATATATATATATATATATATATATATATATGGTAGCTATGCATTCGAAGAGGAGTTGTGCTGCTTTTTTATAGCTCTCGATACCTTTTACCGGAGTAGGTTAGTTGCCTTGATACTTATTTTTATATTTTTACTTATATTTCTCCATTGTGTTCTGTTTTCTGTTTTTCCTTATCAATTTCTAATCCCTATCCTTCGTAGATCTACTTTCACTTTGTTTCCATTGTAGTACCGATTTGATTGATGATGTTGCTTCAGATCTCCGTGCATGTTTTACTCATTTGATTCTTTGTTCTTTTATTTTCTTAACCACATCTTTTTCTTCTAATTTTTGTGTCAATTCTTGATTTATTCTTATTTGTATTCTTTATTCTATATTCGTTTTCTCTAAACTTGCCCAAATATTGTTACAAGTATTTTTCTTTTTATTATTTTTAGTTTTTTCTCCTCTGTTTTATTATTGTCATTGTTTCCGTCGCATATATAATATAATCGGTTTTATCATTGTTTTATAAATATATAGTTTTATTTTGTTTGTTAGTATTTTACTTTTTAATAGTTTTTTTTTTTGCAAAAAAGCTTTGTTTGCTACTATGATTTTTTTTTCCTTTTATTTCGACTAATCTGTCGCCATCTCTTGTTATCGTTACTCCCTGATATTTAAATTTCTTTACTTTTTCAAATGTATACTTACAATGACGTGCTGTGTTTATAATATTTCAAAAAAGATAAAATGCAAAAAACATATTGAAGATATCAACAGTGTTAACATAATTATCAATTGCAATATATGTAATCGAGTTACAAGTACACCTTACTCTGAGTGATATGATTTTCTATACGCAAATTTTTTGAATTTTTTTGTGGTGTTCAAAAAAATGAGGTAAAATAACGACAAAATTGGTATTAAAAATTCAAACTTAAAAACTGAATTGTTACAAGCTCGGTTTTTGAGTATTTTAGTTCATTTGTTTAGTCCTGCTTTTATGATAGTTACGTTGTATTAAAACCAAAATTAGTAAAAACAGATATTAGAGCCTTGTGATACGGGCCCAAGAATTTTGTGTTTATTTTTATTATTTTAAGTAATTTTGCCAAAAAAGGCACATGTAATACGGAACATTGTTTCTATAAATAGTTTAAATTGAATAAATAACATTGATTAATTGAAAATTAAATTAAAAATTTGTCAACCTATATCGTCTGGGAATCGAATCCAGGTCCACCTTATATCCGGCACAGCGCTCTTACCTTCTGAGCTAACGATATACAGACGATTAAGTTGAAATTTTTAATCAATATAAAGTATTCATAATTTTTGTATATTCACCTGCATACTGCTACGATTACATTTAATCAAATTTGTAGCCTAGTATGCTGGATTAATACGTATGAAAGATGTTAGTGTATTTATTCGAATAACGTCTTGTGTAAATAATGAATTTAAGTAAGTAAATAACGCCATAAGGCTAAATAGTCTAGTTTAAATTGAATAAATATCATTCATTAATTGAAAATTAAATTAAAAATTTGTCAACCTATACCTATATCGTCTGGAAATCGAACTCAGGTCCACCTTGTATCCGGCACGGCGCTCTTACCTTCTGAGCTAACGATATACAGACGATTAAGTTGAAATTTTTAATCAATATAAACTATTCATAATTTTTGTATATTCACCTGCATACTGCTACGATTACATTTAAGCTAATTTGTAAATTTAAAAATTTTATATGAGTTTTAGGAGAAAAACTTAGTTTTTATAAAAAAATTTGCTTCTATCAAAACCCCTAATAGTCAAAGAAAAATCCAGTAATCACTTAAGATAAGATCAAAAACTTGATATTGTCAAGTTGTTGATTTTAAATATGACTAAGTCCGAATGTTACATCAGTATCGTGTGAAAAATGTTAAAAATATTTGTCATACAAGAGACTTATTTTTTAATTATTATTATTAATTTGCCAAAATATAATTATTATTATTATTATTAACAAGTAATCCATGGGTAACACGATACTGATGTAACATTCGAACTCGATATAATATCAAATTTTTGATCTTATCTTAAGTAATTACTGAATTTTTCTTTGACTATAAGGGGTATTGATAGAAGCAAATATTTTCATGAAGAATAAGTTTTTCTCATAAAACTTATATTGAAATTTCTTTCCCTATAGGAAACCTCATCACTTTACACACTGTATATATATATATATATATATATATATATATATATATATATATATATATATATATATAGGATGTGAAATGATGGGATGTGAAATGAGGCAACCAATTGGTCAAATAAAATTCAAACACTTATCTGTATCTGTATCTTTTTCAAGTCAATAAAAGCAAAATTTTATTCATATAAAAAAACCTACCTTGTGATAATTAATATTACACAAATATTAAAAGTAATAAAAAATGAATACTTATGAAAAATATGTAGACGTTATCACAGAGGTCTCGGTAAGTAAAAAATCTTTCAGAACTCACTATATTAAAATAAAACGAAAAACGACTTTAGGTTCTAGTTCTGTATTAATGTTTATTAATAATCGACGTTCAGACGAATGCAACGTACGTGTTCATCAGGAAAAAAGATACAAATGGCATTTATAGTAAATAAACAGAATATGGATACAAGTTACTTGGTAACAAAATAAATAACTAGATTACGAAATTTTAAAATTTTTAATGAAAGGAAGTCAAATTTTATTTAAATAAGTTACTAGTCACACTGATTGATTTTATCTATTTCTTTATAAATTTATGTTGCTTGTTATTAAAGTATCTAGTTACTTATTTTGTTACCTAGTAACTGGTTTCCATATTTTGTTTATTTATTATAAATGTCATTTGTATCTTTTTTTCTAATAAATACGTATGCTGAGTTTGTCGAAACGTCGATTATTACATATTAATACAGAACTAGAACCTAAAGCCGTTTTATTTTAAAATAAATCAAATAAACACATTTGTAAAAAAAATTGCTTTATTATTTTTACTTTCTATTTACAGTCATCAGAACTAATTAAAAAAACATATTTAAAAATTAATTAGTTTAATTCTGTTATATAATAGAATTTTAATTTGATATTTTTTGAATAGAGTAAATTCTAATACTTTGTCAATACCTTGTCATTGGAAGACCACGTACATTTTTAATATCATTTACATATATTGTTTTAATCAAATATTCATTGTAAAATTGATAAAACATGGTTGCGCAAGTTGGTGATAGTTAGTTACAGTGTTGGAACAGATAAAGTAAAAATATTCTAGATATAAATAAAAATATAGCAATTTAATATCTAGACAAAATAATAGTTATCAAAATTAAAGTTTATCTAGATTTTGGTGTCGTGTCACTTGCGTACGTGTTAGATGCGTACAAACAATATTTAGTATTACTTGCGTACAAATAAGGTTCGGCTCAAGCCCAGGTAGTGAAGGTACTTAGGTCGAATGTCAGATGCGTACAGAGGTTTGGGAAATGTCGAGTTGTCATTTGCGTCAATAATGGTATATCATTTGCGCCACGAAACTCTATCATTTGCGCCACTGTTGGCTTGGGGTAGGTTAGGTTAAGGTTTAAGATTTAATTATGTTATTCTTCAATATGACGACTGGCGCAAATAATTGGCTAGGTTAGGTTAGGTTATCTTTTATTCTTGGGACACCATGCGCGGAAGACAACTCGGTCATGACCTTTTTTTGTTTTAGGTATAATTTCAAATTTTGAGAGACAATTCGGACCTGCCCATTAATCTACACAAATTAAATTTAAACCACTAAATATAAACTTGGTCAATATTAAAATTGAATACTAACTTGATTATTTGTAAAATCGCTGTACGCATCTGACACTCGGCCTAAGTACCTTTACTACCTGGGCTTGAGCCGACCCTTATTTGTACGCAAGTGATACTAAATAATGTTTGTACGCATCTGACACGTACGCAAGTGAGCCTATTTCTAGATTTTTAATTTTTTAACTAACTAAGTACACAAATAATATATATTTATTCAAATTTGATTGATATTTTTGGAGTAGAGTGCCACAAATTTAAAACAATCGATTGATTTACCTGTATGTATTAAAAAATAAATGTTTATTTCAATCACTCATAGAAACTAGAATTTTGTGTATAGGTCTAAAATAATAAATAATAACTTTTTTTTAATAGTTTTTTTTTAATTTTTACAAATAAATTAAGTTTAAGTGAATATTTTTTTGTTATCATTTAATTTGATCTATAATGAAAGTGACACGGTACTTCCGATTAGTTCCTTTTTAATTTTTAGACAAACTAAAAATCCCGTAATAATAATTTTGATATAACAATTAAAAATAAAAATATTTCCCAAATAATGCAGACTTTTTTGGCGGACTTTTTGTATATACGTGATTACGTGATTTGCTACAAGAAAAATGATCTTATATTAATAAAGCAAATTTTTCAGGAAAACCAACTACATATAATGATTTTAATTAAAACTTCACATTATTACATCAAAAACTACCTACACTCTTTCTGTAGAATTAAAACAAATTTTAATTAATTTTCAATTATTGAACTTTGTCCGTTTATCAGCATTTTTAGTCGTTGTTCAAAATATAATTGAATTAGATTTTTGATTTAGTTTAGTTAAAAACAAAATTATTTTAATTTAGTTACGGATAAACAATCATCTTTGCAGACGTTTCGCTATACTTTACAGATGGCATCCTCAGTGCTTAATAACCGATGCCATTTACTATGTATAGCAAAACGTCTGCGACGAGAATAGATCGACGACAACGTACCAGCCCAGCAAAATCTACAAATTCAATGGATAACGGCCGTAAAAATTTGAAGATTAGCATTATTAAGTTGTTAGGTAAATTAAATAATTTAAGGCCCAATTTCATAAACGACAAATACATTTACATACACACATAAATACATACATAATCACGCCATGTACTAAAAAGGGTGTTACACAAACCCATTTCATTATACCTAAATCAATTTCCTCCAAACTTTACAAGTAAATTTTATTCTTCTCCTAAATAACTTTGAAAACAAATAATATTTCAACACTTTATTACCAGATCATTAATATTATTAGTAATAGTAACAATTTTTAATATAATTAGATTAGATACCTATATTCCTTCATTTTAATACGAAAATCTATAAAATAAACATATTTACTTTTAAAGTAAATTTAAAAAGCGTTTATGAAACAGGGTCTAGTTTTTTTTTTTTGGAATATTTTATTTTCTAAGAAAGACATAAGTTCAATGCTTTTTAGTGTTGCCAAATGAGAAAATAAATTTGTTGTTTACATTTTGTTTTTCATATAGTAAATAATGTTGTTTATATAGAGATGATTTAAATGTTTTCAATATATCAGAAAACAAATAATTAACTGGAAATACCAGTTATTTTCATGCAAATGTGTTTAAAAATAAAATAAATATTAAAGATTTAAGATTATATACAAGTATGTGTTTAAGGCTGAACGCACACTGGTTAGTCACAATTAGACAAAACACTATTATACATATTTAGTCACGAATTAATATATATTTTTTAATGCAGGCCTGCTTAATCGTGCCTAAATATAATGACTAATTTTTGTGTTTTATTATATTAAAAAATATATGTTATTTTGTGACTAAATATGTCTAATATTGGCTGCATTTCTTTGGACGGCACCGTGCACTCTGCACGCTACAAATTGCACTTTGACACTCCTCACCGCAACTGTCAAGTGTTTCATTGGGAAAATTTTGTGCACCGTACACTTACTGAACAGCACCGTGCTATTTCAAATGCACCTACTTGTGACCAGGGGTAGTTCGATACGCACCGACGTCGAAATGGAGTTTTTTGGCAATTATGAGATTAGCAATAAGAAAACAATTAGCGAATTATTTGAAATAAATTTTAAAAAATTTGTAATATTAATTTTATATTTTGTTTTAATGTATTTTGTACTATTTATAATTATTAATATTTACTAATAAAAAATAGATATTTTTGTATATAAATGCATAACTTCACGATAGTATTTAAAGTAATAAAAATACTTAAAGTACATATTTATTGTTACACATTAACAATACTTTTAAAACTGAAAATATTACAATTTATTATTTATACGAATGCATTAAAATACGCTAGAAAATTTACAGTTTTTCTTGTCGCCGTACCCCTTAAAACACCCATAAACAATAAGCTACAAATGAGTGTTCCATTGGTAACTTTTACGCGGGTTAGCGTGTCAAGTGCAACCTGCGCGGTGTAGCGTGCAGAGTGCTCCGTGCCGTCGAAAGGAATGCAGCCATTGTATTGTCCAATTATGTGTAATTGGTGTGCGTCCAGGATAAAATGTTCTTCTCAATAACAAAAATTAGATATATAGGTGATAATTAACAAAATTGAGCTAAAAGTGTAATTGATTTTGAATTGACACAACTACTAGTTGTAGAATTTTTTTTAAAAATTAGAATTTTGTTTTCATTAGTTATTATAAATATTTAATTAAAATTTTTAACAAATATTTTTACGAATTTTCTTCTGTGTCTGTATATTATTTATCTTCTCTATTATTTTACTATTTATTCCGATCGTGTAATTTACAATACTAAAATGAAAAAGATTGTACATATAACTATTTTCTGGAACATAAACAAATTAGTAAAATACTATAAAATTGTTTTAGTCTGGCATTGTAAAATACACAAATTATATAGAAAACAAATATTTCTGAGAAGATAAATCTATAGACAAGTGAAATCATTAGATTTGTAAAAAAAATATTTTGCTAGTAAATAAGAAAACGATAAATATTTATTATAATTATTAATATATTCAGTTCCGTAACTTTTTAACAGCAACCTTATATATTTATAGGTATAAAAAAGAAAGACATTACAGATGCATGTAATATTCAACAGAAAAGTATTATACAAATAACTACAGAATTATGAAAGTGTACATAATATTAATGGTAAGTGCTCAGATTTATGTCTTGGATGTAAAAAAGTACAAAAACAATTTTCATATTTTGTTTTTGTTTTGTAAATTTTATTTAAATTTAATTTATTTGGTAGTAAATTGTAGGTAATTTCCAATTAAAAAAGATATTTGAAAAGTAATAATATACATAACTTTAATATATATATATATATATATATATATATATATATATATATATATATAATCGGATTGGTAGTAAATGAAATAAAAATATATATATATATATATATTATCATCATCAGGGAGCTAAAATAGCACACATAAAATGTAAATGTTTCCAAAGAATTCCGTTTGAGTATACACAATGCTGTTTTGGTACCTAAATTAATATGGTAGTGAATATTGGGTTTGGCTGTAAAGGAATAAAAAGAAAATAACTGCTGTAGACATGAGATTTTTACGTGGTGTGTAGGAAGAATCGGGTACGAAATAGATTAGTGTATGATGAATGTGAAATTGAAAAATATGTTTTAGCAAAAGTTAGTGTTAATCAGTTAACATTGGACATCTTAAGTGAATGTCAAATAAAAGTTTTGTTAAAAAATTGAATGAATGATTTTGCAGGTATACGTTTGCGTAGACGTCCGATGAGTAGGTGGAATAATATGTTTGAGAGAGTGGTTTGCGTTAGCAAAAGTTTCTAATTAGTAAGAATAGAAGAGCATATATGAGAGGAATTATGAATGTCGACGAAGCTAAAGTTGAAGCAAAGTGGATAGGGATATTTAGAGGAAACTGATTTTGAGATAATGGAAAAAGTTTGTGCCACACTCTTTTGGGTATATGGCATTATTGTGTATGTATGTAATAAATGTTACAATCTTTTTAACATATGGTAACTATTATAGATTTATTGGTTTTTGTGTTTTAATTATTTCGTATAATTTTGTTTATTTAACAAATTTAATTTTAATTGTTTCTGAGAATTGCAAGTTACACATTTGTTAAATTTTTTTTATATTAATTGTATCTATAATTTATAGCATTGTTTTTGCTAGTGTATATATTATATCCTAAAATAATTTTCAATATTACAGAATATTTTAATGTCATGCTTCATAATAGAAGAAACAGAGTCTTTATGTAAAATTAATAAAGAAGGTACATCAGAATGTGAAGAAAATGCTCAAATAGATATTCGTTTTGAGTGTTATTTAGCGCCTTGTGGTCCAAACTCAGTATGTAATGACGTAGACGGTCAAGCTGTTTGTTCTTGTTTACCTAATTATGTCGGTGCTCCACCTAATTGTCGACATGAATGTGTAGACAATTCGGAATGTTCATCAAATCGGACATGTATTCAAAATAAATGTAAAGATTTTTTTTGAAAACTAAAGTTTCAAGTAAGTAAGTTATGTTTTATTGCAGAGAGAAAAAATATTTAAAAACATCATCAATTATTGTATTGATGATTTCATTTACATTGAAAAAATAAATAAAACTAGTTGTTTCTAATATCTGTATTTCTTGCTACAAAAATAAACATTGTGTTTTTAAAATAAAACAAATTTAGTTTTAGTTCTGTATTTATATTTACTAATAATCGACGTTTCGATTAACTCAACGTACTTCTGTATCAGGAAAAAGGAAAGATACAATTGATATTTATAGTAGATAAATAGAAAATGGTAACAAGTTGCTAGGTAACAAAATAAGTAACTAGTAATTAAAATTAAAAATTTATAAATTTCATGAACTAGTTACTTATTTTAAAAATCGATTTTCGATAAAACTAAAAAATATTTTATAACAATTTTTTGTTTTTGTTTTTTAACCTAAATAATTGTTTACTTCAGTTAAATATCATAATTAAAAAAAAAGTGGAACAACTCTATTACACTTCTCTGGATACACGTTTTTTTTTTTTATGAAACATTGGTAATTTTTATGTGCTATATAGTATTGAATATAACAATTTTGTTTTTATACAATATATGTATTTAATTTTTTGTATATTATATATACAAAATAATAAATTATTATATATTATTTGTCAAAATTTTTAAGTAATATGGCAGGAAACGTTTTAGTACACTTAACTAATATACATAATCATAATACTCGGCAAAAGAATAAATTTTATATTGCACAAAAAAAATACTAAACAAGGACAGAATACATTACTGTTTGAAAGAGTGAAAAAATATATATTAAGTTACCTGATTGTTTTAAGAACTTAGATTTAAAAATATTTAAAATTTGACTTAAGGATTATTATTTAAATATAGAATTTTTTATGTTTATAATAGATTTAAGAAATTTTTATATATAATAATAATCTTTATGATCAATTGAGATACAAAGATCAAAAGGCGGGGTTCATAAACATGATCTTCCACCCTACCATTAACACAAGAAATAAGTGATTATGTACAAATACACACATACATACAAATATATATATATATATATATATATATATATATATATATATATATATATATATATATACATTAAAAGAAATACATTAATAAATATTAAACAATATATATATATATATATATATATATATATATATATATATATATATATACAGAGTGTCCAAGATAACTCCGTATGCATGGAGATCTCCGGAACTGTTAGAGATACGACCTCGGTTAAATTAGATGAAAGTTGCCTCATTAGTAGGCAAGTTTAGTCATCTTTTGTTTTTTCCAAAAAATTCTTTAGGTTACTAGATATAGACAAAAATGCAAATTTTGCTGTTTTATATTTTTGCTTATAACTCTCGTATACAAAACGATACATTATTTTGGTTTGCACTTTCTTAAGACACTTTTTTACACAGAATTTCCAGAAGTTACCAGAATTTTTGTGCCATGTACTGTTTTCGAGATTTATGATGCAACTTTCATTTTTCTTATGTAACTAGTATTTCAATGTAGTGTAATTAAAAAGACCTTTTTTTTCTCTTTCCAGTGATATAACATAGTCCTACTTTATTTTAAATAATAACATGGAAAATTGAAAAATAATCTATTTTGCAAAGTAATAATTAATTTTTTTAGTTGAAAACTAAGTAGGTTATGTTAAAATAAATGAAACATGAGCCCTACCTTATTTTAAACAATAATATAGAATTATAATCCAAAAAAAAAAATAATTTATTAAATACTAATGCCATATTTTACATTCGTAATAACTAATAATTATAACAGTAAAATTACATTAAGTGTTCAAATAAACCACCGTTTTCTTGAATGAACATACGTGTTCTCTTAAGCATAGCTTGTGTTAGGTTAGTTTTAGGTATTTAATACCGTACTCAATCAAATTCATGTTTAATATCCTATACATCCCTACACTGGGTTGCCTTCTTTAAGGATATAAATTTAAATACATTTCCGCGGCTAATACTGCGTTACTTTGACAACGAATGTAACAATAAAGCATTTCAAACTTCTCTAAATTTTCAAACCGCTCTATGAATTAATATTCTTTCAATAAGCACTCCAATAAAACTAACTAACTAACTAAGACAATAATCAGAAGAAAAGCAAAACCAAAAATATAATAATAAGGAAAACAATGCCTATTTCTCATGTTTCATTTGTTTTGATATGGCCTACTCGGTTTTCAACTAAATAAATGAATTATTACTTTGCAAAATAGATTTTTTCAATTTTTCATGTTATTATTTAAAATAAAGTAGGACTATGTTATATCACTGGAAAGAAAAAAAAAAGATCTTTTTAATGACACTACATTGAAATACTAGTTACATAAGAAAAATCAAAGTTGCATCATAAATCTCGAAAACGGTACATGATAAAAAATTTTTGGTTACTCCTGGAAATTCTGTGTAAAAAAGTGTCTTAAGAAAGTGCAAACCAAAATAATGTATCGTTTTGCATACGAGAGTTATAAGCGAAAATATAAAACAGCAAAATTTGCATTTTTGTCTATATCTAGTAACCTATGGATTTTTTTGGAAAAAACAAAAGATGACTAAACTCGCCTACTAATGAGGCAACTTTCATCTAATTTAACCGAGGTCGTATCTCCAACAGTTCCGGAGATCCCCATGCATACGGAGTTATCTTGGACACTCTGTATATATATATATTAAAGATTAATTTAATTAAGTTTATACGCAACTTTAAAAGGCGGACTTTATTCTAGACCAAAAAAAGCAATATCTTTAAGCTTAATAATTTTAGAGCCAATAATTTTTGTTTACGTTTGTTCGGTGATTATTATACCTAAAGAAGAACCCAAACAAATAAATAAACAAGATTAGAAGTATATGGATAAACCCATATATAGACTACTTTGACATTTCTCGGAAAGTTGGCAACACTGTATTTTAATAATATTATAATTTATGTGGGCATTAGGAGATACTTTTCTGAAAATTTGATCAAAATCGAATAAATAATGTAGCCACAATGAATTTTTAAAAAATTTTGTGTTTTTTTTCTCGATAAGTTGGCAACACTGTATTTTGTTAAAATAGCATAATTTATTTAGGCACTAAAAAAAACTTTTATGAAAATTTGATTAAAATCGGTTAAATAAAGTGGTCATAATAAATTTTTAAAAATTTTACTAATTTTTTTCTCGGAAAGTTGGCAACACTGTATTTTGATAAAATTACATAAATTATATGAATACTAGGAAAATCTTTTGTGAAAATTTGAGTAAAATCGGTTGAATAACATGGCCATAATAAAAATTTTAAAATTTTAGTAATTTTTTTCTCGGAAAGTTGACAACACTGAATATTAATAAAATTATGTAATTAATAGGAGCATTAGGGAAATCTTTTCTGAAAATTTGATCAAAATCGGATAAATAATGTAGCCACAATGAATTTTTAAAAACTTTAGTAATTTTTTTCTCGGAAAGTTGGCATCACTGGAAAAAACCAAAACCACATGACCATCTTGGGCACTAGGCAAATTTATCCTGAAAATTTCATTATAATCGGTTGAACCGTCTAGGAGGAGTTGCGATCACAAAATTTTGTCTGACGACCGAGCGAGCTGACGACGCACATCCATACACCCACATAAACTAAGTTCAGATTCGTCATCTAGAGGCTATATGAAGGATTTCTATACAATTTTTTTTTTTTTTTGAAAATGTTACAGACACCGTACCAAACGCTATACTACTTTTTCCTTGCAGTCAAAGTAGTAAAAAGCATAGACAAAAGTTAAAATTATCATTTAATCTACAAATTAGCATTATGATAATAAATATTAAAACAATTAAGAATTAAAAATTTCTGATAAATATGTTTTAACATTCATATAATTGTTAAATAAAAAATTTTTTTTTTTTATTGAAATAAAAATTTTGATTATATATTTTTGTAAAAAATTCAGTTTCGAAACTCTTTTAGTATTCTTTATATATTTTCAAGTACAAAATTGAATCATATTATAGATGTTCTTTGTTATCAACTAGAAATATTCATCAGTGTAGTTCTTAATAAATAACCACCAATATTATGAAAATGCACATTTTTCTGGTGAGTATTTGTTACTAGTTTGACTGCAAGGAAAAAGCAGTATAGCGTTTGGTACGGTGTCTGTAACATTTTCAAAAAAAAAAAAAATTGTATAGAAATCCTTCAAATAGCCTCTAGATAACGAATCTGAACTTAGTTTATGTGGGTGTATGGATGTGCGTCGTCAGCTCGCTCACTCGGTCGTCAGACAAAATTTTGTGATCGCAACTCCTCCTAGACGGTTCAACCGATTATAATGAAATTTTCAGGATAAATTTGCCTAGTGCCCAAGATGATCATGTGGTTTTGGTTTTTTCCAGTGATGCCAACTTTCCGAGAAAAAAATTACTAAAATTTTAAAAAATTCATTGTGGCTACATTATTTATCCGATTTTGATCAAATTTTCAGAAAAGATTTCCCTAATGCTCCTATTAATTACATAATTTTATTAATATTCAGTGTTGCCAACTTTCCGAGAAAAAAATTACTAAAGTTTTAAATTTTTTATTATGGCCATGTTATTCAACCGATTTTACTCAAATTTTCACAAAAGATTCTCCTAGTATTCATATAATTTATGTAAGTTTAACAAAATACAGTGTTGCCAACTTTCCGAGAAAAAAATAAGTAAAATGACCATTTTATTTAACCGATTTTAATCAAATTTTCATAAAAGTTTTTTTTAGTGCCTAAATAAATTATGCAATTTTAACAAAATACAGTGTTGCCAACTTATCGAAAAAAAAATCACAAAATTTTTTAAAAATTCATTGTGGCTACATTATTTATTCGATTTTGATCAAATTTTCAAAAAAGTATCTCCTAATGCCCACATAAATTATAATATTATTAAAATACAGTGTTGCCAACTTTCCGAGAAATGTCAAAGTAGTCTATATATGGGTTTATCCATATACTTCTAATCTTGTTTATACTAATTTTGTGTTATAAGTAAAAATATTGGTCAGTATTCTCACCTAACTTTTGAAAGTAATTTTTGTCAAAATTACTTTCGATATTCATTTAAAATTATTTATTAAACAGTTTTAACAAACATAGCTGTCTATTGTAATATTAGTTAAATCTAATCGTATAATTTTGAACAAAATTTTAATTTTACCAAATACTTTTTTTGTAAAATAAAAAATTGTACTTATTATAAAAAAAAAACATTTTTTTCTAATGTTTCGGATTTGTTTGGAATTACAGCATATATAAAACAAATTTGTGAGTTTGCAAATTAAATATCATTAATAAAAGGGGTATTTCTGCATGCTACGTACACATGTAAAAAACAAACTATTTTTAATCTGATCTATTAATAACAAAAATTACTGAAATACTAGTTACCTTGATGCATTTTGTATAAATAATTAATATGTGTACAAGGTTTTAGATATGTATTAATATTCAAGGTAATAAAAATCACCATCTTCAATCAAGGTATGTAAATATGAAACATCCATAAACTAGTGGTGACTCGAATTCTAAAGGTCCATGTTCGTGTCGAGCTTGCACCAAATTATCATTACCAATTATTGTTTTGATTTGTTTTTATTGTATTGAGTGTATTTTTTTAATAAGAAAAATAATTGTAGTACGAAAAGGTTTATAGTTTATTATGGTATACTTAAACGAACAAAATAACAAGACAAATTAGTGGAAAAAATACCAAAATCAAATTGTTAACTAAACCCGTTCTTCACTACATTTATTTAAAATTATCTTTAAAAATGTTATATAAAATTAGGAGTGTTATTTTTTCGTCAAATACATTTTTGAAACAAAAATTATTTTAAGTATAAATGTTTTGCACACTTTGCAATAAAATGGATCTTTACTGTACCAAATATTATTGCTTGTTACGCAAATTTAATATGTGTGAATTGTGTATCTAACAATCGTAAAATGATACGAGACAAAAACAAATTTAAAATTATCCCATTTAAAATTCAAGAATAAGGCTGTAATAGATATGTGCCTTTGGAAGATTTACAAAACATACAACAGCTAATAAAAATAATAAAGTAACAATAATTAATATTTTATCAAAAATATACATGGCTTGCTATGATTTGGTTGAGCGTTATGCTATAAATTTCACTTGTAATTTTGTGAATATAGTGAAAGGTAAGTTTAGATCCTTCAAGAGTTGTTGTGTCATAGATAATAATAATAATTGAAATAAAAAAATCTGCTGTGGTTACGATAGAACCGACCGTTATCGTATTAAATATATTTATGGACTAGCAAAATTTGTATAACAACTACTGTAGAAGTAACTAAAAATAAAACTGTTTTGACATAAATATGTCACATATTTAAAAAATTATATAAAAAATGAAAAATATGGAAAAATTATAAAAAAATATTTAGCAAAGAACGTTCTAAATAAAATTTGTTAGTTATAATTTGTTCAGCAAATATTGTTAAATTTTTTGAGATATGGTGCAAAATATTTTTACATCCATTGCCGGATTTACCATTAGGCTGAAAAGGCTCCAGCCTACGGCCACCAAGTTTGGGGAGGGGGGGGTTGACGTTGCAGTAGTTTTTAAGTTGTAATGGATTTAACGTCTGTTAATATTTTTATATATTTAATAGTGTATCAGTAAAATTAATGATAAAAATGTAACAAAACTAATTTATAAGGATTTATATACGACATATTGTTCATGGACAATATCCAGTCGGTATTCTCTAATGTATAGAACATTTTGCGAATGTTTCTAACCTTGACAATTACGAACTGTTCAAGAAAGTGATCGTTTTCTCGTTTAAAATAGATTAAATCGGATTACCATGTCCCAAGAAATGTTGACGACTCTCTTTATTATGTGTTGCGAAAGAGATAAATTGAGAAAATTGTCGTTTGAAGATGTCATTGAAGATTTTGTTAAGCAAAAAGTAAGAAGAAAATGCTTCAATTACGTGTAAACATGTAAAACTGCAACGTAATTATTGTAAATAAATTAATTGTAATTAAACAAAATGTTAATCACAGAAATAAACATTTGATTAATCATGTTCTTCAAAATTTATTCACCTTACTTTTCATTTTTACGGATGGGAGGAGAGAGTGTGTGTGTGTGTGTGTGTACGAGCATTATCATGCATTAATATAAAATTATCGTCTATAATTGGAGTAAATGATAAAACGTAATCTGTCAAAAATTCCGTGATATAGCGATAAGCAATTAAACTACACTCTAAAAAAATAATGTAATTTTACCTACCAACCATGAGACACTATGATGCCTATATTTCTATGTATAATTACTCAACTGATGTAATTGTACATAATTGTTTAAAAATACATAATATCAGAACTATTACAAACATTATGCAATATGATATTGCCAAAGGAATGGAAAAGTATATATGTAATAATACAGTTTTTTTTTTTAGTAAAATCTTTTTTATTAAATTTGCAAATCTTCAGTAAATTTGCTGTCAGGAATTTTCCATAAATAGGTAAAAATTTGTTTAGTCCTTATTTTGAAATGAATGAAATACACTTGAAATATTTTATTAGTATTATTACATAAAATATTTTCTTTGTTGATTGATTACAAATATTAATATGCATACTGTAAATTTGCATAATTTAAGAAATTATACGAACAATATGTAATTCTACATTAAGTATGTGATGTAATTTGCAGAAAGTAAAAAATTTTACATACTTATTAAATCATTTTTACTTACTTTATGTGATTATTATGAAAAAGTTACAGAATGTTGTGGTAGAAATATATAATTTTTTTGGTAAAACAAAATTACAGATTTTTATAATAAAATTTTACTACTATTTTTTAATAATATCGCAAATTTTTTTTACAGTGTACTATATTCCATAATAATCACTTGGGTACACACACGTAGTAATTCTGGTCCTACAATTATGCTTCTATCTCCAAAAAGAATTTTCAAATATGAAGAATCATAAATATCGTTTGATTGGCCTTTTTTTATACACGTTTACGTCCATCTAGAAATAGTAAGGCAAAGTTAGATCTCATAAGTAAATAATACCGAGCTTTATTGCTCAATCGCCTAATTTGCATGTTCCCGCGTACCGCGTAAAATGATGACCGAATGGTGGAGGGTACTCATAGAAATGAAAGGGAGGCAGCTAAAATTAGAATAAAAATAAATGTTGTAATAAATATAATTAGTAAAATAGGTATAAAATAACATATAAATAACATACAAATAAATAATCGAAAGAATACATTATTTATAATATTATCTGGTAACTGAATAGCTAGAAACTATATAGATAAAGAATTGAAAATTATGAATTATAAAAAAAATTTATTTTGTAAATGTAAAATTCAACGATGTTGTGAAAAATAAATTACTTTGTACAATAGGATGTCGGTGTTTTAGTTAACACCTGCGAGTCCAGCACACACACATACTCTTCGCAGGGCTATAAATCTCCGACTCTGCCAAAAGGCATTTTCGGTTTAATTTGCTTGGTTAGCGGAGCGCTTTGCTTAGTGCTTGCATTTTGAGTTTGAGTAAAAAAAATTGAAATATTGTTATTTTCTGTTATAGTTGGTTTATTGTTAGTGAAAGTCATTATTATTATTATTATTATAAACTGTAAGTACTTACAGCTATACTAGTCAGAAAAAAGATTGATTTTTTTAGAATTTAGTTTTAGTAGGTATCCTTATGACGCTTTCAAGAAAAAAATTTGCCAATGACAAGGTTTCCATTTATAAATGAGTTTATAAATATAAAAAGAAGTTAATATATATATATATATATATATATATATATATACAATATTTTACTTCCAGATATATATTTTTAATATTAATATTCAAGAAATTAAATACAGATGCAAGCAAAAGACAACATGAAAACTAGGTTATATCAACAAATAATTGTCATTAGAAAGAGAACGTCAATTAATAGAAAAACAAAGAGGTACCAAAGTCACGAACCGTGCTCGGAGTTTGGTTTGCTTGGTCGAAAACCAAAACCAAACAAAAAAACGCGATGTGACATTATGATTTGCGAGCCGAAAGCATTTGGTTTTGTTTTGACAAATTAAAATCAGAAACCAAAGCCAAACGAAAATGTCTAAAGTTGTCAGTTACGCTTCGGTTTCTTTTGCGGTAATTTTTGAATACCTTGCATTGATATTTTTTGGCAAGACTGCGCCAAGAGAGGGGTTAACCCCGGAGCACCGAATGAAATGTAAACTGTTTTACCATAAAAATATATAGATATGATTGTAAATATATTATGTTTAATTGTTTTTGTAAATAACATGTTATTGAAAATTTCAATAAACCTCTGATATTTTATGTTACTTAGTTCAATATTAGCTTTGCAAGAACAAATAAAATTTTGGATAATTAACATATTATTGTTATTTAAAAAAATATATTTTTAATTTTATAAAACGGAGATTTAAATTAAGTACATGTTTTTAAACGTTAATTTATTATTTAAAATGTTTTTTAATTTAACATAAAAATAAAAAAAAAATCAATATTTGTATTTCCAAAATCAACCTTACAAACTTAAATTTATTGATTTTAAAAATTGTAAATTTGATATTTGTTTTTTAGCTAGGAATAATAATTATATATTTCCAAGCCCAAGCAATGACAACACCACTATTGCTAATTTCTCTTACGAATAATAAATTATTTTGGAATAAATGTAAGTGTATTAATTTAATATTTTATATTCTTCATCCATTAACAAAATTAAAATTTACAGGACAATTAATTAATTACAAAAATAAGTTATTTTTGTTCATATATCAATATGTCACAACATGAAGTAAACGTGTTCTGGGCATTACAACCTATGCGTCATTATATAAAAATTATTTCTGTTTATCCGTATATATTTTTGAAAAAGCAAATACTTTTAAAGCCAAATATATTTGTATCTGCTGCAAAATTAATTATATTTTCACTTCTATATTTGCATCAATATTTAAGAATGATCAAAATTTTCAGATCTGAAAATGACTTTGAATGGTTTATAATAATATGCTCTAATAGTTTGCTTTTTATATGCACAGAATTAAATTATATAAATTGTTTAATTGTTTCAAAATGCATGAAGAGAACAATAGTTTCTATTTGTTCTATTGACAGATATATACCAACATCATTTACAGACATTCATTATAAATTTATTCGAAAAATTATTGTTTGTTTGCAATGTCTTAAAATATTCTATATTTTCTTCATAATAATATCATCACTACTGACAACAAAAGATGCAAAGTATGGTATTATAACATTTTTGTTAATGTATTCAACTGATTCAGTATTAGAACATCAATTTATATTTATTTTGTGTTGTTTAATAAGCAAACTTATTTATATTAATCAAATGCGAGAAGATATAATACAGAATAAAAAATTATTATATGATGTATATGATAAATGCTACAATATATTTTGCGATGCAAATAGATATTTTGCACTATATTTTATTGCAAAATTTTTGATTATATTTAGTAATGTGGTATTTTCAACTTACTATATTATAAATATGCAAAAAATGGGAAATGTAGATTTCTTAACAAGTATTTTACTTGCTAGCTGGATATGGGTATTAATAACTGGATTAATTGTTATTATATATCTTTGTGAATATATTTGTTATCAGGTATTAAATTAAATTTTTAATAGTTAGATTGGAGTATGTTTCAATTCGTTTTCGCATACTCGTGTTGGTATAAAATTCAAAATTCAAACAAAATTACATTGCTGTTATAGTTAAAATCTAATTAGTGTTATAAGTAAAAAAACTTTGTTTTTTTTTATATCTTTAAGTTAGATTTTAAAAGTATTAATAAATTACAGCCGTTTCTTCAAGCCTCTTTTATTTTGGAATTGTTAACTTAGTTGTGAAAATTTAGATTTCTACGAAAACGGCAATATATAACTAAATGATACATATTTATTATTATTTTTGACTAAAACTTACAAAAATAAAACTAATAATCAAATCTCCAATTACTTGTTATTTTCAATATCATGATAATTATATAAAATTATTGAATTGTATGTTTCTATTTTGTAGATAAATAAAATTTATAATTCTATAAACAAACGGCGTCATTTTCATAATGAAATATGTAATCATGTAAGTGCAATTAATCAATAATTATATTAATTATTAATAATATATGAGTATATAGACATCATGGTCACTTCCATCACTTTTTCTGAAAATTAAAGAAAAGGCAAATAGTACATATTTATTTCTAAGAAAATATGTTAATGGTGGCCATATAATTCGTATCGTAGTTGAGATAAAACTTAGTGAACAATATTTAAATATAAAAGAATTTTTATATACCACATTTTTAACACGGAATAAAAAATATAAAATAATTTCTCCTAGCCCCATACAGATTTCTAACCCCATACAGAGAAAAACATGAAGCAACATAAGCTACTTCCTACACTCCTTACTATTAACCATTTGCATGCGCCACACGTTTTTCTGCAAGAGGTTATAAATCTGTATGGGGCTAGGAGAAATTACTTTATACATTTTAGTCCGTGTTAAAAACGTGGTATATTAAAAATGTTTTTTTTTTATTTAAATTATTATTTTCTTCTTTTTAGTCTTATTTAACTTTAACCTAATTAATTATAATTTTATTAATTATAATATATAATTATAATTATAATTAATTAAGTTAATTAATTAACTTTAATTTAATATTTTTAATATTATTAATTAATTAATTAATTAATTATTTAATATCGCATTGTCATCCAGTTCTGAGCTATGTTTAAAATTTTAAGTATTTAGCTCATCGGGAAGTTAGTTTCAAATTGAATTTATACCGAACAGACAAACAGACAGACACGAAAGCGAGTTAATAAAAACATGTTAAAATCCCACTGGATTAATTAAAGTAAAAAAATTAGTAGCCAATCGTTTATAGAAAAAAGAGGCATTTGAATAATTTGGTACTAGGTACTTAGATTAAGTTAGATAAAAAATCAATTAATCGTTATGGTATTTGAATGTGGGCTCTTTTCAGTGAGATATTATTCACCGAGTTTTTGAAACCCGTTTGTACGTTTTCTATTTCAGGTGGAAATATTTGCACTAAACTTGTATCATAAGAGAATTAACTTTACAGTGTTTGATATGTTTGATATAAATTTTAAATGTTTATATTCTGTAAGTTACTTTAAAAATATCAAAATTATTTATAAAATGTACAATATTATTTTTTTTGCAGCTGATTGCAGCTTGTTCAACGTACTACGTTATTTTGTTGCAATTTCAATAATGTAAAATGTTTTTGTATTTGCAAAAATTATCACGTGATCACCGCACTGTAAACCTGAATATTCCGGGTTTTCAGTTAAGTGAATGATTCCGTAAATTCTGTGTTTTAAAGTTATAATCAAGCCATTTAGCATCACATTTAAGTTCGATGTTTATTTTCCGATTTGAAGTTTACTGCAATCTGTGCGGAAGTGTAGGATATTATTCTCATGAATTTTCCAATGGCGTATTTTGAAATTGACCAGCGTAGTTAAAATTCGGGTTGAATATTATTGGTAATGATCTATTGTAATGAATTTTATACCCATGAGTGATTGACTACATATGTTGATAATATATTTCGTACGTAAAATATTATATAGTGAAATTATTGTAAATTCAACTTAACTCTTATGTGTTTTATGTATTTTGTTATTATAGTAACTTATATTTGTTCATTTCATTCTAACATATTTCATTCCATTAGTTTAAGTTTATCGTTTTATTTTTTGTTAAATAAATAAATTAGTATGTTAGAATAAACTGGATATGTCACGTTGTTGGTTTATTCGTATTCATTTTCAACAATTTGCAATTTTCTTCCGAATAAGAATAAACTAAAGTGTTTTAAAAATATCTGGCGTCAATATTAAAATTACAATTTAAAACTATTATCTAAATTTACATTCTTCTTTACTTACCAACATGTTTTGAATACTGCGATTGTATTTTTTAAGCATTTCTTTTGTCCAATTGACACGAGGTTTTTTTGAGCAATTTTCGAATTATGTGGAACCTATCGCAAAAGAATTTTTTTGACGGCTAAATGTTTATGCAATATTAAGTGTATGTTGGTTCTACTAGTGCCCAAAAATGCCTTAATTTTACATTAAACCACATGACGATGTTGCAGTATTAGTTCTCCCACAGCATTAAGGTTTTCCGGAACCACTACAGATTTTGGACAATCTTCACGAAATTCGTCGTTGACCGAACTAGAGCCACGACTGAATTCGGTAAACCATTGATAAACACTGTCTCTTGATGATGCTTTATCGCCAAAAGTAGAATTAAGTTTATCGATTCACTGCTTTTAATTAATTAAAAGAACTCGGGATTATAGCAAGTCTCTACAATAAAAATACAATAAAAAACAATTTAGTTAACAATAAACTGATTAATAGAAACCCTTTTTTAAATTCGGGCATTTACAAAATTGAATGTAATAATTGTGATTATGCTAGAATTTAACCATAGTTGTACAATAGAAAATTTAAACATTTTTACACAAAAAAAAGTAAGGCTTCAAACTAGCCTTCTTTGAAAATTTAGAGATCAAAACAGCTATAAAATCAAAAGCAAACTTAAAGAATGATAACTCGTCCTAATAACATCTCCCTTCACCAATATGGTAACCTCGGGATTTTCCGGTATTTCTTCTCCCTCCCACCTAGACATATAAATTCTGTGTTTGTAATATTTTTGTATCGTATCCGGAAAGTTTATTGCCCACAATTCACCGCACAAACAATTCACCGCGTACACAAATCATCGCGAAAAGTTCACCGTTAATATATTATTATAGGTTTTGCGTTTTGTTTTATATTATGAAAATATATATGATATAGTATTAAAGAAAGTAAGTACGTGTTTTATTAAAATTTTAATTAACGTACGCAATATTAATATTAATTTAATATTTAATATACGACGTGGTATATAGGTACTGATATTTGCTTTAGGGCCTAAAATTAGTAGATTAGGTTACTTTATATTTATCAGTTTCACTTTAAAAAATTGACGAATAATCGTCCTTGCGGTGAATTGTAGACGGTGACTTAAAATTTCAATTTTTACTCAATTTTCAATATTTATAGCGTTCGCCTGCGGCTCACGTTGCATTGTAAAGTTTGCCTTCGGCTCGCTTTGTAATTTTCCTATTCAAACGCTTATTTGATTATTTTTTACCACTTTGACTTCAAGGAAAAAGTTATATAGTGATCAGTACGGTGTCTGTAAAGTTTTTAAAAAAATTTTGTATATAGAGATTCTTTATATAGCCTTTAGATGACGAATCCGAACTTAGTTTATGTGGGTGAATGTGTATGCTTCGTCAGCTTGTTAGCTCTCGGTTTTCTCAAATCAACATTAACGAGTATGGTAACTCCGGAGTGATCATCTGATCCAAACGCCAGTACCTCCTCGGAGCAGCCTAACTACCTCGCGTGATTGTTATCATTTATTCCTTCCTTTGTCGCGTTGCATCTTAAGGTGAAAGCTTTAGCTAATGACTTTGCCCCGCTAGTATAACTTAAACTGCAAAAATTACATACCATATATTGAGATAATTGTATCTATCAAACATCGAATAAAATCAGTGTAAGTTCATCATTCGTTTAACTTTTTTATTTTTATTGTATATTTTGAGTCACTCCTTTTTTAATCAGTTATCTGAGAGAGACTCGGTGCTAGTTTCTGTTTCTATCCCTATCTTTAAGATCTGACGCTTGTTCTCGCTCACTAATTTAAAATCAATAATTGTTAAATTTTCTCCTTTTTATTGAATCTTATTGTTCTCCGAATCTGAAACAAGTAACCGCTCTATTCTATAATACATATGTTGATAAGGTAAGTGACGTATTAAATCTTGCAATAAATTCAGTTCGCGGTGTAAATTCAATCTTGTTTGTCACAATATGTTACATTTTACAATAACTATTCGAGTATTTAAACATTTTACAAATAAATAATTAATAAAAGAAAAAATTAATTTGTGTTTACAAACATGTAATCTAATTTTCTTCTTATGAAATTAAGGAAATATTTTATTATATAATATTAATAAAAACTATTCAAAATTTTATTTGTTCTTACAAAACTAATATTAAACAAAACAGCATAAAATGGCAAACGTTTATTGAATTAATATTAATGTCAAAAGATAAACTTTTGTTCTTTGGTCCTTAACCTACGTTATGATTAATTATAATGTTATTAATTTCCCTATCAGGTTTGTTATTGTTTTTAAAAATGACGCGTTTCGACTTTTCAGTCATCTTCAGATTTTCTGATCTTGGTCCGTGTTGTGGCTCGAGTGAACACAGACCAAGCCACAACACGGACCAAGATCAGAAAATCTGAAGATGACTGAAAAGTCGAAACGCGTCATTGTTAAAAACAATAACGAACCTGATAGGGAATTTAATAACATTATAATTAGTTTATTGAATTCTTCAATAACATATTGAGTTTCATTTTCAAAAAAGAAAACTTTAAACAAAATATATTTACTATCATATCTACATACATTTATAAAAAATATAATTCAAATTTATCATTTGTATATATATATATATATATATATATATATATATATATATATATATATATATTTGTAAAGATTAAACTCGTAAATTTAAATTTATGGAAATTTAAAATGTCACATTTGATAGAGAATAAATTATATGATACATCCAACCCTTAATTTCAAAGTTTACCACTAGATGAAAACGAGTCTATTTCTCATTCGAATTATCAGGAAAATTGAGCTTCGCCTTAGTGGCGGTTTAAGAGCTAACTGGACTGTAGCCAACGCCACTCAGTATTGCAAGGCATCGAAATTTTTGTTTAAATTAAAGTTTGTTGGAGTGTCAATCAGGTGATTTTCATTAATAAAATAACAATAAGTTAACTTAAATGTATACAATCAAATGAAATTAAATACAAACAAGTATTGCGGAATGCCAAAATTATTTAAAAATTAATGACGATAATATATTATTAATAAACAATAAACAGGTTAATGCAAGAACTACGATGCCTGATGCCTTATATAAACTAAATCCGCCACTGCTTTGTTTTTTAAATTACCTACATATATATGGGCATCTCTTTGGTGACGACAAATTGTTCTACATTTGTAGCAACCACATAATATTATACTACACTCATGGACATGATATATAAAGGATTTTTATAATTATTTTTTAATATTTGAAAATGTTACAGACACCATGTTTTCCTTGCAATCAAAGTGGTAAAAATGGTTCCGAAATAAGAAATACTTAAAAAATCGATTATAATTCGTTCGTACTTATAAAGGTATGCACAAAAATTTAGTGCTTATATTCTCCAGCATCATTGTTTTAATAAGTTTTAATTTTTTTTTGAAAATATTCTTATTTAAGCAAAAAATGACAAATTTATAATAAAAGTTTTGATACATCAATGGTACAGTATTCGATTGTAATTTGACAGATTGCTAACTTTTTGAACAAATCCAGTTAATGAGCAAATAATAAGTAACAATAATTTATTCGTACATTAGCCATAAGTTTTATAATAATACTATAATAATAATATCTATAACAGAACTTATACCTACAACTTCTTATTTTAATTAATTGTTTTGGAAATAATAGAAATTGTCTTTTAAATATTAATTCAACAAACCAACTACGAAATGTCAAATTGCTTTGTGTTTTTAATTTGTTTTGTAATAGTTTCCTTTAAAAATATTTGAAAAATCAATAGCCAGACTCCATAAAAAAATCTAAATTTTATCATAATTAATATATATATATATATATATATATATATATATATATATATATATATACATTTGCCAAGTTGTTATAAGACAATAACATGGGATTAACCGTTCGAAGCCCTGAAATAAAGTACTAATAATTCCGTAACAAACTATAAATATCAAAAGATCAAATAATTATCTTAGTGATTTTCTGACATAAAATATAATCTAGAGAGTAAAGAATTATATATAAAAAAAAAATAGGTAAAAATATGGAAATCAACTGTTTTGTTTTTTTTTGAATATAATAGAATAAGGGTAGTATATAGAACCTATATCTTAGAAGCGTAGAAAATAGCGTGAAAACCAATCCAGCAAATTTTTGGAACTGTGTTCATTTAAAACAAAGTACGAGAAGGATTCCTGAAAAATTTCATGATAATTTATTCTATTTATAAATCTTTTGAAGTTAATGCATTTTCAAAACAGTTTTCTCGTAGTTTTATATTGAGTTCATCATTTGATAATTTTGATATATGTATCATCCTGATCTTAGCATTATAATAAATTAAATTTGTGAAAAATGATCTAAAATATTGGTATCATTTTCTACAAATACTATGGCTGGTGAAGAGAAAATAACGAGTTTTTTTAGTAAAAGATTCCCGTTTATTTTTTACAGAACCATTAGCAATATAATTATGTTTAATTTAGCAATTACTGCATCTCAATTATGTCGATCTTTAAAAAGGGTGTTAAAACTCATATTGAAAATTATCGCCAACTTTCGATATTAAATGTGTTTACAAGTGACGCAGCATGAAAAATTCTCATGATTTTCTAAGCCGATTGCATCAGCCCGAGTAACACATCTGGAATGTTTGGTTGCCTAATAAAAGGGGTAACTAGTAGTAACTAGCTCGCTTGTAGATCGCACTCTTTGGAGTGCTCTTTGGTAAATGCTAGTAAATGCATCGAAGTTGGCGGTGGTATTTTTGAAAATATTCTACATTGAATTGTTTTTCCTTCACTTGTATAGCATACAGGGCCGGATTTACAGCTTGCGGGGCCCCCAAGCACGAGGTAGGGATGGGGCCTCTATCTCTACTTTAAAAAAATGTATCAAGCAAAAAAAAAGGTCTTTCATAGTTTACTATCATGATTATGCAATAATTTCTGAATTATAGTAAAAAAAAAAAATATAAAAAAGGTTGACCGGGGCTCCCTTGGGTTTGGGGGCAACAAGCACGTGCTTGTTTCGCTTGCACGTAAATCCGGCCCTGATAGCATAGTACATTATAATAAATGATTTGTTTCGTCATTGAGGTGCTGCTTTTATTATATCTTTTTAAGTGATATCTCCTTAACGGTTAAGAATCGGACATATGTTTATATGCCTTTTTTTGTTTATTTTGATCTCCTGAACACGTTTCTCGAGTATGGCCTTTTTCTCACCAATCACCCTGTATATTAGCATACGTTTGTTAAAATGTCTAAACATATGCAGACAGGTTATGTTTCTCACAAAGAAAACTCATACATCAGTTCAAATCACTTCAATTTAATGAGTTATTACAAAGGTAACTATGTGAATAATAATAATTGTAGAAAATATGTGTAAATAAACCAATATTACAAAACTTATCGTTAATAAAACAAAACGTGCTTCTGTACGCATTACTTCTCTCGGCTAGGCCTCTGTCGCTACTGTCGTCTTCGGCTTGGGTATGGTTGCGCCAGAGTCGGTATCTCATAATATAATAATATAAAATAATAATATTTTTCCTTCCATTAATTAAAAAAATCTATAAATTTTATGATCTAATTACTTATATGTTACTTAGTAACTTGTTTCTATGTTCTTTTATTTACTCTTACATATAAGTAACTAAATCATAAAATTTATAGATTTTTTTTAATTAATGGAAGGAAAAATATTATTTAACCAGTGCCCAGACAGTGATTGATGTTATTTTTTTCTTTATAAATTTCTCTAGCTTCTCTTATCAATTTATTGTTAATATTGATTGGTCTAGCAATTATTACAGTATCTTTACATTTTACATCATAAAGATTTTTTATATTTGCTGAACATGCGTTAGAATTTAGTTTGTTGAAACGTCTATTACAAATAAATATTAATACAGAACTTGAATCTAAAGCAGTTTCATTTTAATGCAATGAGTAAAATTAAATAAATTATTGGTCCAAATCAGATGCAATCAGATGCAGATTGCTGATTATAAATGAATGCAAGAATTTTTTAATAAAATTTTATTTAAACTTAGTTTTTAAATAATAATGAAATATGTTTTTCAATCAACAGGCAAATAACATTAATAGATTATTATGCGAAATAAAAATAAATTTAAACACTAAAACACTAACACGAAAGGTACTTTTAATAAAATTTAAACATTTATTAAAATCAAAAAGGATTCAGGATTAAGTTTCGTATAAATTATAATTTCGTTTCGATATACTCTACATATATCCGAACATCAATTTTTAATTAAAATTTATACAGAAAGTTAATCGTAAAGCCTTTAAAATAATGAGTTTTAAATGATTTTTTTAATAGGTTAAATATTTATAATTTATTTTGCAGATAACAAATTTTTCATTACAATTATTACATAATAAAGCAAAGATTACTGCATTTGGATTTTTTCCTGTAAACTATTCTTTAATATTGGATGTAAGTATATTTTATTTGCATGAGTACAAAGTAATTGAATTTTGTATAATTATATATCAAAAATCTATAAAAATATATGTATATTGTTTCAGATTGCAAGTGCAATAACAACTTATTTAATTATTTTAATCCAATTTTATATTTTCGACTTAAAAAAACCAAATTTCGACAATAATAATACCAAATAAATCAAAAAACAAATAAGTCAATGTATTTATGTTTAAAATAGAATAAAAAAAAACAAATCTTCAACATAAGTAAACTCTTTAATGTAATAAGAAGTGAAACAACCAGTGAGCAAATATAGTTAATGATAAAAAATTTTATCTCATGCTTGAGACACACGGCAAAATTTAACGATCATTTAGCTACATTCACACTGCGATCTTAGCGGTAGCACTCTGCTGATATTGCTAAAATCGTAATGGTGACGGCAACTTACTGTTAACTAAATTTTACCGTGGGTCCTCAAGCATTATAATTTTTTTTATATAATGTAAACTAAAAAAATTGTTTAGTATTTTGTGAATAATGAATTTAAAAACATAGAAAAACAGATCTGAGTGTTTTCAAATGTTAAACTTTATTTAAATACGTTATTACAGTATCTTTATAAAAATTTCATCAGGGGGGGGGGGGGGGGGGCTGGAATCGACAAACAAATCGGTCGACTCCGATTCAAACTCTGAATTTTTATTCCGAGTGACATTTGAGATTTTTTCTTCAAGCTTTCTAAACGAAACTAAACTAAGAATAAATACAAAATATTTACCAAGTAATCTTAACCTTGCGAACAATAAATTGTAGAATAGTATGTATGTGTATATATTATTTATAATTGTTATGTGATTTGTGAGAATTAATCTTGTTTTGGTCGAATATATAATTTATGACTATCCTGGACGACATATATTGCAATTCCTGCACTTCTTCACACATTTCCAAAAACTAAGTTCAAATTCAAGCGATAATAAACAATGCAATTGTCAATTAACTTAAATTGACTTAATAATTTTTAAAATGGCCGTTGAAGATGTCAGATTAAATACACCGGTAGTGTATATAGTGACTAACTGCTATATAATAATGTACATTATTATACTAGTAATCTAAATAGTCAATATGACAACGTAATATTAATATTTTATTACGCTTGGAAAAAAATTACATTTCTTGCCCAATCTATAATAATACGTTGTTTACGTTATTATAATTTATAAAATTTATTAATTTGTAAATATTCTATGTATAAATTAATACGTGTTTATTAGCTACTTCAACTAATTGATTAAAAAAATGTAATGTAATTACTTAATTTTATTAAAAAGCACACAAACAAATAACACGTAGGAAATTAATAATAGGAAAGCTAAAATTATTAGTATTATTTTAGCTGCTCAGCTTATAGTTATCAAAATGGAAGACTTAGAAACATCATTGCGCCCGAGTTATTATTTTGCAAAAATTGTTGGCATGGCAACGTATTCAGTCAAAGGAAATTTCGCGAATCGTAAATATGAAAAAAATTTAATTTTATTAGTCTATGGTTTGATAATAATTACTATGAATATAATTACTATGACTGTATTAAATTCACAATATATACAACCGAACATGAAAGATTTATTAAAATTTGTTTATAAAGGTATAAAATATACAGGAATACTTTATATTTTCTCACTAATTGTAACAAATATATATTATTGGAATTTAAACATACAACTTTTAAACAGATTAACACAATTTGATAAGAAGTTAAAAACAATTGGTATATTTGTTGATTACAAGAAAGTCTACAAGAAAGGCATCATTCGTATTGTCAGCGAAATAAGTTTTTTTGCTCTGTACGTTATTGTATTTCATATTGAATTAATTTCTAATTTCGAAACAAGTTATTTATTTTTATTTTCTTACTATGTTTACATAAATATTGTAATGGGTAATATATTACAATTTCAAAACTTAATGATGGTATTTCACGAAAGATTTTTATTATTGCAAAAGAACTTGAAAGAAATTATTCATACAAAATTACTGAGCGAGCATTATTTAATCAACACGATTTCGGCGACATCAAAAATGCATAAAGAATTGAGTTGTATGCTTGGTATGGCAAATCAAATATATTCTTTCCAATTACTAGGCTACGTATTAAATTCATTTTTAAATATACTATTCAATACGTATAGTGTAGCTTGTATGATAACTGAATTAAAATTTACAACAGCTTATATGTCGGAGTTTATACCTTCATTATATTGGGTATTGTACGGAATGGCGAATGTTATTATTTTGTGTACAATTTGTTCAAAAACTTGTAATGCGGTAAGTAGTTAAATCGGCCGTTTGCCTCTATTATTAATTATTATTGTTATTTTAGGCAAATAGAATAAACGAATTATTGTGTGAAATAAAAATTATGTCCAAAAATCCTGAACTAAGGCGATCGGTAAGTAAAATATTTTTCAAATTATACCAATAATTAAATTTACGAATACTCAACAAAAATATTAATTTTATGGAAATTATTTGTTAGTTACACACTGTAATTATAAATAGATAAATAAATTAGTAAAAGCCATGTAACGTATGGAAAATGTTGTAACTCATTCAATTATTATTGTTATTATTATTATTATTATTATTATTTTGTGTTACAAACAAATATTAACATAAAACAAATTTAAAATAAAACGGCTTTCAGCTATAGTTCTGTATTAATAATCGATGTTTTGATGAACTCAACGTACGTTTTCATCAAGAAAAAAGATACAAATAATACTTGGTCCTGTGTTCTGTTTGTTTATATATATATATATACAAGATGTTCGTTCGACAAACCAAATTATAAAACTTTTTATGCCCTATCTAAGTATTCTAAGTATTTTACTTCAGAAAGAAGTATTTTATATTATTGGTATTTCATGTTATTGCCCTATATTAACCTGGCGAACGAACACCCTGTATATACATTCACGTTGTATAGCACTTGTTATTATAAAGCTAAAAATACTCGATATTTATTTTTTAATTTTTTGTAATTATAGGTAACAAATTTTATGCTACAATTGCTACACGATGAAGTTAAAATAACAGCATTCGGATTTTTCTCAGTTGACTATTCACTGATATTTGATGTAAGAATATTTTTTAAATATATTTATTGTAAAATATATACAAAATATTATAATTCTGTTTCAGATTGCAAGCGCTGTAACAACCTACCTAATTATACTAATACAATTTTATATATCTGATTTAAAAAAGAAAGAATTAAATAATTATGATAATGCTACCATATTCAATAACTTTACTTTGACTCCAGAATAAATAAATAAATAAATAATAATAAAAAGCCTGTTTCAATTCGTTGTTTGACATCGGTCGTGAACGGACGTGTGACAGTTGTATTCTCTACACTTGTTCACCTGTGCTCGCCAGTTTCAAGTTTCTTATTCTTTATTTGTGTTTAAATTATTAGTGCAGTTTAGTGCATTGTGTTAGAATTATATTTTCTACTTTTTGTGTAGTGTAGCGGAGTAAAAATATATTTTTTTTTCTTCCTTATTGAGGTTAAGTTTCTACTGATTAGCACAAAAAAAAACATTTAATTGTGCAAAGAAAAAAAAATTTAATTGTGTAAGAAAAAAAAACATTTAATTGCAGAAAAATAATAATAATAATAAAAACATTTAATTGGAAAAAAAAATTTAATTGGGTAAATTAAATTCACTTTTAAGTGGCACAGATTCTTTGCATGTATTTGGGGGCTTCGGCCCACCGAATTTCATTATGACTGGCTCGGCGTGGCCAACACCCGAGAAACGCACACGTTTCTCATCTATGGGTGATGTTCCCGCTTCTCGCTTTCTCTTAATTAAAAAAAATGATGAAGATTTTTCAAAAATTAACCCTTTTTAATTACAAAAGCACTTGAAGGCATTTGCTCCAACCTAAAAAATATTAAAAAAACGAGAGATGGTTTACTTGTAGAGTGTAACACTACTGCTCAGTATAAATTACTAAGTATTAAAAAATTTTCTGGCTTTGATGTTTCTGTTTCTCCACATGCTTCGTTGAATTCCTGTAAAGGAATTGTCTATTGTCCTGATTTGTTGAACTGCTCCGTTAAAGAAATTCTTTGTGAGATGAAATCTCAACATGTGTCGTATGTCCGTCGTATTGTATCTTGTAAAACCGGAAGTCCAGTGGATACGCCTTCGTTAGTTCTTACGTTCGATGCATGCGAATTGCCACAATACGTCACTGCGGTAATGTATCGTCTACCGGTCCGTCCATATATACCCAGCCCTCTACGGTGTTTCAATTGTCAAAAATTTGGCCATACTTCCAAAACCTGCTCATCTGGTAAAATCTGTACTTGTGGCAAAGATGCCCATGAAGGTGACTGCGTTGATCCCACCTGTATTAACTGCAATGGTAAGCATTCTTCAAATTCGAGAAATTGCCCAACATTCCTATTTGAATTAGCTATCACTGAATTAAACAAATGTAGTTATGGAGAAGCTCGCCAAAAAGTGCCTAAGAACAGTCCTGCTGTTAAAAAAGCCACGTATTCGAACGTCGCTGCATCTAGCAGCAACACCATTAATCCAAATGACATTGTCGCTGCAATTTTACCACAAATCAAAACTATGGTATAGGATATGTTTAAACAATTTTTTTCTACTCTTTTTCCTGTTTTGCAATCACAGAACCTATCTATATCGATACCTAGTACTTCTTTTAAACACAAACCAGTTGACAAACCAGCAGACAATTCAAGTAATAATACTGTCGATATCAATAACACTGAATCTGACACATGTTCCGCCAGTACAGAAGACCAGTCAAAGGTAAAGATTACAATGCCATTGCTGCCTAATTATTTAGACCACCCAATTCACCAAAGTAATTTTACGTTTCTTATTTGTATAATTATAATCAAAATCAAAATTTTTTTGCTCGATTATTTCGTAATTTTCAAAAAAAAAAAAACCTTTAGAAAACCTTTAGAACTAGAAGTTTGTCAAAGGTCAAACCTAAATAATAGTACACTACAACATATATTTGTTATAAATATTGAATTATTTGGCATACAGTAACTGTTATAATTATCTAACAACTGCAATTCTTTTGTTCTATTTCTTTAAAATTCATCAATTATGTTACTTCACTGGAATATAAACAGTATAAAATATCGTTTTAATGAGCTTAAGTTTTTGTTAGCAGAGCTAGATCCAAACATTGTATGCATACAAGAATCATTACTTAGATCTAGTGATACATTCAGCCTGAAAGGCTTTAACGAATTCCGCAAGGATTACAGCAATACTGCTCAAAGAGCTAGCAAAGGCGTTATCACTCTACTCAAATCAAATATTCTTGCAAAAAAGATCAATTTAACAACCAACTTACCTGTTGTTGCCGTTCAGATATTTAACAATAGCAATCCTTCTTCATCAGCCACCACCACGTTGCAATCCCAAATTAAAAAATTAACCACCTGCAATATTTTCATTCCGCCCGATTGGAGTTTAAATACGGCCGAGCTTGAGTGTATTGAACGTCAGCTGCCTAAACCCTTCATCTTATGTGGTAACTTTAATGGCTATTCGAGGCTATGTGAAACTAACATTAGAGCTTCAAATCGAATAGGTCGTGCCATTACTTCTTTCTTACAAAACAACAATAGTATCAATTTATTAAACAAGATTAACGAACTTACTTACATAAATCTAAGATTAAATTCTACCTCCACCATTGATCTGTCATTCTGTTCGGCGAATATCAACCAACATCTGTCTCGGAGCACACACAAAAACGATGCATACGGCAGTAATCAAATACCTATTAAGATAAATTTCGATAAGGCTTCAAATTTCAATCCAAACAATTTAACTTCTCACACACACCGATTCCTTTACGATCATGCCGATTGGGACTTATTCAGATAAAATTTGCAAATCCCTACTCTTCAATTCAATACCGACACAGATATCAATCAAGCGCTTCACACTATCAACAAAAACATTTTTTCAGCCGCTCTCACTTCAATCCCGATTAGTAAATGTAACCTTAAAAACAACTGTCCGCAGCTTAGGAACTTTCTCGACGCTTACCGTTCTTCGAACGGATTATTGCATTCTTCGAATGCAAGTTTATCTGATATCAGTGGATCTGTTGGTGTTGGTAGCGAGGAGGACTTGCTTCTGTTAACACCAACTTCAGTTAATTTGAATGATAATGCTGCCATTGCTACTCATTCTGATAACATTAAGTTACGTAAACCAGTTCCCTGGTTTACTAGGAAACTATTGCATACAATTAAAAACAAAAGGCATGCTTATCGTGTATACAGAAATCACCCGAACAACATTAACAAATCAATTACCTGAGAGCTCGAGCTGCCACACGACATGCTATTTTACAATCAAAACACAACAGCTGGCATAAATATGTAAATAGCTTTGCTTGTGATGAAAACTCTACTTCCTTATCTTCATCTATTAACACTGATAAAGTTTGGAAGAAGATAAAGTTCATGTTTGGTTTGAAAACTTTCAGGCTCATTAGTCTTCTGAATAACGTGGTGGTGACGTGGTCGATACTAACAAAATCTGCGAACTATTAGCCGATCATTTTGCTTTCGTCAGCAATAATGACAAGTATACAAATGAATTTCTTCAAATAAAAAACGATACCGAAGCGAATATTAAACTTGACTTTAGCCTGCCTGGTGATAATAACCATCTGAATGCTTGCAACATAGATTTTTCACTAAATAAACTTCAATCTGTTCTGCACAACATCAAAAAGAAGAACGCAGCACTTGGTCCGGACAAGATATCTTATACCATAATAAAAAATCTATCCATTGAAATGATACAATATTTGCTTGAATTTTTCAATCATATATGGCGTGGTGGTTTTTTTCCTTTAATCTGGAAAACATCTTACATTGTTCCACTCTGTAAACCGGACAAACCGGCTACAGATCCATCTTCGTACCAACCGATTGCATTGACATGTCATCTGGGCAAAATATATGAAAAACTTACCAACCATTGTTTAAATTGGTATTTGAATATAAACAGCTGTCTAAAAACTTACCAGTGCGGTTTTTGGAGAGGATATTCAACGAGCGACATTCACATACGGTTCGCTAGCGATATTCAAGAGTCGATACTATCACGAAAACATCTTGTTGCCATATCTTTTGATATCAAAAAAGCCTATGATATGACATCGCGCCATAACATATTATACCAACTCTTCAAATGGGGCATTTGCGGTAGTATCGGCTTTGTTATTGAACAATATCTTTCCGGTCGTAGTTTTCAAGTGAAATTGGGCCCAACTTTATCCAGGAATCACAACATGGAAAACGGTATACCGCAAGGCTCGACAATTTCTTGTACTCTCTTTTTGACAGCGATCAATTCGATTGCGGAAGGCATACCCGGTACGGTACGTTCTCTCCTCTACATGGATGACCTGTTAATTTACATGTCGCACGAGAATATAACACTTTTGAAACACTATCTTCAAAAGGCAGTGAATCGTGTGGAGGGGAACGCATCCGCGATTGGTTTTTGTTTCTCGGCAAGTGAGACAAGAATGGTAGATTTTTGTAGGTTACGAAAACGACACACAACACCTGTTATCAAAATGAACAATGGTAGCAAGGTGGGTCAGGTTGCCAATTATATGAAAATTCTTGGTGTCTATTTCGATAATAAGCTAACATGGAGACTTCACTTCAATCATCTTATTGCAACGGCAAAACAGGCACTAAATCCTATTCGTTGTCTAAGCAATACGGTTTGGGGCGCTGATCGTCAACTCTTGGATATTTTATTCAAAGCCCTGGTTGTGTCTCGCTTGGATTATGGTAGTATCACTTATGATTCGGCTGATTCTTATTATTATTAACGCCGACTTTTGCTGTATAACTGGCGCTTTCCGCACCACCCCATCTGGTAGTCTGCATGCTGACGCATTATTTCTGCCCATTCAGCTACGCCGTAAACATCTGGCTCTAAAATATACAAGCAAATTAATATCAAACAAAACTCATTTTAACTACAATTATACCTTTAACAATCCTGTCTTAAAAACTGTACGTGCACAAAGGCCCAGTGGCGTAGCAAACATAACTGGCGCCCGGGGCACGATACCTTTTTGGCGCCCCCCGAATAACATATAGTAATATAATATTTAGAATATCATCGCAACAGGATTTCAGTACATATTATGTATTAATACAGGCACAGACTAAATCCTATTCGTTGTCTAAGCAATACGGTTTGGGGCGCTGATCGTCAACTCTTGGATATTTTATTCAAAGCCCTGGTTGTGTCTCGCTTGGATTATGGTAGTATCACTTATGATTCGGCTGATTCTTATTATTATTAACGCCGACTTTTGCTGTATAACTGGCGCTTTCCGCACCACCCCATCTGGTAGTCTGCATGCTGACGCATTATTTCTGCCCATTCAGCTACGCCGTAAACATCTGGCTCTAAAATATACAAGCAAATTAATATCAAACAAAACTCATTTTAACTACAATTATACCTTTAACAATCCTGTCTTAAAAACTGTACGTGCACAAAGGCCCAGTGGCGTAGCAAACATAACTGGCGCCCGGGGCACGATACCTTTTTGGCGCCCCCCGAATAACATATAGTAATATAATATTTAGAATATCATCGCAACAGGATTTCAGTACATATTATGTATTAATACAGGCACAGATAAACATATGTTTAGATATGTTATTTGTTAGATCTGTGATACAGGGAATTTGAATCGTAGAAAATATTTAGGCAAAACACAAAGAAAAAAATTTTTACGTTAAATTTTTTTTTTGTGGTATTGGAGCTATCGATTATTCTAAATTGGCGGCATTAATTATGTATGCATACAGTGCTAATTTGGAATAAATTCAGTAAATCACAGATCTATTTTTATTTTGAAAAATGTTCGGACACGTCGATTAGTATTTTAAGTTGAGACATTGTTCATAAAAAAAAAATTTAGTATACAATGTGTCCCAAATTTGAGATACAACGTGATCATTAATTTGTTTAAATGGCGACCCTGTTTTTTATTGCGTATTTTTAAAGTACATATCAAGTTATTCGTAACTGCCAAATTTTTAATTTTTATTCTTTGTCATTTACAAAAAATTAAAGAGAAAATTAATTTTAGTTGACAAATAATAAGAAACATCTATCACATTAATAGTTTACATATTTCAATAAATGCTCAAAATGCTGTCCATTCACTATCTGACAGTACCCTAAACGGGATTGAAACTCGTTTTGAACATTTCTAATTAAACCTACACTCATTTCTTATAAAAAAATTAAAAAAAAATTATAATAAAAATTTGATATGCACTTTAAAAATACGCAGTAAAATATTTAACACTAGAACTACCAGGATTTGTTCTATACCTATTTCTACCAACCGGTCAAAATGACCGGTTTGATGTGTAGTTGCATGTGTAATTACTGAATAAATATATGGAATATTATGTATATGATAAAAATATTTGTTCACAACTAACTTTTACAATATTAGCAACAATGGTAAAATATTTGCCAAAATATTGTTCACTTTTTATATTTATTTCACCTCGCACCAGAATCACCAACAAGAAAATGAAACTACTTAGCCGCAGAAATGTGAACCAGACCAGAATCTTTTTATTCGTGGGACTCCCCGTATTTAGAGTAAAAAATATGTTTTGTGTATGCTACAATGTTGACAGAGTGTGTTGCTAACGCGTGTTTTAATTTTTTTGCATTTGCACAAGCAATCCTAAACTCTGGTAATGTTTTTATATGACGGTCAGAATGACCGGTTGGTATATTTAGGTATACCACATATTTATCTCTGTAAAATGAAATCGTACGAATCTAACATTTTGTAAAATTAAAGATTTCATAAATTTAGAAAAATACATAGTATTCTAAAAACAATATTTTTTATAATTATGAACAAAAAGTGTTGATGAACTGATGCAACCGGTCATTTTGACCGGTTGGTAGTTCTAGTGTTAAATAAAAAAAATATTTTTAATATAGCACGTTTTTAAAACGGACTAAAAAGTAAAAAAATAATTTTTCTCCTAGTGGGGCGCACTTTTTACTATTATCTATTGCATGCGCCCCACGTTTTTTTAGGAGAGAAATTATTTTTTTACTTTTTAGTTCGTTTTAAAAACCTGCTATATTAAAAATATTTGTTTTTATTTAAATATTTTTTTAAATATTAATATTAAGGTAGAAAGTGGCAAATATTATATTGCACTTATGCCACTAATGTCACTGATGTCACTAATGTCACTGATGTCACTAATGTCATTAATTATGTCACTATTATGTTTAGCGCCCACTAAACTATAGATAAGCTTAAACACTAACTGCTGAATAAATAGATCAATTTCCAATTTTATTTTATTGTTAAGTATATGTATAACGTTTTACAATCGCATTAGCATTTTTCTGCGTTTCCGTAGTATAAGCATATCGGCACGTATAGAAATAAATTATTACTCCAGCAAGATAATCTAATTGGTCAATTTTCCATTGAGGAGAAGGTGGGGTGCCCAGACTTAAAGAGTACCAGAGAACAAGCGGAAATAAATAAACATTTCCCAAAGCAATAAAACTTTGGGACAAAATGTATATTTTTGAATATTTATAATTGAATCTGACGCAGTCTTCTGTTTGCGACTACTATTTAAATAACAGAATTTTTTTGAAGATCTCTAGCAGTAGTTAACTATAGTTAATAAAGAAATACATAAAATGCGCAAAAACAGAGGAAATTGTTTTCAGATGTGTTACTTTTATTGGTGACTTACAATAGCAGATACCTAGCTGGCCGACTAAACGCTACAAAAAGGGTCTGGTCTACCCACAGCAGGGTTGTGGAACCGAATGAATGCCGACAAAGACAAAAAATTGCCTTTGCATTTTTAGGTTTGCTCGAAGAATAACAAAATAATCTTAAATTTCACGATATTTTTACAGAACGATTCAAAATAATTCTATTATGACAAAAAAAATTTTTTTTTAATTTTTATTTTCCGAAAAATCCTTTTTGTTTTGGAGACCATTTGGCGCCCCTTTGCGAGTGGCGCCCGGGGCATGATAGACCCCCCTTGCCCCCCCTCGCTACGCCACTGCAAAGGCCACCATCTGCCATTACACCAGTTGCACTTCAACTACATAATGATTTTAAAATAATCAGTAATAACAATAATTACCTTATTCTGGCTGGGAAAAATAAATATTAATCATTGCTTTCACCGAACTAGTTGATCTTGTCATCAAATTATCTGAACATCAATTTATCTCTAGCCAATTATAAGAAATCCGATACACCACCCGCATTATATCGACAACTATTCAATGAAATAATCCAGCCATATCTGGATAACGGGTCGTCAACCATCATCTATACGGACGGGTCTAAAAACATCAATAACCATAAAGTAGGGTGCGGTATTTATGATTCGTCGAACGACGAAATAAAATCATATCATTTACCTGAGCTGTGTTCAATTTATTCAGCTGAACTGATAGCAATTTTTTTAGCTATCAGAAATTTTTCTAATTTTATTCATAAACCGGCTGATGCCGATAGTGGTGATGGTGCTGCTACATCATTTAGTACCGCTACTAAACGTTTGGTCATCGTCTCAAATTCTGTATCTTCTCTTCTATGTATTCGTAATTACCCGAAATGCGGTGGCAGCTGTGTTGATGCGACGGTCGGCTGCATTCATCACTGCATCTATAGACTTTTTGTTGAATATGATATAAAAACTACTTTGATGTGGATACCTTCACACATAGATATAAGTGGTAATGAAGTCGCCGACGAGCTTGCCAACAGTGCTGTCGCTAGGCAGTCAACTATTGACTTTGATCCAGCATGCATCACAAATCTTGTACACCAACAAGATCTGATCAGATGTAGCAAGACAAAAGCCTTATCTGCATGGCAACAACTGCACACCCAGAATCGAACCTTTTATTCGAGTCGGAGCTGTGCTACTGTCTCATACGAAAAGAAGAAGGATGCATACACGGGTCTGAATCGCAAAGAGCAGACAATACTGACACGTATACATTGCGGACATACGAAACTAACGCACTCCTATCTCTATGACACGACAGCCTCCAAACCGAAATGCTCTAAATGTACTGACGCAAGGTATGATCTTACGGTGACGCACATCTTCCCCAACTGTGTAAAATACCAAGACAGTCGCCGCAAATATAATATTTCGTTAGATTCACTCAATCAGCTAGCTAACGGATATAATCCTAGAAACATTATTGCATTTTTACAAGAAACAGAACTGTATAAATACATATAACTTGAATTTGTAGACTATTCGCCTTAGCTATAATTCTTCTTAATTGATAACATTATATTTTATTAATATATTCCATCATTATATTTGGAAATTACAACTTATTTTTTTTGGTGTTGTAACATCTCACAACTTATCTGTTGTGCTGTCGTTGTCGTTGTTGTACCGAGTGTTTTTCTACCCTCCGTCTTACTATCTCTTACCTGGTCAATTTTCGACCAAGCCGCATTCACTCGAATGCATGTTTACAAGAGAAATAGGACATTATATAAATTCATATATAACTTGATTCAGTACTTCTTTCTTTCTTTATTTTAATTCATTACTTATATCAATATATTTATTAACTAAACTGTACTGGTGTTGTGATATCTTGCAACCTATCTATTTTTGTTTTGAGTGTTTTCAGACCACATTTTCTTTTTTTTATACCTGGTAAATTTTCGTCCAAGCCGCATATGACCATAGTTGTTGCGCGGCTCTTAAAAAAAACATTTGAATAAAATTAAAGTGTGTGTCAAAACAAAATAGAACGCAGCATTCTAGGTCTAACATGGAAAGAGATAAAATTCAGAGAAAATTAAAAAAAAGAAAAACAGAACGAAAATTGCCGATATAGCTACAAAAATAAAAACTTTAAAATAAAGCGGGGCTGGTTACACCAAGAAGAAATAAAGATGGGTTAGAGATGTTACAAAATGGATTCGGATACTGTAACAAGTTGAGCGGTTTGCGTATATTTATAAGTTTAAGGAGTGGGTGTAAAGATAATAGCCAGCTAATTCGAATATCTTTTCTATTATTTAAACTTAACAAAATTTAACAAACAAAGAGAATTATAAGTCTCTGGCACTCTAAGCTTAATTTTACTAAAGCAGGAACCAACGCGAACTAACGATAAAACCCGGGAAAAAATACAAACTTTACTCAAAAAACTAAATTGTGACTATTACGACAGATACAGAAAAAAATGTAAACTCTTCGAAACATTTCCAAGAAATAACTTAAAGTGGCGAGTGATTGAGCACGAACCCTGATACATAAATCTGTCACTAGATTAATTCTAACAGATACCAAAATTACTTAGTTTTAGAAATAGATATGTATCAGATGACAATAATCACATGGCCCAAAACTGCCCTGTTACGGTACAAAATAAGGAAAGCCAGGACAAACAACGAAAAAGATAGTGTGACGACATTAAGAATATGGCAGGAGTTAGAAAGAGAAGCAAAGAATAGAATTTGGCGGAAGCATATGTTTGATAGGACAGCATTCTAAATTAATTTAAAAATTATTTAATTATGTAATATTTACGAGATCCAATGAAGGCTAATAATAATATATAGAATGTAAATAAAGCAACGAATAATTGCTATAATTTTTTTATTTGTTGTTTTGCTAGAAAAAACAAAGTGTTCTGTTTTATTCTACTGTATGTCTTAACATTATTGTTTCCTTATAGTTTTTTGTTTTCGCTGCTATAACAACTAGTTTTGTTTATAATACTTTTTACTTGTAGTTTATTTTTATTTTTACTGAGAATTAGTATTGTTATTGGAAAACATTTTTCTATTAATACTTTTTGTAATTCCTAACTGCAATTATTCGTACTACGTGTACTATTCTTTCAATGATCTTGATAAGTAGCTCTATTAGCTGTTAATAATAGTAACCGCCTCTTGTAATAGGAAAACAAATACGAATTAAGGCAATCTCAGCCAGCAAATATAAAAACAAAATAGAATTTAGTTATAAGGTATGGTAATGAGAATTGTAAATAAACTCTATGTACTGAAAATATAAATAGAAGAGAATTAAATATAACTAGTAATATTGCTGTTTTATTTTTGACTTTGTTGTAACTAGAATAGAATGTTATCAGAAATGAATATGCTACGAGTACGTTATTTTAATTACATTAAAAAAATATAATTTTTGTACGTTTAATTATACCGGGTGTTCGTTTTAATTTTCCCATTATGTAGTTTAACCATATTGCAGAATTTTTTTTTATCTCATAGATGTTATAAATGGAATGTCTGCGCATTTTTCGTATTTCGCGAAAAAATATTAACTAGCTTACTAACTGTAACATTTAATTGAAAAATTTTGATGAGTACTTATACATTGTAAACCTAAATTTGTATTTTTTATAAAAAGTCAAACAATTTTATTTGTCATTGTTAAAATATTTAATTTTTTTTTATTGTAAAAAAAATATTTTTTTCGCGAAATAGGTAAAAGGTGCAGGCATTTCTGCACTATAGGTAAACTACATATTGGGAAAATTAATAATTTTGAATATTTACCAATGGCTATTGGAGTATATAAACTGCACGCCTTGGTTGAAAATCTAAAGTTTGAATAACAAAACTGCACACCGGTTGTGGATTATCGGATTATAAGGGCCTTGGAATATATTTTTGTATATTTTTTAGCATATTTTTAAAATTATTTGACACAGCAATTTTAAATGTAAACTTGAAATTAATATTGTATTGTCCTATCAATAATAAGCGAGATTACAAATTAATATAATCAAGTATTTATTATAAAATTAAACAATAGGTTAGATATCTTCTCAAATAGTAATGGTTTATTAAATAAGAAAAAATATATAGAGAACATAGTTTTATTGTTAGCTATAATTTACATAACAATACAATAAATATATACAAATTATTAACACGCGGTGGTCCGATTTTTACCTGGTTTAGGTTGAAATCTTAATCCTTAATCTCTTTGTAAATAACCGGCGCGGCGTGCAGTTTCGCTATGCAAAATTTCGGTAAGATATATATATATATATATATATATATATATATTATATGGGCTTACCCATATACTTCTAATCTTGTTTTATTGCATTTTAGTTATATAGGAAATTAAAATTAAATAAAATTATTTATGTGTTATATGTTGACATCTTTTCTTTTCTCCTCGAATTCAGTCAAACTAGCTTTCTTAGTATTAAGTTAGCATTCATAGTTCCATGTTACGCAGTTATATTATTTGTTACTTGGTCAGGTTGCGCCGATTTCAAAAAATTATAAATAATTACCCTTCAGATAGTCTTTCAATATTAAAATCTATTTTTGCATATATTTTTATGGAAATCTGCCACTTTTCGGTTTGTTTCTAGTTGAATAATATTTAACCAAATAAACAAAAACACTTTTTACAAAAAGTGTAATAATTTCAATTTAATTACATACATTTGTGTTTAACAAATTTATTGCTTAGAAACAGAAATAGATTGATTTTTTGGTTGTATGCACACAAATAATCTAAAGTAAATTTTTATTAATTATTTTCAATTGTATTCTGTATTATAAAAGAAATATATTACATGTGAAATTGTAGACGTATCATCATTCGAATGATTTCAATTTAATTCGAAATATCTCGAATTATTTTTATAATCAAATTATCGATAATTTTTTATTGGAATTGTCCTATCACTATATAAAATCCGCTCTAACGCAACATCGTGGCTGAATTGACAAATCAACGGATTGTCATCCTGAAGAACCCGGATTCTGGATTTTTAAAATTTTTTTTTTCACGTTTATAATTTTTTGTTTCTTTTTCTTTATTATAATAATAATATTACATTTTAACAAATACTTTAAACTAATCACGAATAATAATTTTATGCTTAATGCTGTGGGTACTCGGTGAAATATTTTTTATAAAAAAATTAAAAATAAAACCATTGGGTTGTTTGAAAAATTAAATAAAATATCTTTATTGTACAATTTTTGTTGTTATGCTATAATCAAAAACATAATACGGAAAAATTTACAAAAGATGTGAAATTTATACAATTGTTAATTAGTTATATTGGTCAGAGAATTGGAGGAGTGGGGAGGTAGTCCATTAACAAAATATTGTCAAAAATGATTGGAAAAAATCTGTCAACAATACATCGAGATTACATTACATTCACATTCACATTACATTCACATTCACATTACATTCACATTATTTTTTACAGCTTTCTTAATTTTATAGTCCTTCAGGAGTGTAAGCAAAAAACTTTTTTTTTCTTATGTAAAATTTTTACATTGTTCTCATCACAATTATAATAATAATATTTATTTCGTATATTTACATGTTTCCCTAATTACATATATACAAGAAACAAAATTATTATGTTTATAGTCCTTGAGATATTTTGTTACAAAATGAGATGTTTTGTAAACGTCTAATATGTATCCCATGTATGACATTTTATATATTAATATAAATAAAGATAAACATGTTAATCATAAAACAAATTACATACATTTTTCAAAGTTTACGTTGCAATTTTGATATTTTTTTAAACTGAAAATGGTGTATATGATCTCTTGTTGCATTGATTGTGGATCATAGCTGAATTAAACTAGTTGATTAGTTTTGTTAGGAACTCCAACATGTAATCATGCAAAATAAATCATGACATTTCACACCAATATGTAATTTGTATATATTTTAACATTAAAATCATTAATACATTTAGCATGTACATAAACATTTTTTGATGTAATTATTTAAAAAAAAAATAAGGATTGTTAAAATGACTAATTGTAATTGCATGCAACCTATCACTCAATGTTAATAAAAAAAGCAAACAAACATTGTCACTATTATTATTATTATTATTCGAAAGGTTGGTGTCATAAAGTCCCAGAGCACTGCGGCCTAGTGGCCTATTGTATTGTCCCTTTGAACTATCTCATGTGAGAAGTCCTGTCTCTCTTATGAAATCCAGTATCTTGGTCCACGGTAATTTATGCACTGAGTCTCTCTCTATCTCATCTAGTCCAAACTTGTTGTATCTTTTTTGAGCTAAAGAGTCACAGTCGCAAATCAAGTGTAGAGGTGTTTCAAATGACTCTCCACATTTTCTGCATATTGGGCTATCGTTTAAGCCCAGTGTGTGTTGGTGCTTTGCCAGATGGCAGTGTCCACTCAAGATACCCATCATATCTCGGATACTTTTCCTACTAAGATTAATAATATCTATAGCGTTTGGATTAATTCTATCCGGGAGAAATATTTTGTTGTGCCTGTGTCACATTGTCACTAGATTATATTTATTTATAGCTGAAGATGACCCAGATCATGTTTCAATACGTTCAATAATAAGATATTTAAAAATTGACAAACTTAAACGTGTATTTATTTACATATGATTGAAGAAAGCCTCAAATTTTATAAAAAATTCATTACATTTCGGATCTTGCTAAAATCGAAATTATTCTATATAATAATTTTCCAAAACTAATATATATATATATTTATATATATATATATTAGAAAGTTAAAGGAGAAACAACAAATAAAGAAAAACTATTTACTATTTTAGCACATTATATATTTTATTTACATAATTAATTTTTTTAAACCAACAGATTCGGTAGCGAAGAGCATCAACCAACACATACTTACTTTTCAAATTGTATTTGACATCACAAATATCCATTTTCAAGCGGGATTTGAACCCGGCTTTATTTCATTACTGTAAAAATTACTAATTAGATATAATAATACTCAAAAATATTGAGATTTTATATTTTTCCCAAAATTTCACAAGATACTCAGTCATTGAATCGGCTTGTTAGGCTATGTACCAATGGCTGGCCAGATTAACCGTAGACACGTGTTTTGGTCTTTAGAACCTCATCAGTACGGTGCTTTGATCAGTGTCGGAAAGACACTGATGCAGATGTTAGTTCTGGTTGGCTTTTATGCTAAGTATTTTGAAACGATAACGAAGAGTAGCAATAAATACCACCAACGCAATCTATACAATAATGCAATAAGCAATTATATGTAGTAATAGACCTTGAACAAATAAATGTTGTGAAATTTAATATAATACTACTCAACCGTACTGATGAGGTCCTAAAGACCGAATCACGTGCCTACAGTTAATCTGACCAGTCATTGATGCATAGCTTAACAAGCCGATTCAATGACTGAGTTGTGAAATTTTGGGAAAAATATAAAATCTCAATATTTTTGAGTATTATTATATTAAATTTCATAATGACAATACGAACATTTATTTGTTCAAGGTCTATTACTAATTAGTTATATATAATTACTTAAAATTATTACTTTAAAATTTTGTTCTGTTTCTGTATCAAAATTTAACACACCCAATTTTATGGTTAATTTAATGCTAATTTAATATTACATTTTTTAAATGAAAACTGTTAATTACATTTTAGATTTTAATTAATATATCAACAATTTATCAACATCCTCAATTAGTAAAATTACATAATAAGTGTGTTAGTAATATTGTTAGAGGCAGTTGTTGACCAATGGTAGCGTATCGGACTCAGACTTTAAAGATTACTTGTAGTGGAGTAGCTACACATTTCGCCCTCCTTTCTAATGTTTTTAAATAAGATTTTTCTAAAAATTCCCAATGAATGTGAATTAAAAATAAATGATATATTTGACACGTACTCGATCTTCTTCTACAGATGACACGGCATTAGTCACATTCATGCAGGATTCAGTATTAACACGTAAATAAATTTTTCTCCAGCTGGCATAATCGCATTATCAATCATGAAATACTATAAAATAAACTTACAAAAGAGTCCATTCAGTGAACGAAAAAGTTAAAACTTATCCTCAAGAACTTGGTTAAATTATGTTAATGTTCATTTTAACAAAATGACTATTCTCTAAGAGCATATTGGTTTAAATTTTACTATATAAAAACAATAACTTTGTTTAAAAAGTGATATATCAGAAAATTAAAGAAAAACAAATTAAAAAAAAAATTGATAGATTAGATGTAATTTGTATATTTACTTGTGAAACATAAATACTTACCGCTCGCGTTAGGTTATAACTAGAAGTGTGTAATCGACAAAGTAATCGGTCGACTCCGACTCCGACTCTAACTTTTATTTCGATAATGATTTTTTATGCTTTATCCTATGAAATTAACTATAGCAAATACATTCTTTACTTATAATATTACAGAGTAAACCTTCACAAAAATAATGTTAATAATAAAATAGAACTGCTTTAGGTTCAAGTTTTGTATTAAATATTTATTTATAATCAACGTTTCTACGAAACTCAACAAAACTGATACAAATTACATTACAGTAAATAACAAAACATAACATAACATAAAATTCTTGAAAGAGTTTGTGCCGCACTCTTTTCGGTAGATGGTATGATTGTGTATGTATGTAATGATAAAATAATTATTAAAAATTAATAATATTTTTCTATTCCAAAATGTAAAAAATTACAGCAACAGATTGTAATTTTTTCATAATAAAGAAATAATTAAGTAAAAATAAATAAAAGTTAGCCAAGTAAATGTTCCAGTTTTTTACGTCTTGCTTATTATAAATATCAGCAAGTAGTTGATTATCATTAAAAAATTTAATGTGTGTTAAAATATAGATCAAGTGATCTTTAAGTAAGCTGGTTATAACATAAGACGATCCTATATTTTTCGCGGACATTATACTATACAAAGTGTTTATTAATGTCAAATGAAACATTGGTATAGTCTACGTCAACAGCATATTGCTCAATAATTATACGTACACATTATACTGCTCCGTAAATTGAAATGATATATATTTTAACTCATTTAGCTAGGAAAAAAATTATATTGTTTTATTTAACTAAAATATTAATTATAAAATTTATTCCCAAACATTTAAAGAAAATAAATAAGAATTAAAATTCAAATTCAATTATTGAAAAAAATAAAGCACTATAAATATATTATGAATGAAGTGCAAAAATACTTTCCAGATAAAACTGAAATATACTTTACATTAAAATAAAACTTCTACTTTATGTTCAAGTTCTGTATTATTTATAATTGATGTTTCAATGAAACGCCCGTCTTCATCAGGATACACTGACACAAATAATACCACAGTAAAAAGCAGATCATAAAAACAAGTTACTAGGTAACAAATAAGCGATTATGTATATCATAAAACTTTATAGTTTTTGAACTAATGTAAACCAAATTTTATTTAAGTCTATGCCTTCAGTGAGATTGATGCTGTTTTTTTCCTTATAAATAGATAGGTCTTGCAATTATTACAGTATCTTTAAATTTTACATCATGAAGATATTCTAACAAATGTTCAGCAATAGCAGATTTATCTAGATAATTTAGACGAATTGATCTCTTATGTCAATTTACTAGAAACACCTAACTAACACCCACTAACCTAACCGCAATTACAAAATGTTATATATATATATATATATATATATATATATAAGGTGAATTTTTTAACTTGAAAACTTCAAATATCTCAAAAAATAAGCATTCTACGAAAAAAATCAATAATCAAAATTTAATCATTCGGCGGGAGAAATACAGTATAAAAATTAGTCCCCCTCTCCCTGAGGGTGAACCGGTGACAACTTTGAAATCTTAAATGGAAACCCTTATTTTTGATTGCAGATTTGGATTCTATGATTAAAAGTACGTAGGATCTGTCTAAAATATTTTTTTCGATTCATAATAAACATCACTGTAATCGACGTACACACACACACACACACATACGCGCGCGCTCCATGTGTGTATGCGCACTTTTAAAAAGATTTGTGTCATTTTATTTTGTTTTTATTACACCTTTAATTAAAATTTTATCTTAATTTGCAGATTTAATTGTATTTTTACATTATAAAACTGCATTTTATTTTACTTTAATTAGTATCACAAATAAAAGTTAATGACACAAAAATTTATTCTTTTATAAACAACTAAAATTTTAAAATAAAGTCGAACTGAATTCAATTATTAATTTTCGTATATATTTAATAACGTCGGAAAATAAATTGCATTTATTTTCATTAATTATTTATTAATTAGCAATAAAATCAAGAAAATAAGTTTATCTCGTTAATTAGTATTTTTAAGATGATAAATATAAAAATTAATGATTGTGTTTCGGAAATGGTCAAGGTTTAAAATCATTTAAATTTTTACATAATTAAAATGCATAAATTTATTTTAACTGAATAAAAATATACAGAGTCCGCCAAAAAGTCTGAATTATATGTACAGAGTTGCAACTGATCTAGATCAATTAATCTAGATCAAATTAAATATCTTTGTTTTGATCTAGCTTATTTTATCTTCTTATTTCTTGATCAAAATCAAAATCAAGATTATATATATATATATGATGATTAAAAAAAATTATTCGCAGTATTGCAAGTCATAACTTGAAATTTAATTACGTTGCATTTAATAGGCGCATAGATTTGAATCATTATAATTTTTAAAAATAAACATAGAAAAATTAAGCTTTAGGTAACTAATATTTGACTCCTGTACTAGATATTAATATCACATTAACTACATAAATAAATAATTTGTTTTAAATTTTCTGTTTTATCTTTTAAATAAAAATTAATAGCTTGGAACCATGCATTTTAAATATATTTAGCCGTATCGAAAATTGTTCAAAATAAAAGTTGTATAGTAACTTTTTTAAATACATTTTTTCTAAATATATTTCTGTTGCGAAATATTCATTAAACATATAAAAGTGATACACATTAGTAAATTACCACTTCTGATTAGTAGATCCTTATCAAAAGATCTTTATCAAAAGTCATACGATATTTACATATGAAATTTTATAACAATTTGTTTTTTCAAATTTGCTTTACACCTGTCCACAGACCCGACCAACAGACAGATAGACTGACAGATGGATATCACGCTAAAAACAGTTGATTTATGTTACTATAACAATACCAATAAATTTGTGAATATGTGAAATTACAAGAAATAATTACCGGTGCAACATACATATTAAAATCTAACTAACGTAATAAGATAATAAAAGGAATAAGTGCAAAAAATAATATAAGCGTAATAATTAAAATAATAGCATATTTAAATTAATTTGTTGCAAAAATGCAGCTTTATATATATTATATATATATATATATATATATATATATATATATATATATATATATATATATATCATTGTCAAATTTATTATAATTACAATACCTCTCTTGTTATATGTGATATGACGGTCGGCAAAAAATTATCATAAATAAACTGTATGTTATTTCAAATAATTATAGCCTAGTTTGCATTAGTAGAGTTAGCATCAGAATATGGTAGTAGAGTGCGTACTATTTCATTACCAGCACAATATAAACACTTTAGGATAATGAAAGACGGATAATAAAAATAAAAACGGATAGAGTAAAATTAATAGCATATATGAACATTTTACTCGTTCTTCCTCTACCAAAATATTTACTTTACTCTACCATTGTAAACAGATTTATTGTAGTAGATTAAAATTTTTGGGTGCAAAATCTGTATCAAAATTTTATATTTATAAACGAAAAAGTTGTTGAGATCGTGAAGTAATTGCCACTATCAATTAATATTTTATTTTAAATGAAATGAACGGAAGCTGAATGAAATTTACACTAAACTTTGCTCCAATAAACTACTAGCATATTGTAAACAATTAGTCTACCAAAACTGTTAGAGTAGAGTAATATGGAGAATAAATATGCTAGTGTACTTTACTACTAATGTGATGTAAACTTGGTTTATATTTCTGTCAGTTAATAAAAAATAAAACTATTGCAAAAAAGAAACAAATTACTAACGAATACCTATCAAAGCAAAATAGCCTCGTTTTCAACATTGTGATCAAAATGGATGAAAAACATATTACAAATCACGTAATTTAATTACACATTTCATATAATACAGATATGCAATCCTGTAATTTCCCTTCACGCATATTACCAGTATTGTGCAACATATTATCTATATGGTATTCATAGCTAACTAGATCGAATTATATAGGTATTATTATAGATATGCTCGTGTGATTGCTTTTTGTTTCTAATCAAATTATAAAAGGTCGTATGTAGCAGTAGCGTACGCTGAAAAATATTTCAGTAGGGAATATTGTTTCAATTTGCAAAACTAATACTGACTAATTTCAATCGGGACATAATAACGGGTTCAATTAGAAATTGATCTAGGGTGGCTAGACACAAAAAAATGAGTTTTAGAAAAATTATTGGGAAGAGTACAGAGGCGGCAGCTCTTCGAGTGACAACGCTAAAGATAAAATTTTTGAAATTTTTCAAGTCAAATGTACCAAAAAATAGTATATATGAGTAACATATACAAATATATAATATATTTTATATGTATGGAAAAGCAGACTGGCGCTTTTATTTTCGAACTTTCGGGAGGGATTTATATTGTGTGGTGCAATTAGTAGTCGCCAACTAGAACAAAAACCTTATTTTATGTTTAAACGGGTAGATATTAATTTACTTTATATAGATTTGGTATCTTTGTTGCAAATCTGTATATATGTATGTATGCATGGTAGTTGTATGAATGTCAGTGAGAGAAGTATGACTCATGGTGTAATTTGAAACTTGTGAATTATTATTGTATAATACTACTTCAATGTTGGCTTGTTTGACAAGCCTACTTAAAGTTATGTTATTTTGTGTTTAATATAATCATGACTTTTCAATTATATCAATCTTTTGAAATTTATAGAACTTCTCAAACTTTAGCATAAATTTTTTTATGAATTTTTAAGTATACAAAACATATACTTAAATATAAATTTTTTGATATAGTAAAAAAACAAATTACTGTTTAATAATCAAGTTAAATAATCGATATTAAGGAAAAAATTCTTTAGTCTAATATCAGAATTAGCATATCATAAATTCATAAATGAAATAACAATATATATAATTTTTAATTTTACACATAATTCTAAACTCGGTTATGTATGATACAGATAAGCAGGGTGATTTATGCCTGTATTCAAGTTCAAGGAGCTCACTTTCAACATTTTGTGTAAAGTAAAAAATAATTTTACTTGCCTCGCGATATATATATATATATATATATATATACAGGGTGATTCAGACCACCCGTACCACCCAAATATCTCGCGTAAAACGGAACGAATCAAAAAAAGAAAAAATACGTCCAAAAAGATTTCAAAAATTCTATTAATTGACACCAAATTCAAATTTTCCGCCCACCCCCTGGGGGGTGGAGGGGGGGTAGCTTTGTAAATTTAAATGGGGACCCCCATTTTTTATTGCAGATTCGGATTCCTAGATTCAAATAAAGAAGGTTTTGTCCGAAAATTTTTTTTTGATTCTTGAAAGATGGCGCTCAAATCGCAAAAAACGCTACTTTTTATTTTGACGATTTTTAATATTAGATGTGAGCCATAATGTAAAAGGGTGTTGTCATTTTAAGACATTTACTGCTTTCAGTTAAACTTATTGATGCCCCCCGCCTCCCACCCCCTCTTCACCTCCCTCAAATGAAGTTAAAAGGCAAAATAAATTTTGGTTTTAAACAGAAATTGATTCATTCAAATTTGACAAAAAGAAAAAAACGCAGTAACTGAAACAAGAAATAAAAATAATTTTAAAAATTTTAACTGTGTAAGGTACTTACCGTAATGTCAGTCCTATCCCACCCTTGCGTTGGCGATAAAATACGTTATTTTCGAAAAATCTTAATTTCGCCCTCAATTGCCTTAAGTTTAACTGAAAGCAGTAAATGTCTTAAAATGACAACACCCTTTTACATTAAGGCTCACATCTAATATTAAAAATCGTCAAAATAAAAAGTAGCGTTTTTTGCGATTTGAGCGCCATCTTTCAAGAATCAAAAAAAAATTTTCGGACAAAACCTTCTTTATTTGAATCTAGGAATCCGAATCTGCAATAAAAAATGGGGGTCCCCATTTAAATTTACAAAGCTACCCCCCCCTCCACCCCCCAGGGGGTGGGCGGAAAATTTGAATTTGATGTCAATTAATAGAATTTTTGAAATCTTTTTGGACGTATTTTTTCTTTTTTTGATTCGTTACGTTTTACGCGAGATATTTGGGTGGTACGGGTGGTCTGAATCACCCTGTATATATATATATATATATATATATATATATATATATATATATATATAAATAGTATTTATATAGTACATATTTTATGTTCATAATTTAATAACACAATAACACACATAATAGCGCTTGTACATTAAAATATTCTTACTACGTATACCACCAAAAATGTCAAACGTTACGAGAGACGTCAGTTTATATATATATATATATATATATATATATATATATATATATTAATAAATATATATATATTAATAAATATATATATATTAATATATATATATATATATATATATATATATATATATTTATTAATATATATATATATAAAGCTTTGTATTGTAATTATTACGCTTATATTATTTTTTATACTTATTCCTTCTATTATCTTATTCCGTTAGTTAGGTCTTAATGTGTATGTTTTACCGGTAATTATATCTTGTAATTGCACATATTCATAAATATATTGGTATTATTATAGTCAATGTCATAAATTGTTTATAACCTATTTTCTAAGTAAAATATAATTTATATCTCATGAAACTTATAACAGTTAAATAATAAAAAAAAACTTGTCTAACATTATAAGCACAATGTTTACATTTATATTTAGAGGCATACGTATGGTGTGTCTAGAAAACATAAACTTGCATCATTATATTAAAAAGAACTTTATTATATTTTCTTTAAATATAATAAAGTTATTTTCAATACAATAATGTAAGTTTATGTTGTGTGAATTTTTGCGTTAAAATATATAGCTACTTCTGACTGGTTGATATAAAACCATTTTTACACTCAACATTATTTTTATCTTCTCATCAATTGTCAATAAGCTGTGAGTACTTTCAATACCTTATTGTCGAGTTCCGTGTTGTCACGTTTTTTTAGGTTTCGGTTGCTTTCAATTCTTTTCATGATATTTTGTAAGTAAATAAACCAAATGTGGACATCACAAACTTTGTTAATTAAACTTGCTATAAAACTTTCTAGTGACTTTTTTGGTGGTTTTCTATAATGTAGAACTGATTTTTGCAGTTAAAAAACAAAGTTTATTTGTACAGTGAAAAAAAAACACTATGTATTATATGCAAATATTTTATGTTAAAAAAAAATTGCAACGTACATATTTGCGCGTCATACCTACTTTAAATAACATTGAACAAATACATGTCTATGTGTGCATCAGTGAAATTAATATAATAATACTCAAATGTTGAGATTTTTTTCTAAAAAATTTACAAGTTACTCAATCAGTGAATCGGTTTGTTAGGCTATGCATCAATGACTGGTCAGTTAAACATAGACACGTGTTTCGCTTGTTAGGAGCTTGTCAATATGGTGATTTGATCAGAGCCCGAAGACAATTGATGCAGGTGTTATTGTCTGGCTGACTTTTATGACAAGTAAATTAAAACGATGTAGTTGAGAGATAATAAATACAACCAGCGCCACCTATAGAACAATGCACTAAGCATTTATAATAAAGAGCAAAACACGTGTATATGGTTAACGTGCCAGTCATTGATGCAAGCCTAACAAGCCGATTCAATGATTGAGTAACTTGTGACATGGTGGGAAAAAATCTCAACATTTGAGTATTATTTAAATATAGAAGTACATGATCAACAAATAGTAATATATTTAAAAAAATTTAAACTTCTCCAGATATTGCTCTAAATCTTTATTGCTTATTGTAGCTGACTATCTTTTAAAGTAAAAAAATAAATTACATACATACATATGTACACAACCACGCTATATACCCAAACGAGTGTGGCACAAACTTTTTTCACTATTCCGATATCAGTTTCCTCCAAATATTTCTATCCAGACAAGTAACTTTAGTTTCATCCACATTTATAATACCTTTCATACATGCTCTTCTAATCCTAATACTTGGAAACTTTTGCTCACGCAAGCCACTCACTTAATCATAACAGTCCATCAAATGTATGTAGACCTACTCTACATAGACTACTCTACCTAATGTAGACTTGAAACAGCAGTCATTGTCGTAGTATTGAGATGATCTGTATGTATATTAAATATTATAAATTTTTAACGCATCCTGATTTAAATATATATATATATATATATATATATATATATATATTGATTAATATGATTTAGTAAATTTATTGAATATTATTAATAATAATTAATTAATAAAAATCTAAAAGACTTTTATGTATATAATGGTGCATATCTAGTGTCTGTTTAACTAAACTCTGATTAAAAATAATATTAATTTTTCGCTTTAAGTTGTTGATATATCATTTGAAGAAAATAAAAGTTTTTAATGGATATTTTACGGGTAATTAATTGTTGTGTATTGTGTTCTGTTTTGGTGCGTTACTAATTTAGTAATGCTTATAGGTATATGCGCATATATATTAAAAACAACTATGGGCTGTACACAACTACCACTAAAATAATTGTAACAATTGCAATTCATTGCACTAATCAAGTTAATTAACAATTAATCTAAGATATATGTGACAATACAGTTTTATTTATAAAATATTACTTATGGAATGTTTAAATGTTTAAATTAAATATATAAATTAATGGCGTGGCATGATTTTCTGATCAAGGAATCCAGTGCAAATAAATGAATATAGGTAATTACATACTCGTATTTGTTATTAAGGAAATAAAAGCAAAAGCAAAAACTAACAAGATTAAAAGAATATGAATAAACCCATATATAAACAAATTTGAAATATATTTTTTTAAAAAATAGGTATACAATTTTTATATTTTTTTTTTCACAAAAGTTGGCAGCATTATTCGAAAATTAAATTTTATAATTGTTATGCATAAAAAAGGATCTATCCTGAAAATTTGCTTTAGATCGTACAACCAGTATGCTTAAAATAAAATTTGCAAGGGGTGCAAGGGGGTGCGCGTGTACCCCCAGAGTTTAGACTAAATATATAAATATGCTATAAATTTACGAATATATACGGGAGAAGATAAAAAAATCAACTAAATAATACAAAGAGTGGCTGCAAAATGTTATTTTTAATACAGTTTTTATAAATTATACTGATTAAGACATTAATTATTAAGTCTTAAGATAAATTAATATGCAACTTTTTGTTATTTAAACATTTTTCGTAAAGTATGACTTTTGTCCTTTACCTCCCTCGACCGAAATTGTTTTCAGTCTCCTGAAATACATTCTGCCGCCGCTTATGTATATATATATATATATATATATATATATATATATATATATATATATGCAGCCTGTTTCAGAGTAAGCGCCTTCTTATTTTAGCCGCACTATGGGAACTACTTTCAAAATATTTGGCAAATATTATGTTGATGGTGATATCAGATTTTCAATTGGACGAATTATTTCAAAATGGCGACTTTCAACTTTTTTTAATGAGATGCCATAATTTTTTTTTTATTATTGAGATCCAAAAAACATTCTTTTTACGATAGTATTTCGTTTTTTTTTTAAATTCATTTCTTTCCCTATCAAAAAGCAAACTAACATTTTAATCTAGAGTAGGGCATGAATGTGTTACTCTCGATGTTATTTTTGTCCAAATATCAAGTAGCAATAGACACAAAAGAAACAATTAAACTTTATTTTGTAATAAACATCTAATTTTTAAAATTCAAAATTAAAAATTTACTTCAAATAAAAATTAGGTATTTACAAAAAATGCTCGAAATGTTTTCCTTCTTTTTGCAATACATAAATTGAAACGTCGTCCAATGGTGGTGTTTGACATTTGACTACTAGTTTGTCTACCGCTACTTGATATTTGGACAAAAATAACATCGAGTGTAAGACATTCATGCCCTACTAGATTAAAATGTTAGTTTACTTTTTGATAGGGAAAGAAATGAATTTTTAAGAAAAACGAAATACTATCGTAAAAAGAATGTTTTTAAGATCTCAATAATAAAAAAAAATTATGGCATCTCATTTAAAAAAAAAGTTGAAAGTCGTCATTTTAAAATAATTCGTCCAATTGAAAATCTGATACTACCATCGTGTAGAGAATGTTCTAAAACATATTACTGACAAATATTTTAAAAGTAGTACCCATACTGTAGCTAAAAAAATAAGGCGTTTACTCTGAAACAGGCTGTATATATATATATATATATATATATATATATATATATATATATATATACCGGGTGGTCCATTAAACGTGACAAATCGAAATAACTTTTAAAATACGCATCTAACAGAAAAATGTCCCGAACAAAACTTTCATAATACGAAGGGGGACATACGATTATATCAAAATTTTATACCCCTCCACCCCCAAAACGGCAAGAAAAGGGGGTGACTTTAAAATCTTAAATGGGTACCCATTTTTTAATTTCAAATTTGGAAAGAACATCAAAATTAAGGAAGTTTTTATTTAAAAAAAAATTTTGTATTACTGATAGATGCGCTGTATTCGAAAAAAATTGTAAGTATTAGAAGTCAAAAATAGCGTTTAGCCTTCAATTTAATTTAAAAATAATACTAGTCGCATAAAATTTATGTATAACGTTTCCACATTTTTTTAAAATTTTTTTTTTAAAATAAAAGCTTCTTTATTTTTGATGTACTTTCCGAATTTAAAATAAAAAATAGGGGTACCTATTTCCCCTGCCGTCTGGAGGTGAGAGGTACAAAATTTTGATATAATCGTACTATGAAAGTTTTGCTCAGTACATTTTTCTGTTAGATGCATATTTTAAAAATTATTTGGATTTGTCACATTAAATAGACCACCCGGTATATATAAAGGTGGATATATAGAAAACAAAAATTTAATTTTAATAATTTTTTTTTTAAAGTTTTGGACATTAGAAAAAAATCTTTTGTGGAAACATGGTTAATTAGAAGTAAATAATATAGCCATAATAAATTTCAAGAAATTTATTTATTTTTTCCTGGAATTTTGGTAACATTGTGTTTTATTAAAATTATGTAATTTATGTAGGAACCAGGGGAATCTTTTTTGAAAATTTAATGAATAATGTAACCACAATAATTTTTTAAAAATTTTAGTAATTTTTTCTTAAAAAGTGAGCAACACTGTATTTTGTTAAAATTATATGACTTATATGGGTACTAGAAGAAACTTTTGTGAAAATTTGTTTGAAATCGGTTAAATAATGTGGCCATAATTAATTTTTAAATAATTTAATAATTTATTTCTCGGAAAGTTGGCAACACTGCATTGCACTAAAACTATATAATTTATATAGGCACAAGGGGTATCTTCCGTAAAAATTTGATTCAAGTAAGGATAAATAATGTGGCCATAATAAATTTTTTTAAATTTTAGTATTTTTTTACTTGGAAAGTTCGTAACATTGGATTTTATTAAAATTATATAATTTATGTTGGCACTAAAGAAATCTTACCTGAAAATTTGGTTAAAATCGAATAAATAATATAACCACAATAAATTTTCAAAAATTCAGAAATTTTTTTTTTGAAAAAATAAATTCACCTGACCATCTTGGGCACTAAATAAACTTATTTAGAAAATTTCGTTCAAATCGGTTCAACCGGAACAACGCAAACACATACACCCACATAATCCAAGTTAGAATTTGTCATCTATGAAGGATTTCTATACAATTTTTTTTTAATGTTACAGACAGCAGCGTAACGATTAGTATATCACATGTTCCTTACAGTCAAAATGGTGAAACTGAATGTATGTTTCTTTGTTTGTTTGTCCCGTATGCGTTCCTATATCATTCATCCGATTGCGATGAAACTTTTGTGAGTTGTTGTGCGCACGCATGCGAAGGTTTCTGGATGGGGAGGGATGGGTACAGGTAGTTATTAAAAAATATTGTATTTATAAAATTAATTAAATAATAACAAACATAAAATTACCGTTAAAATATTTTGCTCAAAATCACAAAAAGAACATTGAAATACTGTAATTAATAATAAAATAAAATTATTTGTTAAGAAAATCTAATCTACTTTTCTTGCAAAACTCTTTAAACCTTTTTCAAATACCAGCGCTCTTGGCCGTTGACCCGATACCAACACCTAATTACGCCACTGATATTATACATTAAATTTACTCATAAAAATTTTGTATACAGAGTGTTTACGGTTCTCTGTATTCTTTTTGGGGGCGATAGTACATCACTAAATAAGTCGATAAACCTTAAAACGCTCTAGTAAAAGTCTCATAAGTGAAATAATATTACTTTTAGTGTTCATATTAAACGAATAATTTATTTTAACCTCTAGTCTATTAGTAGTAATTAAAATTATATAATTTATATGGGTACTAGGAGAATCTTTTGTGAAAATTTGTTTAAAATCAGTTAAATAATGTGGACATAATTAATTTTTAAATAATTTAGAAATAATAGAAAGTTGCCAACACTGCATTGCACTAAAACTATATAATTTATATAGGCACAAAAGGTATCTTCTGTACAAATTTGATTAGAATGGGATAAATAATGTCTAATCTATTACTACTTAATCAGTATTGTTCAATTATTATTACGTTTATTATTTAACAGGTAAAGTTGTTATCTCAGTAATTCACTTTTATGATCACCTTTTTTATTTTAATTTTTTTACGTCGAGCGAAACTTTGTATACACAACATGGTGATAATTTCGAATATCTTTTGTAGTGAACAATGCTGATTAATTAGTAGATTACTAAAGTTTCAAATAAATTAATTGTCTAATGTAAAAGCTAAAAGAATTATTTTGAGCTGTAATATTGTCCGCTAAAAAGACATAGAGAAGACCGTATACACTCTGTATATGATGTACGTATATGTTGAGACACTAATAAACAGTGGCGCAACCAGGATTTTACATTGGGAGGAGGGGGCAAGGGCTACATCTTGGAAAAGCAAAAAATTGCAATTGTAATTTTATTGGGGAAGAGGCAATTTGTACGAAAATTTCATATAAATAGTATTAGATCAAAAAGGTACGATTTAGGCAATCTATCTCTAAATTTAGATATGAAAAACTGAACATTACAAAATAAAAATAAAAGTAAACAATATCTTCTTCAAACTATCACTGTGTTGGTGCCCTGACAGTAAACCAGAGAGAAGAGTAAACACGCCACGTTGGTTTTGTAACTGCTCTTTTTATGGGTAAAACATCATAATCTCAAATACCTAAGAAGATATTAATATTAACATTTATCTATAAAATGAAACGGAAACCGATTTCAGAAAGCAATTTTCTCCAAAATTACTCTTTTTACTATTTTTCTACTGTGTGTCACATTTGAAGTGCCGTTTTAATTGTAATTACATTCTGAACGTTTAATGGAGCCAGATTTCCACTTTATCTTACTTGAGTAATGGCTCAATATTTTGAGGTATATAATTGTAGCGTTAGAAGTGACTGCTGAACATATGACTAAACGAGTAAAAATTGTGCTAATTCTGCTAGCCGGGAGGGGGGGGGGCGAAACCCGTCGCCCCCCTGCCTCTTTGGTTATTTTATTAAATTTTTTTAGCAAGAATGTTTATTTATTTTCCAGTTTTGTTATTACAAAACTATTAAGTTGACATTTTAACTAACTCAGTCTAAATTACATAACTATATATACTATATTTTAATCATTTATAAATATAATATAACACTGTAAATATCAAATATATATGTTTTGCAAACTACTACTACTAGCTGCCATTATTATAACTGCACCACGATACTTAATTATTTTTAGATATTGCAGTATTTTGCACTAAGAGATATAAAACTAGCCGTGAACTTGATTTATTCATTCAATTTATTATCAATCATGCGCATGATTTTATTCAACGTGCAATTTGCATAGCAGTGACATTAAAAAGAAAATTACATCTTTAACATGTACATACATACGGTGGAAAAAATGTTCAGCTGTATTAATTTTACCTATTTTAAACGTAATTTGTCATTCTTTTGCTTGCATTTCCGCGATTGTTAAGTGAATATTTTATCAATGAAATTGACCAAGTGCTTGTAATGCTGTGGAAATGTCTTTCGGATATCTGTAATTCTTTTTTTATTGTAAATAATTATTTATTGACAACGGATTTTTAGACCAATTACATACCAATTACTACAATAAAAATTACTTAATTGCAAATAATATTTCAGAGAGGTTATATTTAACAAGAAAATTATAACTGTTTTATTTCTATGATCTGTTTTATACTATTTTAGATTAATTTAATACCTTAATATATTAGAATAAACGATGTGAAATCGACAAAAAAAATTAGTCGATTCCGAGACCGACTCCAACTCCCAATTTTTATCCGACTCCAACTCCAAATTTTTTTATTCGACTCCAATTTCTACTCTGAATCCGACTCCGACACTAACTTTTAGTAAGATAATGGTTTTCATGTTTTGTCATATTAAATTAATGTAAAATAAAAAAAAATAAATGATACTTTTATTTGTTTTTCTTTTGTTAGCTTACAGCTATTAACACTAGAAAGACTGAAACTTAGTTTATACTTATATTGCCCGAAAGCAGTCAAAATGACTGCTTTGTGAAACAATAACTAATGCGTAAAATAATTAATTTAAAGTTAATTTTTAGTATTCTTTTATATTATTTAAAGTTATATAATATGCTATATGTTTATACTAATACTATTACTTTTAGCTTACTGAGCAGTTGCAACTTATCTAGTGCACGTTCAAATCGGGAATTTATCATATATAATATACAATGTATACCTATACAATGTGTTTTATTATGTAACGGTAATCGAAAAACTGAGAAATGTTATTTCAATATAAGGCATATAAGAAATTTACAAAATTCGATAATAAAAGTCATTAAATTATTTTAAATTTCTAAAACAGTCAAAATAACTGCTTTTGGGCAATATAGGTATAACACATACATTTATCAGAAATAAAGAGAAAGGGAGAATGTAAATACAACCATTAATAAATGCATTTATATCAAGTATAAAAAGTCTCAAAATCCTAAGAAATTGTATCATTATAAATATAATTTTTTTTCTAATTGAAATTAAAAACCAGTCAAAATGTGTTAATAAAACTTGTATTATTATTATTATTATTACGGCTGTTCAAATTTCTCTCGCACTACCTCATCGTTGCAGAGTAATATTAACCTTGTTCTTCCTTGTTCCCACAGTATGTGCTATTTTAAATCAATTGTAACTTTAAGAACGGATGATTATTGGAGTACTTGCTTTTAAAGTTGATGGTTGAGAAACTTTTCTTGTAATTATTATTATTATTAATAGACTGTTTTGTAAAACAAATTTTTCGTTCAAAAACAATATTATACCAACACAAAATTTGTTTATGTTTATAAATTTAATAATTCACTTTTAGTACTGATCAATAACATTGTATATATTAACACATTATGATACAGGTTTTGTAATAAAGCTAATGGATATTTTTATAATTAATTGTACTGTATAGTAAAAACAATCGCTAAAAACTAAAACATTGTACAACATTATTAATTATTATCTTTATAGATTTGCCAAAATTTTTATTAAAAATGTAGGTTGCCATGAAAATGAAAATTTTATCGATTCCGTTGACTTCTTTATTAATTAATAATAAAACGCTGAGTTTTATTATAAAGATGTTTTTACTACTGTATACATAATAAAAATTATGTTCATTTATTTATCATCACCATGCCATAGTAATAAATATGCTATTATGATTAAAATATATTTATAATAATGATTTATATACTTAGTTGAAATAAATATCATTGGAAATAATGTAAGATAGGTATTTAAAATGATATCGTAGTAATGAAATAACTAATTAATTTGTTTAATCTATTAAATTTAAGTCGTTATTAATTAAAAAACATATCAACAGTTTGTTTGTATACTTTAAATTTTTTGTGATAAAAAAAATTATTACATCCGCAGAAAAAGAAAATTGTTTGAAAAAAAAAACAACTACTCAAGCGTCATCTAGAATTCTTTTTACCACGCTTATATTAACTCACTCTGTTGTTGTCGCGGCCAAATTTTGTAACCAATTTTTAGATCACTTCCTATCATTTGATCTCACTGAAATTTTGCATGTAATTTCATTCCAGGAGACAACACAATATTATATAAAAAAAAAAAAAACCGATTACAAGATATGACAGGTTTATATTTATTTTTACCACTTTGACTGCAAGGAGCGGTATAGCGTTTGGTACGGTGTTTTGGTTTGGTACATTTAAAAAAAAAATTGTATATAGAAATCCTTTATATAGCCTCTAGATGACGAATCTGAACTTAGTTTATGTGGTTGTATGGATGTGCGTCGTCAGCTCGCTCGCTCGGTTGTCAGACAAAATTTTGTGATCGCAACTCCTCCTAGACGATTCAACCGATTTTAATGAAATTTTCAGAATAAATTTGCCTAGTGCCCCAGATGGTCATGTGGCTTTGGTTTTTGCCAGTGATGCCAACTTTCCGAGAAAAAAATTACTAAAGTTTTTAAAACCTCATTGCGGCTACATTATTTATCCGATTTTGATCAAATTTTCAGGAAAGATTTCCCAGGTGCCCATATAAATTACATAATTTTAATATAATACAGTGTTGCCAACTTTACAAAAAAAAATTACTAAAATTTAAAAAAATTTATTGTGGCTGAATTATTTATCCGATTTTGATCAAATTTTCAGGAAAGATTCACCTAGTGTCCACATATATTTTATAATTTTAATAAAATATAGTGTTGCCAACTTTCTGAGAAAAAATTACTAAAATTTTTAAAAATTTATTATGACCACGTTATTTAACCGATTGTAATCAAATTTTCACTAAAAATTCTCCTGGTGCCCGCATAAATTATGCAATTTTAACAAAATACAATGTTGCCAACTTATCAAGTAAAAAAATTACTAAAATTTAAAAAAATTCATTGTGGCTACATTATTTATCCGATTTTGATCAAATTTTCAGAAAAGTTGCTCCTAGTGCTCACATAAATTATAATTTTATTAAAATACGGTGTTGCCAACTTTCCGAAAAAAAAATTTATAATTTTCTAAAAATTTGTTATGCCCGCATTATTTATCCGATTTTAATCAAATTTTTACAGAAGATACCTTTAGCGCCATATATTATATATTATCAAAATACAATGTTGCCAACTTTCGGTGAAAAATTTTTTTATTCCTATTTTTTATCATTAATGTGATAATGTTAAAGTGGTCTATATATGGGTTTACCCATATACTTTTAATCTTGTTTTAAATTTTTTACGTTAAAACAACTAAAAATTTTTCACGTGGCTTAAATTTTTTGAAACATAATCAAATTAATCATTTTACCTAACTTATCATCATCATCATCATCATTTATAAGTCACCTACGACCAATTTGTTTTACATATAACCTATATTAAAACATGAATAAATTAAAATTAAAGAAATTATAATAAAATCGTTGAAAACTATAGCGAGAGAAATCAACAAATTAAGTAAAAAATAAATACATGATGTTTTGCATATTTAATATTTAAAGATCACAGTTCAAAGATTTTCAAGTTTTCTTTAAAAAGAAAATTTCATATACACAAATTTGTCGTATCCCCTGTATAATTTAAAATTTCTACAGCATATTTTGCTTTTAAGTGCCATGTTACAATAATATCTGACGCAAAGAATATGCATTTACATATTATTAATATTAGTAAAACTAAAGCAAAAAAAAAAAATAGTACATAATACATATATTTTAATACGGTTCTAAACAAAAACATTGGCCCGTTTTCTCACTTTACTTTTAAAAGTGATTTTTGTCAAAATTACTTTTGACGTTTACTTAAAATTACTTATTAAGCAATTTTAATTAGTTTATTTAAATTTTATAATAATAGATATAAAAATATGTATATCAAAAAAAAAAATACTTTTCATATTTGATAAGAGTTAGAAGTAAAAATGAATTTTAAAGTAAAAAATAAAAGCACTTTTTCATAAACAAAAGAGGTAGCAATACGGACCATAATTTTTAGATTAAAATCTTTAAAATTTTTATTCATGAAATTTTCACTCCATTTAATTTGAAACTAAGATACTTCCAGAAAAAAATGTAAATTAATATAATTTAGAAATCAATATTTGTTTAAGAATACAATCTGTTTCTCATTTCGAAATTGGTTATAGGCAGGTATAAAAAAAAGGAGTTTGTCATACCATATTAAATTGATATTGAGCTTAGCTTGTGTATGTATATATGTGTATTCATTTAAATTATGTACTTAGTTATTTTTTCATTAATTCAGATCGGAAAACAAATTAGATCATAATAAAAAAACTATTGACGGACAGATATAACTAATCAGCAGGTGGTAAATACTTATTCATACCCACATTCCCTCATATATTAATAAACTTATGATAATTATTGCATTAATTGAAATATGTATATATATATATATATATATATATATATATATATATATATATATATACGAGTAGGTATCCATGTATGTTGTTGCTGTATTAGAAATTTTATATGAACTTTCAGGTATAAGTATTATATAGCATAATAAAAAATCTTTCAGAACTCATTATATTAGAATAAAACTGCTATAGGTCAAAGTTCTGTATTAATATTTATTTATAATTGACGTTTCGACGAAAATTCTAAGTACATTGTTTTTACTATACTAAAATCTATATAAAAAGTTGCTTGATAATAGAAATTAATAAAAATGCAATTATTATAGACATACAATTTTCTATAAATAAAAATAAAAATTTATTAAGAAATATTAAATATTGCAGAATTTGAGTTTTTGCTTATATCTAGTTATTTATTAAAATTTTGAAACTAGTAATGCATGTCTTAAAATAATAATTTCAAAAAAAATTATGCTAAATTTCCGAAGATAAATAAAATTTTATTTATTTTTCAATATTAGATTTAGTTGTTTTATATTGTGGCGGTCAAGCCACACATCAATTTACGCTCGTGCCTCAAGCCGTTACGCATATACCGTTAGGAAGTACCACGCCCTAGCCAAACGACAATAGACGCGCCTGGCTCAGCCGTAACGCATGTACCGTTACTCGAGCCAAGCGCAGTTCAACCCTTGAGCGGCCCAATCAGGGCGAACCTCGCCCCCACTAAGATCTACCCCCACTCCGGCAGGACCACTATAAGAAGGGCTGTCCCGGCAGTAGAAGACAGTGTTCCTCACGAGCACTCACCAACCACTGAATAAGTGGTACAGCTCTCACAGCTTCGCACTGAATAAGTGCGAAGCCCAGAGTTCACACCAGCTCTCAGCTTCGCACTGAACAAGTGCGAAGCCCAGCTCACCAACCACTGAATAAGTGGTAAGCCGAGAGTTCACACCAGCTCTCAGCTTCGCACTGAATAAGTGCGAAGCCCAGCTCACCAACCACTGAATAAGTGGAAAGCGCAGAGTTCATTATCGCTGACCAAGCGATAATGACAAATCACTCACTGACTAAGTGAGAAGCAGAGCCAGCACCAATGCTTCCGTCGACATCAGAGTCCAACAGAGAGTTTTCCCACTAACTAAGTGGCACGCAAAACTCTCAGCATCGGCAGAGTTCGCCACTAACGGAGTGGCACGCAAAACACTCTCGCCGACACCACACTCTCGTCGACACACACTCATCGATCGCAGCTCTCATCAATCACAGCTCTCTCCACCGCTAACCAAGCGGACGCATACAGAGACATGCCCGCCTCCAGACAACAGCGCTCGGCGCGTCTTCACGACCGCCTAACAACGACGGCCCTTGAAGACACCAAAACCCTCAACCACACTCTCTCCCCCTCGAATCAAGTGACAGTGCACCGCGACCGGGATTCGCGTTCCGGCATCGTGTTGTGTTTTGTGTTTTAGTGTATGTGTAGTTTATAATTAGCTAGTAGTCACTGTATATTATTCTTATCTGTAATTGTATGTTTGTGTATATGCTTGTGTTATTTGTGTATGTATGTAATAGTCTGTATTCATCCATGTAAATGTCCATGTCAATAAAACCATTATAAACTCAGACTCTGATCACTAATTAAAAAGGTGGGTGAGATACGAACACCCCAAACATCATCTCATCATCATCGACACCCACAATATAATACCAGTAAATTTACTATATAGTTGCGGTAGTATTTTATAGTATCGATCAAATTTAATAATAAAAATAGTGTGCAAATAACACGGAAGTACTGAAATCTGCAGATGATTGACTACAATATTCGTATATATGACGTTTTGAGTTGACAGTGTTTTGTTGAACAATATGGCCGCAAGCTGAAGACAATCCATCCATTCAAGTTTACTGTTGTAGATTATATTACGTGGTATAAGTTTGAAAAGACATGTCCGCCGTCGGCAGCATGCTTGATTTGGAAAACGCGAGCGAGACAACACTAATGCTTTTATAGGATGATGATGAGCGGGGCTGCAAATCGCACAAAATACAGAGTCGAATCTAGAATATATTTCATATATTTCTTATAGAATACATAACTGCAAATAATATACAACCCTATAAACAAAATAAAGATGTAATAATTATATAACATTAATACATAAATAAAATGTCGAATTATGTAATTGATTCTATAATAGGTAGAAAAAATTAGTATCTATCAGTATTTACGCCTGAATTACATTATACTTTTTTGTCTAAATTTATAAATTACGTTTTTAATTTGATTGTTTTCGAGCACAAATTGCCAGTTCTTACATTTGGTATAAAATTTTAATTTTATTATTTCTGGAATTATATAGATTTCTTGGTTTTTATATTATACCTTTTAAAATGTTTTGTTAATTTAACAAACTCAGTTTTTACTGTATCTGCAAATTCTTCCTGATATATTATATAAAATTGATCGATATATAATTTAGAATTATAAAAAAAAGTCATTTATGAATAAAACAAAAAACTATTATTGTGAAAAATAATCTTTAATTAATCTGAATAGAGAATAGAGAATAGAGAATATCATAACAAATCGAACACAAACAAATATTCAAATATGAAACTAGTTACATTAACATTTTGAATTAGTATACTTCGTAACGGCCTTGGTGCCTTCAGAAACGGCATGTTTAGTCAATTCTCCAGGCAACAACAAGCGCACCGAAGTCTGAATTTCACGACTTGTAATTGTCGATCTTTTATTATTCTGAGCTAATCTTGAAGCTTCGGCTGCGAGTTGTTCAAATATATCATTTACGAAACTGTTCATGATGTTCATTGCCTTACTTGAAATGCCAGTGTCCGGATGAACTTGTCTTAGAACTTTATAAAATTTATAAAGTTCTAAAACAAGTTCATCCGGACATGTACATTTACGCCATGAATATTTAATTACGCCGCGGACGTTTCTTTTTTTTTAACATTTTTGGAGATGCCCTTGCTTGCATTGCCCATCTACTCGGATTTTGCATTCATTTTTGGTGCGATATTGACTTGCTTGATGCTGATAACAACAATGTAAAATGTAAATTGGTGTATGATGAGTGTGAAATTGAAAAAATGTTATAGCAAAAGTTGTGTTCAATCTGTTAAGATGGATCATTACTAATGATTGTTTGATTAAAAAAAATTATGTGAATGATTTTGAAGGTATACTTTAGCGTGGATGTCCGATGAGTAGTTCGAGTGGTATAATTGAGAGTGTCTTGCGTGAGCGAAAGTTTCCAAGTAATAGATATAAAAGAGTATGTATGAGAGAAATTATGTATAGAGATGAAGCTAAAGTTGCTTGTCTGGATATAGATATTTGGAGGAAACTGATTTCGAATTAGTGGAAAGAATTTGTGCCACACTTTTTTTGGATACATGTCGTGATTGTGTATGTATGTATGTATTACATACTGTTACTTTTTGCATATTTTATAAATATAAATCGCAAAATTTTAGTGGAAAAATGATATTTACAATGTTAAAACTTATTTTGAAAACTTGATTTTAACATAGGTTATATGTAAGACAAATTGGTCGTAGGTGACATATATGATGGCGCTCGTTTCTGGATAAGTTAGGTAAAAAGATTAATTTAATTATGTTTAAAAAAATTTAAGCCACGTGAAGAAATTTTAGTTGTTTTTAACGTAAAAATTTAAAAACAACAGTATCTGTTTGTATTTATGTAAATACGGACAAATATGGTAGCAGTTTTTCAACATTCAACATGTTAAAAACGAATTTTCAAAATCAATCCTAATACGATAAATATCATTTTCACATTTCACACAGTTTGTAAAGATTGAAATAAATACATTTGGTGACTGTGAAGTAAAGTTTTAGTCAACAATAATTGTTTAACTGAATACAGACGAAAATTATTCCGCACTGTAGCTAAATTATTAAGCCACGTTTCCTGATTAAAATAAATATAATTTTTTAGCTATTTTAATTAGTTAGATTGTTAAATCATAAGTACTCTTAGTGATATAAATACGTTAACAATTAATTTTTTTTATAGATCATTTACAGAATAGATTTATAATGATTTTAAAACAAATACGTATGGTAGTATAAAATTTATATTAGAAATACTTACACGATATTTTTCTACAGCAAATTTTATTGTTCACCAATTTTAAATATGGACAATGTGATATTTTGTTAGCATAAACAATAACAAAAAAACAATAAATTTATAATAAACAAAAATTGTTTCAACGCACTCTTACTGCATTAAGATAGAAAATAATTACAAGTATTAGGTTTGTTCGATTGACTCTTTTGCATTTTATTGCAAATAAATTTGATAAATTTGTCATTTCATTCAAATATTTAATTTAACCAATTACCAAATAATACTGGCCCTAAGGTTATCAAATTATAATTTCATAAACTTAGGGCCAGTATTATTCGGTAATTGGTTAAATTAAATACTTGATTGAAATGACACATTTCTGTTATTTGTGTTCGAGTCGTTAAACTAATATGTTCTATATCAAATTTATTTGCAATAAAATGCAAGAGAGTCTATCGAACAAACCTAATACTTGTAATTATTTTCTATCTTAATGCAGTAAGAGTGCGTTGATACAATTTTTGTTTATTATAAATTTATTGTTTTTTTGTTATTGTTTATGCTAACAAAATATCACATTGTCCATCTTTAAAATTGGTGAACAATAAAATTTGCTGTAGAAAAATATCGTGTAAGTATTTCTAATATAAATTTTATACTACCATACAACACAGTCACCAAATTGTATTTATTTCAATCTTTACAAACTGTGTGAAATGTGAAAATTATATTTATCGTATTAGGATTGATTTTGAAAATTCGTTTTTAACATGTTGAATGTTGAAAAACTGCTACCATATTTTTCCATATTTACATAAATACAAACAGATACTGTTATTACCAATTTGACTGCAAGGAAAAAGTGGTATAGCGTTTGGTACGGTATCTGTAACATTTTCAAAAAAAAATTTGTATATGGAAATCCTTCATATAGCCTCTAGATGACGAATCTGAACTTAGTTTATGTGGGTGTATGGATGTGCGTCGTCAGCTCGCTCGCTCGCTCGGTCGTCAGACAAAATTTTGTGATCGCAACTCCTCCAGGATAAATTTGCCTAGTGCCCAAGATGGTCATGTGGCTTTTGTTTTTTTCAGTGATGCCAACTTTCCGAGAAAAAAATTACTAAAGTTTTTAAAAACTCATTGTGGCTACATTATTTATCCGATTTTGATCAAATTTTCAGGAAAGATTTATCTAGTGCCCACATAAATTACATAATTTTAATATAATACAGTGTTGCCAACTTTACAAGAAAAAAATTACTAAAATTTTTAAAAATTTATTGTGGCTGAATTATTTATCCGATTTTGATCAAATTTTCAGGAAAGATTCACCTAGTGTCCACATATATTTCATAATTTTAATAAAATATATTGTTGCCAACTTTCTGAGAAAAAAATTACTAAAATTTTTAAAAATTTATTATGACCCCGTTATTTAACCGATTTTAATCAAATTTTCACTAAAAATTCTCCTGGTGCTCGCATAAATTATGCAATTTTAACAAAATACAGTGTTGCCAACTTATCGAGTAAAAAAATTACTAAAATTTAAAAAAATTCATTGTGGCTACATTATTTATCCGATTTTGATTAAATTTTCAGAAAAGTTGCTCCTAGTGCTCACATAAATTATAATTTTATTAAAATACGGTGTTGCCAACTTTCCGAAAAAAAATAATTTTCTAAAAATTTGTTATGCCGGCATTATTTATCCGATTTTAATCAAATTTTTACAGAAGATACGTTTGCGTGAATGTCCGATGTGTAGGTGGAGTGGTATGATTGAGAGTGTTTCGCGCAAGCAAAAATTTTCAAATAGTAGGAATAGAAAAGCATGTGTGAGAGATATTATAAATGTAGACAAATCTAAAGTTGCTATTACACACCCTTTTGTGTATATATGGCGTGATTGCGAATGTTATTATGTAATTTTGTAGACGCAGATTTAAAAATACATGAAATTAACAAGTCTACATGATTTTGTTAAATTTTATGAGACAATTATTGTCAGGGCTGAATTTATAAGAGGGGTCTCTGCGCAATAGTTTGGTGGGGCATCTGTACAATAGTTTGGTGGAAGTCCTTATTTTAATATGTATATAATAAATATTATAATTGGCTATTAGAATAAATTTTTAATAAATGACATATTTTAATTTTACCATATATTACATATTGTTTATTTATAATTTACACGTATAGGTAAAAATGTTGCACTTTTACATATGTTTCAACAAACTTAAAGGGGCACTTTCTTTGCTACGGGGCCCCTGTGTTGCAGCCCAGTCTACTCGCCCTTAATTCGGTACTGATTATTATTTTTTTTGAAACCAACAAATTCATTTAAGTTACTTTGTAACTTAACTTAAGGGGAGGTTTTCCTCCTCTAAATGACTAAAAAGTACACAAAGTTTGGAAATTTTTTATTCGCAAATGAAAAAACATAGAAGGGAACGGTTAGTGGATTCGAAAAAATGTTATTTTGTTTTTTATTTTAAAAAATTGTCGTTTTATAAAAAAAAAATGGCGCTTGTGATTTACTGTTGCGTGCATTGCAGCGTATTAGGAATAAAAGAGCATGTATGAGAAGAATTATGAATGTGGATGAAGCAAAAGTTGCTTGTTTGGATAGAAATGTTTGGAGGCGATTGATTTTGGGATGATGAAAAGAGTTTGTGCCACACCCTTTCTGGGTACATGGCGTGATTGTGTATGTATGTATGTAGGTATATGCGTCTCATCTGGCCGCTGCAGCTTTACTTTCAAAATGCGATTTTACTCAAAATTAATTCGAATATCAAAAACTCTTTCAGGAACATATTCTAGAACTTTCAAAGATTGCAAAAAGGAAAAAAAAATTTGGGATTTTAAATTCGAATTTACCGAAATACCTCCTTAAACATACATATTACATAATGCTGTAATCATTAAATATGTGTCACAATAGATGAAAAGATTTATAATTAATTATTATTAAAAAATTTGTACTTTGATATATATATATCAGGGCTTCGAACCTTATTAGCTTATACGTTTCGTTCCGGTTTAATTATAGAAATATTTGAATATTATTTCGGTTCCGGTTCTCGTTTCGCCGAAAATAACTGGTTTCTTGGGTATTCGGTTTAGTTCTAAGTGATTAATTTTTAAATTTTTTAATAAATTTGCAATAATTCATAAAAATTATAACAAAATTATAGTAAAATTACTATAATTATCAATGTAAATTTACAATGACAGTTTTACACAGTTTTGTTTTTATTAAGACATGTTATTGAATATTCATTATCAGTCGTAATTCGCATGAGTATTCAATAACCTGTCTTAAAGAAAACTAATATTCAGTCGAAAAAACAATTCAATGGTTTTGTTTTTAGTTGTAATGACCACAGTTATACAAATTTATATATTCCATAAATTTATTTAATACTATGACGGTCGGTTCTATGGTGGCCAAAAGAGATTTATTATTTTATAGTCGTAAACAAAATATAGTGCAAAACTGGCATAGAATATTTATTTCTCACTCGTATAAATATTATTCTATACTACTGAAAAACAAGTACCATTCTGTGCTCGTTATAATTCATATAAAAAAAAGAAACAGAAAATTTACATTCTTTATTATTAAGTAGATTAATATATTTTTATTTATGCCAAATATATCAGTACGGGTATAAAATAACATGAAAAGTAATGTGATTTTACGTCTTGTATCTTTCACACGTTATACATATAATTAATTTTAGAATTCTGCGTAATAAATCGTAATCATCCGTTATGTAGTATAATTATTTATAATAATATTAATATTTGAAATAAGATCATTTTATTCAATAAAATCTTTCCTAATATAGTCAACTTAATGAGCAAAATAATTAACTCACAAGTCAAATATAATTTTTTTGTTATAAGAATTACAAGTGTGAGTGTTCCATAGAACGGTATGTAAATGTAAAATAATAGATTAAATATTCTTTAAATATTTTGTATAATATTTTTTTGACTCATTGTATATACAGGGTGTCCCCGGATGGGGTTGCGCACTCTTGTAAACTTTTTTATTTTGGAGTTTTCGGCAAAATGTTATTCTTCATAAAAAGTTTTGCTTGGCCTGAAACTTATTTTTAGCCTACTTTCGATTTTTTAAAATCAAGTAGGCCTTTACAGTTGAGCAAAAACTATTTTCATTTTAGGTAAAGTACCTTTTCTGTTCACAGTATGCCAAAATCAAGTTAAGAAAAGTTGTTCGGAATGAGAAGTATGGCCATATGCAAATTTGCAGGATGATAGTCCTACTTTGATAAAATTCGAAAAGTTATTGAGTTATGTAAATTTTCGTCGCAGAATTAATAATAAAGATCTTTTTGTTATTGTCGACGCCATATTGATATTATCAAAGTACGGTAGGTCAAGTACTGCTATTTGAACGATATTATAAAATTGCGTAAACTTCGCATGATGTAATGGAAAAATAGAACGAACTGCAGTAAACAATTGCTGTAACTGCATACATCATATCTAGGATATTTTATTCTTTAATACAACATAACAAAAAACAAATTAAATTCTAAACATTGAAATTATTCCACGTAATATCCTCCTCTTAGTACACATTCTTCTATTCGGGTTCTAAATTCTAGGTAGGTCGATGAAAGCATTTCTTCATTCACACTAGCAACAGCTTCTATGATTTTTTGTTTTAAATTTTGCAAATCGTCTTCTAAATTATTATTATTATTATTATTATTTTATTTATTTGCATATGGCCATAATTTCTCATTCCGAACAACTTTTCTTAACAAGATTTTAGCATACTGTGAACAGAAAAGGTACTTTACCTAAAATAAAAATAGTTTTTGCTCAACTGGAAAGGCCTACTTGATTTTAAAAAATTGGAAGTAGGCTTAAAATAAGTTTCAGGCCAAGCAAAACTTTTTATAAAGAATAACATTTTGCCGAAAACTCCAAAATAAAAAAGTTTACAAGAGTGGGCAACCCCATCCGGGGACACCCTGTATATATATAATTTTTGAGACACAATGCACATTCATATATATATATATATATATATATATATATATATATATATATATATACAGCCTGTTTCAAAGTAAGCGCCTTATTTTTTTTAGCCACACTATGGGTACTACTTTTAAAATATTGGGCAGTAATATGTCTCAGGACATTCTCTACACGATGGTGATATCAGATTTTCAATTGGACGAATCATTTCAAAATGGCGACGTTCAACTTTTTTTTTTTAATGGGATGCCATAATTTTTTTTTCATTATTGAGATCCTAAAAACATTTTTTTTACGATAGTATTTCGTTTTCTTTAAAAATTCATTTCTTTCCCTATCAAAAAGCAATTTAACATTTTAATCTAGTAGCGCATGAACGTTTTACACCCGATGTTATTTTTGTCCAAATATCAAGTAGCGGTAGACAAACTAGTATTCAAACGTCAAACACCATCATTGGACGACGTTTCAATTTATGTATTGAAAAAAAAAGGAAAACATTTTGAGCATTTTTTTGTAAATACCTAATTTTTTATTTGATGTAAATTTTTAATTTTGAGTTTCAAAAAGTTGATGTAGATGACAAAATAAAGTTTCATTGTTTCTTTTACGTCTACCGCTACTTGATATTTGGACAAAAATAACATAACATGCGCTACTAGATTAAAATGTTAGTTTGCTTTTTGATAGGGAAAGAAATGAATTTTTAAAAAAAACGAAATACTATCGTAAAAAGAATGTTTTTAGGATCTCAATAATAATAAAAAAATTATGGCATCCCATTTAAAAAAAAAAATTAAACGTCGCCATTTTGAAATGATTCGTCCAATTGAAAATCTGATATCACCATCGTGTAGAGAATGTCCTGAAACATATTACTGCCAAATATTTTGAAAGTAGTACCCATAGTGTGGCTAAAAAAAAATAAGGCGCTTACTCTGAAACAGGCTGTATATAAAATTTTTCAGATACACTGCATATATAATCCTTAAAAAACATACTTATTGAATACAATAAAGCACATTGTATATAATTTTAAATAATAATAATATAATTGCCTCGTACACTGTATCTCCGTGAAATAATACAACTTATGTAGAGAGATGAGAAAAATACTTTACTTGTATATTATAATTATAATAGCGTAAAATTATCGCATTAAAAAAAATATAAATAGTAGTTAGCTTTGAAAAAAAATAATAATATTTTTTTCGTCAAAATATTGAATTTCGTCTTCTGAAAAATGTCAAAATGTTCAAAATTCTTATACATGTAGTACGCAAAAAAAATAGTTGGTTTCGCGTGCATCACTAATAATAATTTACCTTATTTTTATTTTTTAAACATAAAATTGGATGTTCCACACTTTTTAAATGACTACTTTTGTAAACAACATCGAACAAAATTGTTCATGAATGTCACTTGGTGAAATTAATAAAATAATAATATTCTAAAGTTGAGACATTTTCTCAAAATTTCACTAGTTACTCAGTCATTGAATCGGCTGATAAGCTATGCATCAATGACTGGCCAGATTAACCATAGACACGTGTTTCGGTCTTTAGGACCTCGTCAGTATGGTGCTTTGATCAGTTGCTGAAAGGTAACTTGATACCGATGTTAATTCTGGCTGGCTATTTAAACCAAGTAAAACAACAGATAAGCAAGAGAAATAATAAATACTTCTAACGCCATCTATACAATAATGGTTGGTTTAAATAGCCAGCCACAATTAACATCGGTATCAAGTTGCCTTTCAGCAACTAATCAAAGCACCATACTGACGAGATCCTAAAGACCGAAACACGTGTCTATGTTTAATCTGGCCAGTCATTGATGCATAGCTTAACAGCCGATTCAATGACTGAGTAACTTGTGAAATTTTGAGAAAATGACTCAACTTTAGAATATTATGACTACTTTTATTTTCTGCATTTTGTGTAATATTTGAATTAAATTTACTTAGATTTTTCTTAGGTAATTCTGAACAAAATTCTGGACAAAGTACTTGTTTGCACAGTACCTGGATCTGTATTTGAGTGATTTTTTTGCTTTTGTTAAAGAATCTTTTTCTGCAAATTGATATCATAATCCTCTTTTCTACAATACCTACAAATAATTTTAGCAATATGTATAGTTCGCAATTTTTATATAAATGTTAATGTTTGTTTAAATTTTTTGTATATTCATATTGGTGGATCTTGAATGTTAAGATTTTTGAAGCAACGATTAGCTTTGTGGCCAATACCATCATAAGAAAAAAACGTTTAATTAGTTTGGTCCAGATTCATGTTGTGGAGAGGATAATTTTACAGATCTTTCGTCGGAAGTTAAAATAATTTTTTCTACTTTTGTAAGACAAAACGCGCGCTTTATTGAAATGGAATTTTGTAATTTTACAAACATTTATTGATTGCTTAACTTTTCCATAAAAAAAATTACTGTTTGTTGCCGCAAAACATTAGAGAGTTATCGCAAACACAACGTTAAAGTTCCGTTAACGCTAAAATCACGTGACGTTATACGTTATTTAATTTGTATGGTAAATGACACTTTAGAGTTATCGCACGCCGATATTTTACCGTCCGCTAAAATTAGAGGAATATCTAAATGTAATCTAATAATTTAATATAGGTTTGGTACAAGTATTTATTCAAGAAAAAAACAATTCTATATATATATATATATATATATATATATATATATATATATATATATATATATATATATATATATATATTAGTTTTTATTGGAATTGAGCTGATTTATTAAAATCATCAGGATTTGTTGTTGCTGTTCCATAAAATCTCTATTATATTTATTTCACAACAACTTAACCTAACTGCATAAAATAACAAGTTTATAAGCACAAGAACATAACATCACCACTCAAAATAACATATGAGAGAATGCTCCGCTATTTTGCGAAAATAGTGGACAGCGGTTATTTCTTTACCGTACGCTAAATCCATGCGCATGCGCATTCTTTCGCTTGTAGGTAAATAACGTACGCTAAATTTATCGTTGTACTTGCGATAACTCCCTATTAACTCCCTATTAACTCCCTATAACTTCGGCGTCAGCAACCGTTTTTCCTGATGTAATAACAGAAGTTAATTGCGCGTATAATCTTTACATTTGCATGCAATAATTTAAAACGGATTCACTTTCTATGTATTTGCACTTGGTTATTTGTAATTGTAAATGGCTAATTGATCTTTTTTTTGATTGTTTTTTCTAAAATTGCTCGTAAATTGTTGTAAGTAATTGTGTTTTTGAAGCAAATAAATTCGATAAATTTTACTTTTTAATTTTGTCAAAATAATACGAATTAATATTATTTTGGTTTGAGTTTGTACTTCTATCATGTGCTATTTTCGCACAATTTTTTTTAAATATTAATTATACTATCATCCTCATTTTACTTAATTAAAGTTTTAATAGCGACGCCTAGTTATAAATGGAACATTTTACAATTTTATTGACCGTAATTAATAATAATAAAAATGCTTTTAATTGAGTGATAATAATACTTTGTTAGAATTGTCATAATATAATCAAATAACTCGGGAATATATATTTGTAATGTTGACAACAGATGGCACTGCGTTATGTGGTTATACCAATTGTGCTGTAATCAGATGTTTTTGCTGTCCGTAATTCTGCTCGAGTATGTATAGAGGATATACATCCAAATTTATCCAAGTAATCAAAGTTATATAAATTCTCAAGTTTATTTATTATACTCAGTGGCAGATTTCCAAACAAACGGTGGGGACGGTTGCCTAGGGGTCCCGCAAGTTAGGGGAGCCCGACACGACAATAAACAATTATACTTGTAAGTAATAGATATTATTTTATATTTATTTTGTTTAAACCGATTTAAACGACAAAAAATAATTTGGAGCTCGGATTCTTCGTTCAATAATTGTATTTTTAAATTATTTTCTTATATTGTGTTCATAATTTGTTTAGTTTTTTTAACAATACCCATATTTCCTTTTCCGTTCTTAAACGTATCAAAAATTAATTAAGGAATAGTCTTGGTCAGGATCATTTGCAAAATTTATTAGTGATGTTTACAAAAATTTACATTTTGTAAAATTTGATAATATTGATAAATTTTCTGCATCTAAAAGCAGAAAAGTTCCATTAAAAAGAAAATTAATTTTGAAATAATTAAATATGTTGTTACTATTAAATTACTTTTCTATTATAATATGTAACTGTATTACTCTACATTAATTGTTTGGTGTTTACTACTATGTTATATGAATTTAATTTCGGATAAATATAACTTTTTGTTCACATTAAAAACAATTTCATAATTATAATATATAGTCCATTTTTCAAAATTTACTATCTAGGAAGGCGACCCACAGTATACGACTAAACGTTAAACGTTATATCCGCCACTGATTATACTCAATAAGTTTAAATAAAATGTTTAAGAAAAATATAGATTTAAATACATTTTCATACAGATTATTACTGGATAATTAAAACCTGTCATAAAAATTATCACAATTTGTACAATAAAATTAGACAACATTTATTTTTTACTTACACTTTCATGATGATTGAAGAACGGTGCGGCAACTTGATCCACTATTCAGTAAACAAAACAAAAAAATATTATTCTAATTAGAAAACTATAAAACATATTTTTTGAAACCAATCGTTAAAATCTAAAATATCAATAAAAAGAATTTAATAAAATAAAAAAATTAATTAACGTTACTGAATATTTAACAATAAGACAGTAAGCAAAAAGAAACAAACTAATTGCGATCATAATGGAATATAGTAGAAATTATGCAATAAAAATAATAGTATTATTACTAATAAAGTACAATATACTGAATCTACTAAAACTGCTGGAGTATAAAAAAAAATAATTGTAAACTGCAATTTGCAATTAAAATAAATAATATCATACAATCATTGTAAGTACCACATATCATTTATCAAGTAGGTTTACTTTCATTGTTTTTCCTACATCTAATAAAATATCTTTCTAATATAAATAAATCTATACTTTAAATATTACAAATTATTAGAAACTAAGTTTAATTATACACTAGGAAAAATCTGAAAAATTACTGATTTTTAAATAGGTATAACTCGGCCAATTTTGAACGAAATTGAATGAAATGTTTTGTACGAACAAATTTGAAGTTTCGTTTTTAAGGTGATGTACGATGATGGACCATTTGAGCTATTCCGCTCCCCACCACACTCTGCAGAGAAAACATGTTTTAACTTTAAAAATTGTCAAACTTTGACAACATGAACAGTACCAAACAATTTTTTCTACTCAATCTACCAAGCGAGCGTCAAAATTCAAACATTTCTACGTAAATTATTTTTAATATTAAAAACTTGCAATGCTTTGGCGAAAAGTTATGATATTTCGAAATTGCATTTTTCGAGTTTTTGGGTTATAATTTTAGATAAAAATGGATAAATTTTTGAAAAAAAAAAAATTGAAGCTTCTCTTTAAAGTCGTGCAAAATAATGCAACATTTAAGCCATTTCGCTCCCCACTACACCCCGCAGAAAAACAATGTTTTTGACTTAAAAAATTGTCAAATTTTGACAACATGTGTCTTCAAACTTTTACAACATGTGTGGTATACAAAAAAAATTTCGATTTAATTTACCAAGCGGGCGTAAAAATTCAAACATTTCTACGTAAAATCTTTTTAATTTCAAAGATTTACGATGCTTTGGCAGGAAGTTATAATTTTTTGAAATTTTTCCTGCATTTTGTGAATTTTTTTGCAGGTTGATTCTGTAAAATGCTTCACAATTTCGAAGTTTTCTCTTAACCGAAAAATGCTTTAGCATTGAACACATTTGTTTGGTCATTAAAATGGTCTAAATGTTCAAAATTTGTCAGAACTTTGAATTTTTAAAATGCATGGTAAATTTCAAAAAAACCATAACTTCGCGCCAAAGCATCACAAGTCATTGAAATTAAGCGGAATTTATGTAGAAATGTTTGTGTTTTTTCGTCCACTTGGTAATTTGAGTCGAACAAATTTTTTGTATACTATACATGTTGTCAAAGTTTGACAATTTTTAAAGTTAAAATATGTTTTTTTCTGCGGAGTGTGGTGGGGCATATATCTTACATGACCTTAAAGACGAGACCTCAATTTACTTCAAAATTGGCAGTTATACTTATTTGAAAATCGGTAATTTTTCTGATTATTTTATATTAAACAATACATTCAATAGAATAAGAAATATTTATTAACAATTATTGTATTACTATGAAATTAATTAAGATAAATAATAACACTAATTCACAACAAAAAATAATTTGAAGAAATACAATAACTAAAATTTACAGATGCCAACGCAACCATTTTAGAAAAAGCAAAAAAAGCGAGAATTTTTTATGGTACTTAACTGTAAGCGTAAATTTTGAAAAAAAAATTAAAGAAAAATTAAATGACCAATAATAATTAAACACAAATGAGACTCAAAATTTTGATTTAATAATAATAATAATTCCGCAAATTTGGTAAAATAATGTAATAAATAAAATAAAATAATTTCTCTTATACTACAAAATAATTTGAAAAAGCTAAATACGTATTTTGGAAGCTAAATTTTCATCATCAGTAGCAAAAGTTGAAACTAAAATCTTAATCAGTGGTTTAAGTTTACAGAGATACTCAACGTATCCAGTGGTCAAAGAACACTCATTTTTATATTTTTATTCTTATTTATTAATATAATAAATATTGATATTAATCATAACATTAATTAAACGTACAAAATATAAGTTAACAATTAACAGTTTCATTTAATAAATATCAACAAATGGTAGATAAACAATTACAATTTATATATTATTATGTATTTATTATAACTATACTTAAAAGAAAACAAAATAATATATATATAACTAGTGATGATGACTTTATATAATTGTTTTGAAAGATTATGTTGGGATTGGAAGTCTAACAGAATGTAGAAATTAAACGCAATTCATTGTTCGCAAGCTTTCGGAAGTTTCTTTTCTCCTTAATTATTAATTTGGACAAATTTCTATAATAATTATCATTGGTTCAAACACAGACTACTCTGCCATTGTGAGTAAAAATAAAAACAATAAGTTATATTAATTCTCTAAAAACTTCCTGTAATACTAAATAAAATTAATAAATAGGTGCCTGAAGAAGGAGAAAAGAAACCGCCGAAAGCTTGCGAACAATGAATTGAATTTGATTTCTACATTCTGTTACACTTCCAATCTCAACATAATCCTTCAATATATACATATACATATATATATACATATATATATATAAATATATATATATATATATATATATATATATATATATATAAATATATATATATATATATATACATAAATATATATATATATATATATATATATATATATAAATATATATATATATATATATATATATATATATATATATATATATATATAAATATATATGCCTATTATGCATGGAATATAGTATATATTTCGGTAAATATCGACTTTATTAAAAAAAATTGTATATAAAAGTTGTTTGAAATTTTATTTTCCGTAATAAGACAGCATTAAATTTTTTGTATTTCAGAAAACAAATGAGTAACAAATAACACTTTAATTATTTTAAATAGCAATGTACCCTTTCATTAGGCGCATTTGATAGATATTTTTTTTCTCTTTTCAATGACATAAAATCTTGGTACTCTTATACCACAAAATTTTTGAAAAAATGTATAAACTGTTATAAAGTTAATTTCACCAATAACATGAATCTAGATATCCGAGATCGTCAAGTATCTTATGCATCTACATTGTAAAAAATAAAACAAATGAACAAAAAACAAAATAAAACAAATGAACGAAAAAACAAAATAAAACGAATTAACGAAAAATAGTGTATGTCTCTTAAATAATTATAAAGCTTGAAGATAAAACGAAATTAGCAATTAAATGGTTTTCATAGTAATAAATGTTCAAAATGTTCGCCATTAACTGCAAGGCAGTGGCCCAACCTATCACGAAAAGCTTGAAATGAATTTCTGAGCAATCTAGGAGAAATTGCTGCAGCTTCAGTTTGTATTCGTTGCTCTAATTCGGCAAGATTCTGAGGTCGGTTTGTATACACTTTTGATTTTAAATATCCCCAGAAGAATAAATCGCAAGGTGTAAGATCCGGAGATCGGGGAGACCACTCCACAGACCCTCTCCTGTCTATCCAACGGACTGCAAATACCACATCTAAATATCGGCGTACAGCTAAATGATAGTGGGGCGATGCCCCATCTAGTTGAAATCAAAGATCAACAAAATTTGCTTGGCAAGGTGGAATAATTTGCTGTTGCAATAATTGCCAATAACGGTCGCCAGTTAGAGTACCACGAATATAGAAAGGTCCAATTATGTGATCTGCACAAATTCCCACCCATACGTTTAATTTTTGTAGTGTTTGGGTATAATTTTGGATCACCAGTGGAGAGTTTCAGCGGCCCAATATCGACAATTATACCTATTTACATTTCCATGTAAATAAAACGTAGCCTCGTTAAAAAAAAACAATATTATTGAGGAAATTTGGATTGTTGTTGATTCGCTCCATTATAAATTTACAAAACTCAACTCGTCGATCGTATTGGTTCTTGATTTGGATAACGCTCATTAAAAATTTCACATACTTCTAATTGTGTTCGTTTGCGATCTCCATAACCGACCATAATTAATATTTCTATGCGTTCAGTTTCTGTTAAATGAACCATTTTTATGTTTATGTTTTATGTACCAACTTATTTAAATAAACAAGATTCTGTCACATTTATGGCCTAAATTCAATTGTTAAGACAAATAAAAGAGATATTAAATAACTAGATTCATGTTATTGGTGAAATCAGCTATATAGCTGATTTTTCAAATGAGCCTAATGAAAGGGTACATTGGCTATTTAAAAAAATTAAAGTGTTATTCGTTACTCATTTGTTTACTGAAATAAAAAAAAAATTGAATGCTGTCTTGTTATGGAAAATAAAATGTTAAACAATTTTCATATATAATTTTTTTTTATAAAGTCGATATTCACCGAGATATATACTATATTCCATACATAATGAGCATCCTGTATATATATATATATATTTTATTAAATATTACAGAAATGTTATTAATTGTTCGGTAATTATAATTATATTTATCACATTGATTAAATTCAGCACCATTCAGATTTATGGCATAATAAATTATTTTTATGTATAATATCAATTAATTGGTGCATTATTACTAGATTCGTTGCAATCTCGTTGAATACATTTTTTGTAATGCGTTCTCATATTACTGCTTTGAGAAAAGGTTAAGCCACATTTTTGACAAACATATGGCTTTAGTCCTGTGTGATAATTCATGTGCGTTTTCAAATGATGTTTTTTCGTGAAACTTTTTGGACAAAGATTACAAACATATGGTTTGACACCTGTAAAAAATGAACACAAGTTAAATTAATTGCAAATAAAATTACTTTAAAACAAAACTACTTTCGGTTCAAGTTCTGTATTAAAATTTATTTATAATCGACGTTTGACGAAACTTAACACCCGTCTTCATCAAGAGAACAAATACAAATGACAAATAAACAGTAACATAGAAACAAATTACTAGGTAACAAATAAATAACTAGATCACAAAATTTATAGATTATTAATTAATAGAAGCCAAATTTTATTTTCTCAGTGCCTTTACAGTGATTGAAATTATCTTTTTTCTTTATAAATTTCTATAGCTTCTCTTATCAATTTGTTGCTAATATTGATTGGTCTTACAATTATTACTGTCAGTGGCGAGCGGTGGGTTATCAGGCAGGGTGTGCAGAGAATAATAATAAAACAATAAAAGTGTACATACAACATTTGCAAAATGCGATAAACAAAATGACCGTCTATTGTATGTGCAGAGTCTGCACTGTAGACAGTTTTATTGCACTTAGACAAAATAGAACAAAGCGTTTCTTGTGTTTGTTCAGCTGATTAAATGAAATTTATTAGGAAATTTATTTTTAAATTTTTTAAAACATTTGGACGTTCAACAGACATTCACTCTAGATGATCGAACCGTCTTAATTGACTAATAGTATCATTTGCAACTTTTTTTCAATTTCATATTTACCATACTCTAAAATATTTTGTACCCGATTTCTCCTAGTTACATCATTTACTTTTGAGCTAAGCTGTAACAAGCAATAAAAAACTTTCTAAATGTAAACATTTTGTTCAAAGAAAAAAACTGAATGTAAAGTTGTACATTTTAAATTAAAAAATAAAATAATGTATTAGACTGTACCAGTGTGTAGTCTAGCATGTAAACTCATATTGCTTCGGTCAGCAAAACTCTTTCCGCATTCGGGGCATTGGTAAGGGCGTTCCCCTGTATGTACTCGTTGATGCTGTTTTAGAAGCATTTTTCGTGAAAATCCTTTACTACATGTCGGACAAACGTGAGGTTTTACTCCTGAAACAAAACAAACAATATTAGAGGAAACCCATATATAAATCACTTTGACATTATTACATAAATACTATAAGAAAGAGGAATAAAATTTTTATAATTTTTCAGCAAAAGATGGCAGCACTAATTAAAAATGAAATTTTATAAATTTGTTTTAAATCGTTCAATCAGCAAAAACTTTAGTAATTTTTTTCTCGGAAAGTTGGCAACACTGTATTTTGTTAAAGTATAATTTATTTCGGCACCTAGGAGAATCATTTGTAAAAATTTGATTAAAATCCGTCAAATAACGAAGAAACAATGATTTTTTTTTAATTTTAATAATTTTTTTTTTTGAAAATTGGCAACTTTCTATTTTAGTAGAATTATATAATATATGTGGATACTAGAGGAATCTTTTCTAAAAATTTAATCAAAATCGGAAAATTGACATCACTGGAAAAAAAAAAACCACGTGACCATCTTGGGCACTTAGTAAAGGGAAATATATAAATGCACTTGAATTAAAATAGAATGCACTTGGTTACTTTGAATACCTTCCACTATTAATTGGATACTTTGCACTTTGTACCACCTAAACTTTAATTTGAATAATTTGCACTATAAATTTGATGCATTCCACTATAAACGCTGAGAAATCCTATCATCTGCGCTACTTTTGGTTTAGGGTCTGTTGGCTTAGGGCAGGTTAGGTTAGGTTTAAGTTGTTTAGTTATGTTATTATTCAATATAGGCGCTTATCGGACTGGCGTAAATGATTGACAGCGCCCAAAATAAAAAGTATCCGTTTTATAGTGGAAAGTATCCGTTTTATAGTGAAAAGTAATTAATACAAGTGATAATATTTTTTTTGTGCATTATGTTTTTTCAAAATTACAATATTTTTTTTTTAAGTTGAATAAGTTCGGATTCGTCTAATCTAAAAGCTTTATAAAGGATTACTATATATAAAAATGAAAATGTTACAGACACCGTACCCACCACTATACCATATTTTCCTTGCAGTCAAATTGGTAAAAAGAAATAACAAATTAATATTTATTATGTGTATTTCTTGCATTAAAAGTAGCTATATATTGTAATAGTTCCTTAGCCTTTATCACTGAATTATGATAACTATTTTCTAATTTCAGATTATACATAGTAAAAAAACATTTTAACATTCTTTAAATTTAAAAATGCTTCAGATTTAATTTCTGTTTAATTTTAAACTATCAATGTCACTTGTACTTGTACTTGTACCTAAAGCTATGTTTTAAATTTAGATTATACATCATTAAAATTTCATTGTTGCAACATTAATATAAAATAACACTATCATCTATTTCAGCCAAAGAATCAGCATGCTCGCGCAGCGGATGAAAGCTTAAATGTTAAAATCCGTTTCACACAGCGCTTAAAGAAATAGAAATGTGTATATGATAATTCAATTATTTGTACTCGCCGTAATAAAAATAAATTTACTTATTTATATTTTTAATAAATATAATAATAAATGTGTCTTTATTAAATTTCGTTTTTCGTAATTTTCGAAATCTTTTAACTATTATTATTCATTAGTTTATTATTTAAATTTTAATTAATTAAATCATTAGTTAATTTTTCTTACTTTAAAAATTAACTTAGTTAATTAATGCCAATTTTAACATTTAAATATTAAATCAATCTACCTTAAGATGCATTTGTATAAATAAAAATATTAAATAATTAATACAAAAAAATTAATATAAAAAATAAATACAATTTTATTGCAAGTTTAAATTATTTTATAAAGATTAAAAATTACTATTAAAAGGGTATGTACCCTTCTCGGCTTAAAAAATCGACTAACTATGAATTTTTTCTGCGAAACAATAAAAGATATCAAACCGCGGGTTTGTGAGGTGAAGACCTTGTACTTTTTCAGAAATTTTTATTTTTGCTTTTGTTGAAAATTTTGTTGAAAATTATTATTGTTACCGCACAGCCATCCGGTTTCGTAGAGCTTCGGATGATTTTCAACAAAAGTAAAAATAAACATTCCTAAATAAAACTTAAAGTCTATACTTTCACCCCCAAAAAACCGCGGTTTGGTATCTTTTTATAGTTTTGCAGCAACAAATTCATAAATTAAGTCCATTTTTTAAGCCGAGAAAGTTATATAACCCCTTAACTATTAACAGTTATTATACAGAATAGTTTGGTTTGCAATCTAGAGATGATATTTCGTAAACCAATAGCATTAGCAAAAATATGAAATATTTAGTGTTACAAAATTGTGATACACTTTTGGTTTTTCTTTTTAAATAGTATCTAACATATAAATATATTTACTATTTTACTTTTTTCTGAATTTAATGATATACATCATTTTCATATTTGTTGTAAAATTAATTTAAATAAAAATTTTAAAAATAAAATACAAATTATTTATATTAAATAATTAAATTATTATTTAAATAAAACGGCTTGAGGTTATAGTTCTGTATTAGTATTTATTAATAATCGACGTTTTACTTTAATATAATGAATTCTGAAAATTTTTTTACTATGTTAATTTATTATTAATTAGCGTACGAAATATCTGAACATTGCAAAATTAAATCACTCTCTATAAATTTTGTATTATAAAATTTTCGATGCATTATAAATTTTTATTGTAAATGACTAAAAAAATCACGCAGTAAAACTCTATGCTTGAAATAAAATATAGTATTGCTTATAAAATATTTTCAAAAAATTACAGATATATAGAGTAAGAACACGACATTAGTTTTGTAATTATTCAAGCCATACATTTTTATAGAAATATAAATATTTATCCAGTTTAGCATAAAACAAAATTTTATTAAATGATTATAATAATAATGCTATAGTAAAAATAATAAATTATTGGCAACAATCTATTTAAAAAAGACAATAATAAATAAATACAATATTTTCATATAATAGCAAATACATTTCTAATACCTATATAAATATTTTAAATAAGCGAGAGGGAAAACTTCAATACTAATCAAATAAATTACAAAAAATATAATTATGTAATAATTTACATTTAATTGCAATAAACAAAGAGTTCAAAATTATATTAATGAACTAAAACAATAAATAAATAAATAATTGTAGGATAATGTATAATGGTTTGTCAAATTGAAAATTCTTGGATTCCATAAGAAAGAAAGAAAGAAAGAAAGTATATTGCAACAAAACTTTTTACAGAATCCAAATTTTTTTATTTTAACGAACCGTTATTTTTAACAAAAACTGTTTTAAAATATGTTGGTAACTCAACTACATTTAACTACAACTTCAACTTCAATCAGGCGAAATGGACACATGCGTTGTGGCATTAAACTCTCTCACGAACAAAATAAACGCCAAATGTCAACAATATTTTTCGTTTAAATAATAATACGATACAAATAAAAATATCAAGATATTAATAATTTTATATTCATTATTATCAAAAATATTAAAAAAAATCCATTTTAAGGAAAATTTACCTTAACCTTAACCTTTTCGGTGCTCGATTTGTCTGAAAGCCGCGTGCCAACTGTGCGCATTTTTTTTTTATCAGCTAGTACTCTCGCTAGGAGGACTTAACCGTTTTCAAAATTCAATTAAAATAGTTGGAAATTATTCATTAAACAAAAAACTTTATTACCAAAATAAATTAAGTCAACTCGGCGTCAGTGTGACATTTTTTAAACATGGTCAATTTACAAAAGTAATATATGAATAGACACGAATAATACACACTATACGGTGACTAGTGTAAAGTAGCCTAAAGCTTAAAAAGTTTGACAAATGCCATTCAAATAATAGGAACTGTGTGTGTGTGTGTGTGTGTGTGTGTGTGTGTGTGACATACGCCAACTATACTTATCTATGTTGCATAGTTGTAATTTAAGTTTAAGTTGTAATTTAGATTGAAGCTATAGTTGAAATTGGTCTGCATAATTTCGGCATAATTGTGAACTAGCAATGTCTTTATTTAATAATTTATATAAGATTAATATTGATATTTAAAAATCTATATGTGTTCAATAAATCAAAATCATGCCTATCCAATAACATTTTATAAGGCACTAATTTCAGAAATTTACGTTGTAATAGCTAGCACAAAAGTAATCACCCCCTATTTGATAATGTTCTAATTTTTGATGGCGATATAATCAACAAAAATAACCAATTTTTGTTATTTTCAAACAAAGTTACTGGCTTAGCAAATCAAGTGATATCTTTTGTGCCACCTTGACATTTTAAATGCATTTATTATTTATCATATATTGGGTACCAAACTATAACACAATACTGTAACTTCGGTCTAATAAAGTTAAATAACGTGTTAAATAGTATTAGAAAACTGATTTCGGGATAGTGGAAATAGTTTGTGCCACAACCTTTTGAGTACATGGCGTGATTGTGTATATATGTATACTTTACGTGATAGCCATGTTACATTTAAGTGGTTAAGTGACTTTTATTTAAATAATAGCTGTATTCTTTTTACCTAAAATTTACTGAGATCTCAGCTCACTTCAGATAAACTCAGATCAACTCAGATAATACTTATTCTTTTTATCTTAACTGAGCTACGACAAACTGAGTTGGATACCTCCCCCCTTACCGATTCTGCTGCACCCGCAAAATAATCTCAAAATGAAGTGAGATACTCAGTTAAGTAGTAGGGGTTAAGTTTATATTGTTATTGCTGTTTTTAAAGTTAGCCGCAAAAAATGTCATACGAAATTACTTATGAAACAAATATTGTAATCAATTAATTCAAATTGAATATTCTTTAAATTGTCACTTATTCGTGTTCTCTTGCTAGAGTTTGAATATCTTGTTCTTTTTAAAGCAACTCAACTCACTTCACTTCGTTTCACCTCACTTCACTTGCCAACTGAGCTGAGTTAATGTTTTGGTAAAAAGAATACAACTATTTATACTATATATAAAATATCACTTATCTTGTGAGAGGTACTCCATAAACAGACTAATTTAACATGGAATTATTAAGAGGGCTTTTACATTTTTGAAGCCTAAAATGCATGATTTTGGAATTTTTTTCTCGGGCTGGGAAAGAGATATCGAAGCCAGGTTGTGACCACTTTGTTTATTGATATTTAAACTACAAATCGCTTTTTTTCTGGCTCCGAATGTCCAACTGTCCGGCTTGCAGCGACAAAAATGCAAACAAAAATTTGCGTGCAGGCCTCCACGCGCGGTATTCCCGCGGTCACCCGGATCATCTTAAATCAAAAACAAGTCCCAAACCTTAAAATATGCTCCTATAAGATTATCGAGGAACCTAACTAGGACTAAGTCCATCGGTCAATAATTAACAAAATGGAGGCCATTTTAATAAAAAGGGCACTTTTCGAGTGTTTTTTTCGACTTTAAAAAACCTAAAAAAATATTTATTATTTATCGATTGAAAAGATCCTAGTTCGGTTTTTCGAGAATTTAATTAGCTATAAGTTCCGCTAAAATTAATCGAATCGGTTAACAAGAATTTGAGTTACGTTACCGCGCGACTTTAAAAATCTGATTTCGAAAAAAACGCGATTGAAGTTTTATGCAATATTATGAAACTTACGGTTAGTCTGCAATCCCAGGACCATAGACAAAAAAAAAATATATTTCCGTTTCGAATTCGGAGACACTTCAAGGTATCGAAAATACAATAAAAAAAAATCGATTTTTTCGGGAAAAAAAAGGTAAAAGCTCCCCCACCCATTAATAGACAGACGAACCACCGGATCTATACATTTTTTCCAAAAAAATTATTCATAACAAAGATGTGCCTTTTATTTTATTGGGTAAAATTAATTTTTTAGTTCCATATGCTGCTGCAAGAGATTCCAATACATTTTCTTGTCGTAGTTATAGAACTAATATTCTCAAAAAAGCACCTTTTTCAACAATGTGTAATAATTTCAATATTTTGATGCATCATATTGATTTTGAGATTGTAACAAAGCTATGAACGTCTGACTCGTTCAGAGGACGACTACCGACTGAGTCATGACTGAGTATAAACACATTGCATCACCTCGCGTTTCATTCGTCTCTCCCACACTCCAGAGAATTTGTTTAACAATCTAGAAAACACTCGATATTATCTGATTGGTATATAAAGCTGAACTCCTTACTGGAAAGACGAGAAAGACACTGAATAGTGAATTGGTGAACATTCAAGTCAATCCAGCTCAGCTGTTATAGAGTATACATAAATTTTCGCGCGCGCAATTTTATGTATATAAATATAATAAAAAATTAATGTGTTTTTATTTGTCAAATATTACACATTGATATTCTCATGGTTTGTATTTTTAGTATTTTTTTTTTTTGTATTTTGTATTTTTATTTATTTATTAAGTATATACAATTTATTTATACTTATATTTTTCAAAAAATATTTTCAAGCTGGTTATGCAATGGTAGGCAATGAATAAATATTATTATTATTATAGACTTACACGATTTATTTTACCTAATTGATGTTTTATAGTGAGCACGTAAATCGAAACAAAAGCCTACTGAATATAATATACGACCTGGATGACCAATTTTTTTCATATGTGTACAAATTTATTCTGACAGTGTTCACCTATTGATGGCTGCCCCAAACAAATACTAAACAACACAGCGTCGTCAAACTTCAAACTTAAACTTTATAAGATTTGTACTTTCTATCATAATCAATTCTTTTCAAACAACAACTGTCATTTATATGTCAGGTCGAGTATTTTTGAAACTAGCCTGGTATTTCGCTTATACATTACAGTTAGTCAATAAATTTCCATAAATTAATCATAAATAAAGTTGTCGTATATGTGAAGAATAAATGAATAAGTCCATTCAAATCAATCATAACCTGGCTAAGTAATATTACAAAATATGCGAGTTCTAAGTGAATCTAACTAAACTATAATTGTGTAGGTATGTAATATCATTCATGGCATTTGTTACGATTAATTTTTGCATACAATCAATGAGCAATTAATTTTATATAAACAGTAATTAACACCGTATTATTGTTTGTCATATTTATGCGAGTGGATTATAATTATTTCTGCGTGTGCCTGATACTAAACGTATCCGTGCGAGCTTGGGCATGCTGCTTGGTGCATGAATGTTTGCACTGTTTTTTTGTAGTTTAAAACCATTTTCTATATCTGGAACCAATATATGCGCTATTATATAAATTAGTTAATATCATTTAAAATATAGAATTGAAAAAATAATGATGTACGTAAATGATGTATATAAATAAGAAATATTTTTATGTATATTGCAACAAAACTTCTTAAGAAATTCAAGAAATTTCATTTTAAGGAACTGTTATTTTGAACGAAAATGTTTATGCAAACAGGCATTAATCTTAAAATGTTTTTTTTTTATTTTAATATAATAAGTTCTATTTCTACTAGACTGACAAAGCGTAAAAGCTCAATACGTCTAAACCATCCAAATAAATCAGCTATTGCGCCACATACGTTAGAAATTAGAATATCTTCATGATGTAAAAATTTGAAGATACTGTAATAATTGCAAGACCAATCAATATTAACAGCAGGTTGATAAGAGAAACAATGGGGTCGTTGCGCTCATTTTTTTAATTTTTTTAATGAAAAATATATATTTAGACAATTACACATATATAGATATTAATGTTAAATTATTTGTATTTAATAAGAAAAAAATTGTTGAAGTCGAAGGTCAAATTCAAATTTTGTAATTTGTGACGTCAAACTTTCTACAGTACCATCTTGTGGCTAAATCAAGAACTAGTCGATTCTATTAGCAATGTCAAAAACATATACGTAGGCTAACGCCTCCGATACCAATAATAATAATATATAGAATAATAAAAAAATATGTAATTATAATAATAATAATAAAATGTATAATAATAATAAAATATATAATAATGATAATAAAATATATATAATGTGCACTATTACATTATTAATATCAAGTGCACTTTTAACAAAAGCAACACTCTACCAGTAGCTGTCATTTGACATTTCTAATAAGTTGTGTGCGATAGATAGAGATAAATATAGATATCTGACAATAGGTTGTTCTTGTCTAATTTGAAGAGTTTGACGTCATAAGCATTGTGGAGATTCTGTGTCACGTAACGCTATTTTTCTTAATTTTTTTTTTAAATACTGTAATCGTTTTTGAATTAAAAAAATGTGCTTTGGCCTTGTTTTTATATAATCTTTTAATATTTATTATTGAAAAGAGTAAATTTGATTGAGCGCAACGACCCCATTGAAAGATACAAAGAAAAAAGATAACATCAGTTACTGTGAATGCATTGAGTTAACTAAAATTTGGCTTCCAAGTTACCTAATAACTTGTTTCTACGTTCTGCTTTTTACTGCTATTTTATATAAATATTATAAATTAATTTTAATACAAAACTTGAACCTAAAGCAGTTTAATTTATATAATAAATTCTGAAAAATTTTGTGCTATGTTAAGTTCTGAAAAATTTTCATTATGTTGATTTTTTCTGTTTTCATTTTAATGTTATTTTTGATGAAACTGTAATAACTAACTGGAATATTCAGTTCCATTTATATATAATATTTATGAAACAGCAAATATGCAAATTAAAGTTACAATAAATTCAAAATATTGTGGCGTAAAAATATTGCCATGTTTATTGCAAATATATTCTGCATCACAGTATGTATTTGTTTACGATTATTTGTTTGTTTGCGTGTTGTCTTGGCAACTGTATAGAAATTGTAGAAAGAAAAATTATCGTTTGTTCAGTATTTTACCATTTGTATGTGTATAGCTAAAAGTAGCTACATGGAATGTATGCTACTACAGTTTGTTTATTTGACGTGAATTACAAGTTAACTTAGCGGAACGATTTGCGACTTTAATATAAATTGTGCTAAACATATACAAGTTTGTTTTCCTTTTTCTTCACGCTTATATTTATTAATTTTTCTATAAAATAACTAAAGCGACCTTTAGAAGAAAAGTGCGCTTTCACCAAATTATCGGCTTTTTGTCCTAAATGAATATTTGTGGAAATAAAAGATTCAATTTAAAAAACTTTTTTAAAAACCAGGCTTATCTGTCATTTACATTATTCAATTGTTAATTGAACAAAAAAATAGTTCATGAGACAGATGTCATTATTTGTATTAAAAAAATAAATATAAGCGTGTCATATCTTGTAATAGGTTTTTTTTTATATAATATTGTGTTCTCTCCTGGAATGAAACTACATGCAAAATTTCAGTGAGATCAAATGATAGGAAGTGGTCTAAAAATTGGTTACAAAATTTGACTGACCGCGACAACAACAGAGTGAGTTAAAATAAGCGTGGTAAAAATGGGTCAAAAACCAGACAATATATCATATTTCAAAGGTACCGTTTGATTTTTGTTTCAGATGAAGAGGAAATAAGTTATCATTGTTACCGCATAGCCGTCCAGTTTTGCAGAGCTTCGAAAAAAGTGTTAGAACCAGTGATGAGCTATGCAATTTTTATCAAGGGGCTCGCTCTTTTTTTTTTTTCAAGGATCGTATGAACTACTACTCTAGCAATGTGTCACTGCAACTGACATAAAAATACAAAATAATGTTAACTAAACGGTTTATTTTATAGACAAAAAACAACAATATTATATTAATAACGAATAGAACAGACAAAACAATAAAATAAAATGAAGGAAAAATATTCCATTTGTAAAAATCAGTAAAACAACTACTACAAGAAAATATTTACCGCTTCTGCCAGAAGCTGTCATACTGTATTTCCTTCTTGCTTCACGTCTTGTGATCTTTTAGGTTTATCTAGGGCCAAGCGATGATTTTTCAAAAAAGATTTAACGTACGGGTTAGGATTAAATTCTTCCAAGAATTTCCCATTTAAGCAGATTGTCATAAATTTCAAATTTAATCGTCATTGCTTGATGGGCATGACTTCGTCGCTATACAAATGAAAATGATTTCAGAGTATTATATTTTCTTTTTCAAAAAATAGTTAGCAAGAAGAACAATTGACTCGCAAATCATAGAATAATGTAACGCGTGTCCCCTATAGCTCACCATTGGTTAGAACTCGGACGATTTCCAACAAAAGTAAAAATAAAAATTTTTGAAAAAAGAGCAGGAGTCTATTCTTTTACCAGCAAACAACCGCGGATTGATATTTTTATAATTCCGCAAAAAAAAATTCACAAAATTAGTCGATTTCTTAAGCCGAGAAAAGTATACACCACCTAAAAACAACTATATGTACATATATATATATATATATATATATATATATATATATATATATATATATATATATATATATATATACAGGGTGTAACAGAATAACTATTCCTAATTTTAACTGGAGTATCCTGGGCTCAGAATATGAAGATTTAATGCAAATCACTGAGATAAAATGTGGCTCCTTACTGAGCTACAGGGTGTTTTATATAAAAATTTAAAAACGATTTTTGCCCAGTACTTTAAAACTATTTGACGTATCCTTATCATACTTGGCAGGAAGTGTACGTACCGTACACCATACTAAATTATGTTAAATAAAAGTTTTTGGCTACTGCCAGTGGCGTACAACAGGGGCAAGTGAAAGGTTGATCCTTCCTAAATTCTACGCCACTGGCGGAATTGTCATTTTAGCACAATTTTTCGATTCTCCAATACTTGCTGTGTAAAAAACATACTCTTCCTTTGTAACGATAAAGTCACTGTTTTTCGAGATATTTAAAGTTAAACATAAGCTGCACCCTTGGGATTTTTTCAAAATTTGCTAAAAAAAATTTGAAAAAATTCAGTAAAATAGAGAAAAAAATTAGCTACATAATAAGTAAGTAACTTTTTTCTCTAACTCATTCTGATTTGGCTGTAAAAATTATTGAAAATAAACAAAATAAAATGCAAAAAATATTAATTTTCAATAATTATTCCAGCCAAACCAGAATGAGTTAGAGAAAAAGTTACTTAGATATTATGTAGCTAATTTTTTTCTCTATTTTACTGAATTTTTTCAGATTTTTTTAGGAAATTTTGAAAAAATCCCAAGGGTGCAGCTTATGTTTAACTTTAAATATCTCGAAAAACAATGACTTTATCGTTACAAAGAAAGAGTATGTTTTTTACACAGCAAGTATTGGAGAATCGAAAAATTGTGCTAAAATGACAATTCCGCCAGTGGCGTAGAATTTAGGAAGGATCAACCTTTCACTTGCCCCTGTTGTACGCCACTGGCAGTAGCCAGGAACTTTTATTTAACATAATTTAGTATGGTGTACGGTACCTACACTTCCTGCCAAGTATGATAAGGATACGTCAAATAGTTTTAAAATACTGGGCAAAAATCTTTTTTAAATTTTTAAATAAAACACCCTGTAGCTCAGTAATGAGCCACATTATATGTAAGTGATTTGCGTTAAATCTTCATATTCTGAGCCCAGGATACTCCAGTTAAAATTAGGAATAGTTATTCTGTTACACCCTGTATATACCGGGTGATTCATTTAAACTGGAATTTGTTATATTTCGAAAAATACGCATCGGACAGAAAAATTTGCCGAATCCAAACTTTAATATCTCAAAGGGGGGCATCCGTTAGTACTGAATTTCCGCCACCCCCCACCCCCTGTGGGCGGGGCGGTGGGCAACTTTGAAATCTTAAATAGGAACCCCTATTTTTTATCACAGATTCGGATTTTACGATAAAAACTACGTACACTTCGTCCAAAAAAAAATTTATATTCTCGACAGATGGCGCTGTAATCGCAAAAAATAGATTTAACCTGGAATTTGTTATATTTCGACAAATACGCATCGGACAGAAAAATTTGCCGTATCCAAACTTTAATATCTCAAAGGGAGGCATTCGTTAGTACTGAATTCTTGCCACCCCCTACCCCCTGTGGGCGGGGCGGGGGGCAACTTTGAAATCTTAAAAATTTCTTGCGATTACAGCGTCATCTGTCGAGAATCGAAAAAATTTTTACGGACAAAATGTACGTAGTTTTTATCGTAAAATCCGAATCTATAATAAAAAGTAGGGGTCCCTATTTAAAAATTTAAAGTTGCCCCCCGCCCCGCCCACAGGGGGTGGGAGGGTGGCGGAAATTCAGCACTAACGGATGCCCCCCTTTGAGATATTAAAGTTTGGATTCGGCAAATTTTTCTGTCCAATGCGTATTTTTCGAAATATAACAAATTCTAGGTTAAATATATTTTTTGCGATTGCAGCGCCATCTGTCGAGAATCGAAATTTTTTTTCGGACGAAATGTACGTAGTTCTTATCGTAGAATCCGAAACTGTAATAAAAAATAGGGGTTCCTGTTTATGATTTCAAAGTTGCCCCCCGCCCCGCCCACAGGGGGCAAGGGGATGGCGGGAATTTAATACTAGCGGATGCCCCCCTTCGAGATATTAAAGTTTGGATTCAACAAATTTTTCTGTCCGATGCGTATTTTTCGAAATATAACAAATTCCAGGTTAAATAAATCACCCGGTATATACAGGGTCCTGCACCTCACCTCCCGTCTTCTGTAGCTCATTTATTAATTAAGTTAGGATTTTGATATTTTGCAGGCGTTCTCTGTACCTCCGAGTTTATTTCAGGAAAATATTTTTGATTATACAGGGTGTCCCAATAAAGTGTTACGCCATGATGATATATCTTTTTAAATTACATGCTATACTTTTTTTTACTTATTTGGGTGTCTTTTATGGTTGCCTACATATTCCTAAAATTCTATTGAAATCGGTTCGTTGAAGTCAGCGAAAAAAAATAAAAACCAAAAAAAGTCGGTTTTGCACCACTGGCTTTAAAAATTAATAAAAAACGCAAATAGTATCTGGTTAATAAAATTTTAGAACATAGTCATTAAGTAAAGTCTAGTAGTCTCGTTAACCAAGTTTTTATTGATCCAGATTATACAGGGTGATCAAAATCTAGTGTCAAACTTCGCAAACTTTAAAGCACTTTATCTTTCTTATTTCAAATGGGAACCCCTATATATTTTTATATCATTCGATGCGGAATTGAAAAACAAACATTTTTTCTAAGTACAACCCTATGGCAATTCCTAACATTTTACAAGTTATTCACCAAAAACTTATTTTATCAACTATTCCAATAGCAATTTTAATTGTTTATCAAAGGCACCTTCGATTTTTATCAATTAAAATTGCTATTGGAATAGTTGATAAAATAAGTTTTTGGTGAATAACTTGTAAAATGTTTGGAATTGCCATAGGGTTGTAATTAGAAAAAATGTTTGTTTTTCAATTCCGCATCGAATGATATAAAAATATATAGGGGTTACCATTTGAAATAAGAAAGATAAAGTGCTTTAAAGTTTGCGAAGTTTGACACTAGATTTTGATCACCCTGTATAATCTGGATCAATAAAAACTTGGTTAACGAGACTACTAGACTTTACTTAATGACTATGTTCTAAAATTTTATTAACCAGATACTATTTGCGTTTTTTATTAATTTTTAAAGCCAGTGGTGCAAAACCGACTTTTTTTGGTTTTTATTTTTTTTCGCTGACTTCAACGAACCGATTTCAATAGAATTTTAGGAATATGTAGGCAACCATAAAAGACACCCAAATAAGTAAAAAAAAGTATAGCATGTAATTTAAAAAGATATATCATCATGGCGTAACACTTTATTGGGACACCTTATATAATCAAAAATATTTTCCTGAAATAGACTCGGAGGTACAGAGAACGCCTGCAAAATATCAAAATCCTAACTTAATTAATAACTGAGCTACAGAAGACGGGAGGTGAGGTGCAGGACCCTGTATATACAGGATGTAACAGAATAACTATTCCTAATTTTAACTGGAGTATCCTGGGCTCAGAATATGAAGATTTAATGCAAATCACTGAGATAAAATGTTTCTCCTTACTGAGCTACAGGGTGTTTTATATAAAAATTTAAAAACGATTTTTGCCCAGTTCTTAAAAACTATTTGACGTATCCTTATCATACTTGGCAGGAAATGTAGGTACCGTACACCATACTAAATTATGTTAAATAAAAGTTTCTGGCTACTGCCAGTGGCGTACAACAGGGGCAAGTGAGAGGTTGATCCTTCCTAAATTCTACGCCACTGGCGGAATTGTCATTTTAGCACAATTTTTCGATTCTCCAATACTTGCTGTGTAAAAAACATACTCTTTCTTTGTAACGATAAAGTCACTGTTTTTCGAGATATTTAAAGTTAAACATAAGCTGCACCCTTAAGATTTTTTTAAAATTTGCTCAAAAAATTCTGAAAAAATTCAGTAAAATAGAAAAAAAAATTAGCTACATAATAACTAAGTAACTTTTTTCTCTAACTCATTCTGATTTGGCTGGAGAAATTATTGAAAATTAATATTTTTTGCATTTTATTTTTTTATTTTCAATAATTTTTACAGCCAAATCAGAATGAGTTAGAGAAAAAAGTTACTTAGTTATTATGTAGCTAATTTTTTTTTCTATTTTACTGAATTTTTTCAGAATTTTTTGAGCAAATTTTGAAAAAATCCCAAGGGTGCAGCTTATGTTTAACTTTAAATATTTCGAAAAACAGTGACTTTATCGTTACAAAGGAAGAGTATGTTTTTTACACTGCAAGTATTGGAGAATCGAAAAATTGTGCTAAAATGACAATTCCGCCAGTGGCGTAGAATTTAGGAAGGATCAACCTCTCACTTGTCCCTGTTGTACGCCACTGGCAGTAGCCAGAAACTTTTATTTAACATAATTTAGTATGGTGTACGGTACCTACATTTCCTGCCAAGTATGATAAGGATACGTCAAATAGTTTTAAAGTACTGGGCAAAAATAGTTTTTAAATTTTTATATAAAACACCCTGTAGCTCAGTAAGGAGCCACATTTTATCTCAGTGATTTGCATTAAATCTTCATATTCTGAGCCCAGGATACTCCAGTTAAAATTAGGAATAGTTATTCTGTTACACCCTGTATATATATATATATATATATATATATATATATATATATATATATATATATAAGGTTGGTTGTTATTTTGGCAAAGTCGGAAAACTGCTGGTCTCAACCCGGAATATGATGAAAAATAAATAAAAAAAAATTATTGTTAACGTTGAAAGATTGTAAAACCATTTTAACACGTGCCGCACGACGGTTGAAAATTTGCATGTATTTTAAATGGAGAAACTGCACTCTTTCACATTTTCTACTATAACTTTTTGTCAAATTCCTATAAAAATATTTTGAAATATACGCCAAAAAGATAATAAAATTCTCTTTTTAGCACACTTAAAACCATGTTATTATGTAAAATTACAGCTGGCATATTAATATTTGTAATAATTCATCAAAATAACCATCCATGGTAATGACAATTTTCTTACATGTATATGTAATATTACAGTTTTTTTTTTTTTAGTAAAGTCTCATTTAGTAAATTCCATAAATAGGTAAAATTTGTTTAGTTCTGTAATATTATTGTTGGTATAATTATATACAAACAATACGTAATTCAACATTAAGTATATGATGCAATTTGCGAAAATTAAGCAATTTTAAATATTTAATAGATCATTTTTACTTAGTTTATGTGATTATTATAAATTATGTAAAAATTACAGAATTACAGAAATAGAGAATATTTATAGTAAAATAAAATTGCAGATTTTTTATAGTAAAATTTATTACCATTTCTGTAATTTCGCTAATATTTTTACGGTGTACCTACAGAAAGTCAGTTATAATTTTGTATAAATTTAAAATTAAAATTAAAACTAACCTGTATGAATACGAAGATGCATGTTATACGCGACTCGTTGATTAAATCTCTTCGGGCAATGCGGGCATCCATATTCTTTCCGATCGCGATGAATCTTTAAATGACTGCTGAGATAGCCTCGGTCATTAAATACTTTGCCACATTCAGGACAACGGGCTGCAAATTCTTTCGTACCTTTATGCACTGATCTGTAACAAATACATAAAGAGCGATATTATAAATATATATATATATATATATATATATATATATATAGCCTGATTCAGAGTAAGCGCCTTATTTTTTTTTAGCCACACTATGAGTACTACTTTCAAAATATTTGGCAGTAATATATTTCAAGACATTCTCTACACGATGGTGATATCAGATTTTTAATTGGACGAATCATTTCAAAATGGCGACGTTTAACTTTTTTTTTTAAATGGGATGCCATAATTTTTTTTTAATTTTTGAGATCCTAAAAACATTCTTTTTACGATAGTATTTTGTTTTTGCACGTAAAATCGGCAACACTGTACGTCGTGTTTCCAGATTCTCGTGTTTTCGTGTTTCTGATTTCCTGTTTTATGGTGAAAATAGACACTTCCTAAATTGAAATGTCGTCCAATGGTGGTGTTTGACGTTTTACTACTAGTTTTTTTACCGCTACTTGATATTTGGACAAAAATAACAACGAGTGTAACACATTCCTGCGCTACTAGATTAAAATGTTAGTTTGCTTTTTGATAGGGAAATAAATGAATTTTTAAGGAAAACGAAATACTATCGTAAAAAGAATGTTTTTAGGATCTCAATAATAATAAAAAAATTATGGCATCCCATTTAAAAAAAAAAAGTTGAACGTCTCCATTTTGAAATGATTCGTCCAACTAAAAATCTGATATCACCATCGTGTAGAGAATGTCCTGAAACATATTACTGCCAAATATTTTGAAAGTAGTATCCATAGTGTAGCTAAAAAAAAATAAGGCGCTTACTCTGAATCAGGCTGTATATATATATATATATATATATATATATATATATATATATATATATATATATATATATTGCGTAACGACAGCTACTTCATACACTCCGTACTATTATCTATTGCATACGCTTCATGTTTTTCGTTTTAAATCTTACAATATTGTCATAGCTATTAAAAATTCACAATCACAAATTTTGCAGAACAGTCTGTATGAGATCAGTAATATGTATCGGGTTATAAATCTGTTTGGGACAGGGAGAATTATTTTATACTTGTTTGTTCGATTTTTTCATTTAATTTAAATATTTATTCATGACCAAAGGAGGTGGAAATACGGCCCAAAGATGTTACTTGAAATTGTAGTAATTTTTATAAAATTTATAAATGATTTTTATAAATTCTAGTTGGTATTATTTATAAAACAGTAATTAATAAACCGATATCAATTAATAATTAAGATACTCATTAAAATAATTAATTAATCATATAGCCATCAAAATTTTTATCTACGAAATAAAAAGATCTTTAATTACCTACTTTTTTTATCACAATCACGAATACGTTTCGATTATTTTTTTGTAGACTATGAAAACTATATTAGGCGACAAATTAATGTTTTTTTATTGTAATTGTAAATAATTTGAAATGCTAACTTTGATTTCGTGCTTTTCTTAAACTTAATGTAGTTAACAAATTTGAATTATATTAAACAAAATTTTTTAAATATATGTATATGCCTCTGTCATTTGTAGTATAAAAACAATTTAAGTAAAGTTTTTTTTTATATATGATAAAGTATTGTATTTATTGCAATAGAAAATTATTCGAAAATTTAAAAATAAATAAAAATATATTTTTTTAAAAATAAGAAAATACAATTTAATATTTATTGATATTTTGAACAGCAATCATTTCGAAAACGGATTGAGATATCGCAATTAAACAAAGAAAGTGGCTATTTATACATACGGTATGTATACGCAATTGGCTATTTATTTATACATACAGTTTGTTTACGCAATTGGCTATTTAGGTTAGGTTAGATTAGGTTAAGTTTGGTTACATATAGTATGTATACATAGCCAATTGCGTATACATACCGTATGTATAAATAGCCTCATCCTTAAACAAAAGTCACTTTTTTACCACTTTGACTGGAAAGAAAAGTGGTATAGTGTTTGGTAAAGTATCGGTAACATGTACCAAAATTAAAATAAATTATATAGAAATCTTTCATAACCTATAAATGACAAACCTAAACTTAGTTTTTCTGATCGTATATTTTGACAGTTGAAAAACATTTATTTTGTACTGAATGTGCATTTTCAGTACTAGACGTATAAATAATTTGTCTATTTTAATTTAGTTACTGTTTGATAATAGCACCAAAGCGTAAAGTCACAACCAACTGTTTTACATAAAAAAAGATGTTTTTGTGTCATTCTCATCAACATTAACAAATTTACAACAAATATTCTAACATGCATTTTAATTTTGGTAACAAACTTTGAAAACCGGAAGTCCCATTATCTTAATCGGCTCACTGATTTTGTATTGTTACATTTATATTGCGTGGTTTAATAAAAAAAAAAACTGTGGCCCGTATTCTCACCTCACTTTTTCGTGGAAAAGTGCTTTTATCATTAACTTCAAAATAACTTTTTGCTTCTGTTTTTCATCAATTGTAAATAGTTTTTCTATTTATGATAATTTTTATTATATTTGGTATTATAAAATTTATATAAACTATTATAAATTGCTTAATAAATAATTTTAAGTAAACGTCAAAAGCACTTTTGTCAAAAATCACTTTTATAAATCAGGTGAGAATACGGGCCTATGTTTTTAGTTCAGTTGTTTTTATTTTTAAGATTTTTTGAATTTCTCTTTTTTAATTTTATTATATTTTGTTATATTGAAGATTACATATAACACGAAAACCGAATAATAAATTATGATGGTATACAAATAGGTGATTGTGTTGTACCTGCTTTAGCGTATGCTGATGACGTGGTTGTTTTGGCTGAATCTGAAGAAAAACTGAGAAGGATGATTGATAGAATTAATGTTGTTGGTAAAGATATGAATCTGGTGTTGAATGTTGATAAGTGCAAAGTTTTAGTTTTTGAGAAAGGTGATTTGATGACTGAATGTAATGTACATATTGACGGTGCACGTTTAGAGCAGGTAAATGAATTTGTGTATTTGGGTAGTTTGCTGTCTAGAGATGGCCATTTTGATCGTGAAATTGAAAAGAGAGTAAATGCTGGTTGTAAAGTTTTGGGTGCTTTGGGAACTTTTGCTAGGAATGTAAATGTTTCAAAAGAAGCCCGTTTAAGTATATACAATGCAGTTTTGGAGCCTACGTTGATGTATGGTAGTGAATGTTGGGTTTGGTTGCAAAAGCATAAACGGAAAATAACTGCTGTGGAAATGAGATTTTTACGTGGTGTAAATAGGAGAGATCGGGTACGAAATAGATTAGTGTATGATGAGTGTGAAATTGAAAGAAATGTTGTAGCAAAAGTTGGTGTTAGTCAGTTAAGATGGTTCGGACATGTTGAGCAAATGTCTAATGAACGTTTGGTTAAAAAGATTTATTTGAATGATTTTGATGGTTTACGTTTGCGTGGACGTCCGATGAGTAGTTGGAGTGATATGATTGAGAGTGTTTTGCGTGAGCGAAAGTTTCCAAGTAGTAGGAATAGAAGAGCATGTATGAGAGGAATTATGAATGTGGATGAAGCGAAAGTTGCTTGTTTGGATAGGAGTGTTTGGAGGCGACTGATTTCGGGATAATAAAAAGAGTTTGTGCCACACCCTTTTGGGTACATGGCGTGATTGTGTATGTATGTATGTATGTACATGTATGCAAATTATGTAATATATTGTAACAAAATGAAGTTCTATATAATTTCCAGAAGATTATGTTTGCATGTGTGTGTGAGTGCACATGTGTGTGTGTGCATGCGGTGAGTCACGCGTATAGAATGTGTTGACACATTGTGTTTATGTGATGACGTGGAGTCCGTGTGCGCTCTGTGTGTATGTATGTGTCGAAGATTCTAGTTAGGCTTCTAGAAAAACACTAGTACATTCGAGTAGGTTTGGTTGCAGGCCTATATATAGCGCTAGGCGCCACAAGCTCAAGCAGTCATCATTGAAGCGCCGATCTGGTTAGATCTAGTAATCGATCTAATAGTAATGGGTCGGTGGTGATGGCTCGTTGAAATAAATAATAGTGTGATATAAATAGTGATATAAATATGTAGATATAAATGTGTGCGAGTATAAGTGAATATGGTGTTAGTTCATAAGTTGTGTTAATGTCAGTCCGATAGGTGTAAGATTAATTATAAGTAATGTAAATAGTGTAATTGTTTATTTAGCTTCGCTCGGCTAACCATTGTTGTTGTATAGTATTGTTATTTAGTGTTTAAGTATTGTTGTAAATAAATGCTAGTCAAAAATACAATCGCAAATATGGTGGTAATTATTTTAATACATTTCCAATACTGTTCGGACTGCCCCGACACGAATTCAAATTCACGTTGCACTGGTGTCAGGTGTGAGGGGTATGTTTTGAGCAGTGTTGGAGTGAAGGCGAGTATTTGCGATTGTTGAACAATGTAAGCTCGATTTACTGATGAGATCTGATTGTTGTAAATGATTTTTGTTAGTAAGTCGAGTATTTTGTTATATGTGTATATAGTTTTAAGTTAGTATCTATCTACACTGTGATAGGAATGATCGGACTGGCATTGTTGTGTGTGTGCTTGCAACTGGTATTGTTGCAAAAGTGTTAGTGACAGTGATAATTATGCCAAGAAAGATGAAGAATGAAAACATCAGAAAGACAGTGCTACGGTTGAAACAAGTTCCAATGATGGCTGAGTACAGTGGTTCCACAACTTGGAATGAAGTGGGGCTGATGGGCAACGAGGCGATGACATGGTCGTTCATGGAACACAGCGGACTGGATGGATCGGAGTGGAGGATGGTCGATGTATGCTTGGGGCATGCGGTGTAGACATCCTCACTCAAATTCTTCGATCTATACAACGAAAGTGTTCTGGTTATCGGTTATCGGTCGTTGAAGATCTGGATGCTGATCAGATAGTTGTGAAAAATTGTGGAAACGATTGGCACTGTAGTCATTGGAAGCAAGTAGATGTTTCGGTTGAAATATCTGAAGCAGCAGCTGTGATTTCTTGGGCAAGATGCTGTCACTACGCGATCAGAATGTTATGATCGCGGCGTATGAATGAAGATAGTATTCTGGGTTCTTGCCGGCATCTAACATCACGCCGGTCGGCAAGTGGATGTCCGTAGTTGGCTGTGGCTAGCCAACGAAGAACTTGGCGGTGAAGATTGCATGCAGTAGAAGATGAGAAAGCACTGCGGGAGTATTCAGGACGGATTCTCGAGAAAGGATTGTGTCATGATGCGGCGGGGTCCGAGGCAGGTTACGGGCTGAGAGGACTGAAGTGGAGCAGGTTGAGGGTATGCTGGGCGCATGCCGGGTGTAGATCTGCTCAGGAAAATTCTTCAGTCAGTAATTGTTCGTAACGGAAAGGCCAGGGAGTACCACTCTCGATAAAGGACGGCATCATGGTACTGATAGTCCGAGGCAAGGTTGCGGATCGGATTGGTCAACTGGAGAACGTCAAATACATGCTGGGGCATGTCGGAATTGGCGAGTTGAGGTCCGACCGCAACGGTGGAAGCCAGAGAAGCCGCTGGACTGGTGGCTGGTCCTGAAGATAGTGCTGCAGGAGAACCAGCATGCGGAGATTTTCGCGGACACCCAAAATATCCTCCTATGGTGGAGCAAGCGTGTTCCGGGACGGAACAGTCTTAAGAAGGAGGCAGTGTAACAAAATGAAGTTCTATATAATTTCCAGAAGATTATGTTTGCATGTGTGTGTGAGTGCACATGTGTGTGTGTGTGCATGCGGTGAGTCACGCGTATAGAATGTGTTGACACATTGTGTTTATGTGATGACGTGGAGTCCGTGTGCGCTCTGTGTGTATGTATGTGTCGAAGATTCTAGTTAGGCTTCTAGAAAAACACTAGTACATTCGAGTAGGTTTGGTTGCAGGCCTATATATAGCGCTAGGCGCCACAAGCTCAAGCAGTCATCATTGAAGCGCCGATCTGGTTAGATCTAGTAATCGATCTAATAGTAATGGGTCGGTGGTGATGGCTCGTTGAAATAAATAATAGTGTGATATAAATAGTGATATAAATATGTAGATATAAATGTGTGCGAGTATAAGTGAATATGGTGTTAGTTCATAAGTTGTGTTAATGTCAGTCCGATAGGTGTAAGATTAATTATAAGTAATGTAAATAGTGTAATTGTTTATTTAGCTTCGCTCGGCTAACCATTGTTGTTGTATAGTATTGTTATTTAGTGTTTAAGTATTGTTGTAAATAAATGCTAGTCAAAAATACAATCGCAAATATGGTGGTAATTATTTTAATACATTTCCAATACTGTTCGAACAGCCCCGACACGAAACCAATTCACGTTACAATATTTTTATTTATTATTTAAAACTATATTAAGAAATTTAATAATTACTAAAGAGAAAATTCCGCTATAATGTATGTACCAATTTCACCTGCAGTCATTATGATTTATAAAATTATAACTGACACAACTTAGTTTGATAAAACTATGTTAAAACTTGTAAGATATACAACGAAAAACTTGGGGCGCAACGACAGTTACTCTCTACACTCCTAACTATTATTTATTGTATGCGCCGCAAGTTTAATAGTAACTTTTATTTGGCGAAGTTTCAATTTACACTGTTAACTTCTTAACTAATATAACGTAAAAGTAAATATTTTATCATACAAATAAATACCAGATTATACGTCATTAGCATGAAATGATGAATGAAATGAGGTAACAGTTTATTTTATATAGTTTAAGCATTATAATTGAATAGTTATTATTAATCAGACTAAAGTAGAAGAGTTTTATAATTCAGTTTAAATGTTACTATTGATAATGAATTAAATGAGTCCGGGACGGTGTTATAAATATGCGCAGCCTAAAAAGAGAAGGAGAATTTAAATAAAACCAAATTATGGAATGTTTAAATTTGTAATATTGCTATACGTTTAACTATATAAATAATTAAATAGCTAGGCTCATTAGTTATTATAATTTTACGAACAAAATTGCATAGTGAAAATCACGACGTTCATTCGTATCAAGCTAACCGAGTTCTTTTAAACCTTCAGAAAAATAGGAGTGCTTTTCTCTTACTATCTGCTACTATCATTTATATGCGGTTTGATAATGACCTATACTAAATTAATAATATTCACTTAAAAGCATCGAATACTTAAAACTTAATGACAAAATATTCTATTTCTTAGATTTAATATTACATTTAAAAAAAGAAAACACACACACCTATACATATGATTTAAATCTCATTATAACTCGTTTTTTAATAGTTTTTAAAATATAATTAGAACAAATTTTGAATTAATAACGATAATATTAATAAAAACGTATATGATGTTCGGCCAAATTAAGAGGTTTCTTCTAGTAAATTTGTTTCAACTTAGCATTATTTATGTACGTATAATATTTGCTAATTAAAGTAACATCAATGCTAACGCCACTTAAAAAAACAATAAAAAAAACGAAATCAATATATATATATATATATATATATATATATATATATATATATGGTATTCTCATTAACTGATCAGGAGAAATTCTATATCTATTTTTGTTTATTATCGATTTTTCACTGATGACTGTAACGTATAGCTTTTTTAACCGTTAACGGTGTAACTGCTGAGTAAGTAAGGTGTATGGTTGGTAGCAAGTACGATAATATTTTTCTTTATGTCATGTCGACAAATTTCAAGTTGAATTTAACATTTAAAAAGTTAATTTAATTTAGTCTGGTCACACTGTACGAGTCAAAATTAAAGTTTCAACAATCAGATTTAGATCTTTATTAATTAGATTAGAAGCATATATTGGTAAATTCATATATAGACCACGTTGACATTATCAATTGGCAATGTTGCAGAACAAACAAATTTCTTGCGAATAATAAAAGAATATTTTGTAAAAATTTGTTTAATATTGGATAAATAATTGATTTTTTACAAATTTACTAATATTTTTCTCAGAAAGTTGGTAACGCTGTACATTAGTAAAATTATATAATTTATGTATGCACTAGAAGAATATTTTGTAAAAATTTGATTAAAATCGAAAAAATAATGTAGCCGTAATTAATTTTAAAAAATTTTAGTGATGTTTTTTTGGAAAGTTAGCAACACTGGAAAAATTAATTCACATGCATATCTTGGACACCAACTAAAACTAACTTGAAAATTTGGTGCAAATCAGATGAACAGCAAGTGAACAACCCACAATCATACATCCTTCTCGTACATATGCTACATATATATGTAGCATTTCACTGCTAGCACATCTATTCAATATCATTTTTGCCTACGGGATCGTGTTCAGCCTTCTGAAACCATAGGAAACACCATTTTTCGGCAAAAAAATTGCTCAATAAATTATTTCACATTTACTCAAAAGTGTCAAAAAGCTATAAGTTAAACGCCATTTAAACAAAAAGCTCTCGGTAGTAAAGGGTTAACTGGGTTTATTTTTTCAAAATGTTTATCGATTCCAGAGGAGCGCGTAAGGAATTTTAAACTTTGCCAAAATAAAAATCGTCGTAATATATATATATACAGTGTGTCCCAGGATTGATGTTACAAGAGGTGTAATGGACTAAAATTTTTTGAATTTCATTTCAAGATTCTGGAATTAAGCCCTGCTTGGCGTGAAACGAATTTTAAGAATTTTTTCGTTTTTTGAAAAACAAAATGGCCGTGACGGTGAAGCAAGAACTATTTTCTTTTCAGGTAAAGTACCCTTTTTGTTTAGGATACGACAAAATTTTATTAAGAAAAGTTGTTTATAATGACAAATCATGGCCGTATACCAAACTTCAGGACGATCTACCTACTTTCATTAAACTGTCTGTTTTAGATTGAACAAAATAAATTGTAGGTATCTATTAATTTATTAAAATAAATAAATTGAAAAAAAAAAAATATTTAAAAATATTTATTTATTTGTTTCGTTCAATGGTCTACAAATAAAAATTTTAATAAATTAATAGATACCTACAATTTATTTTGTTCAATCTAAAACAGACAGTTTAATGAAAGTAGGTAGATCGTCCTGAAGTTTGGTATACGGCCATGATTTGTCATTATAAACAACTTTTCTTAATAAAATTTTGTCGTATCCTAAACAAAAAGGGTACTTTACCTGAAAAGAAAATAGTTCTTGCTTCACCGTCACGGCAATTTTGTTTTTCAAAAAACGAAAAAATTCTTAAAATTCGTTTCACGCCAAGCAGGGCTTAATTCCAGAATCTTGAAATGAAATTCAAAAAATTTTAGTCCATTACACCTCTTGTAACATCAATCCTGGGACACACTGTATATATATATATATATATATATATATATATATATATATCGCAGGTTAAATATAGCAAAATTTTGAAATTTAAAACCAAAAATTTTGTGTTTGTTTTTTATTATTTTAATAAGGTTTTAACAAGTGCCGAGAACCGTTTCCATCAAAGTTATCATCCAAATGAATTTTATACTGTTACATTTTAATGAACGTTTAAAGTTTAGTTTCGCATTAAAGTAAAATGACAGAATTGTATCAAAGAATGCAGGGAATCTAATCGTAGATAAAACAGAAAAAAGGCGACGTTGATATAATGAACAACTGAATGTGCCTACGTCATTTAGTAAATAGACGAGCATATTTTCCGGCAGGTGAAGTCTTCTGTATTGAGAAAAATTCTTATACTAAATAGCCTGGCAAAATCACCACATGCTGGTTACGCAGAAATAAAAGCTAGTTTCATTACGTTATTATCCCATACATAATGTGTATAAACCGTAAACAGCATCTAGGCTGGCATTTGCTTGCTACAAGGTGTTTAATCAGTTTTATGTCGGTTTGTATGCACGTACGCATTTGATTGTACAATTGAAAATGATGGTTGATAATTTTAATCGGTTCATTGGTTTAAAATGATGTACCACTCCTTATGATTTGACTGCTAGCCTCTTTGTTTCTCTGATGATTTTATCAGTTTAATTTTTAGATGTTGAGTTTATGTTATACAGGGTATAACAGAATAACTATTCCTAATTTTCAGATATGATAGAGGACACATAAAGAAACATTTTTTATTAATAAACTAGTGTTTTTTTTCTTTTTTTTTTTCGGCAGTCGATTGTACATCGTTACAACTTGTGTACCGAAAATGGTGGTCGTAACTTCAAACAATTTTTATAAAGTTTAATGCGCTATTATTTCTAATAAAATGTTCCTTAACTTAACTACTTTTTGATGTTGTAATAATTAAGATTGTTTTTAACGATATCTTGTGTATCTTGGCACCGAGAAATTTCCGGACACTAGTTTATTAATAAAAAATGTTTCTCTAAGTGCGCGCTATCATTTCTGAAAATTAGGAATAGTTATTCTGTTACAGCCTGTATATGAATTAAATAATGTAGTAATATGTGACGTTTAATACTATTTAATTCTTGTTGACAATAGATACAGAATATTTATTGCAAAATTTTACTACTATTTTTTGTAATTTCGCTATTTATTTTATTTTTTTACAGTGCAGACTCAAAAGACCGGTCCTTAGTGAAACAATTATAATGATGAATTTGTTAAGTTACACCATACATAACTTATTTTGACCAATTACAATTCTTTAAAACATCAAGTACAAAGTTGTAAGTTGTAAGTTTTTAAGATAAAATAAAATGAAAATGATATACCAAAATATGCAGCGATCTATGAATTTTTTTGAGAAATTATTAATACATCATTATAACGTATGAGTAATGAGAATATTTTAATCTAATTTAATCAAAGTCGTATTTCAAACGGATCTTGAGATACCCATGTATGGTAGCTTAAATTAAACACACGGTATATATGTAACAGGGGTATCCGTATAAAATTTTCTTCAAGAAGCAAAACTAGGAGATAAATAATTATATCAATAAATAAACTTTTTTACTATGTTATATCAATAAAAATAAATTTAACTAACATAGTAAAAAAAATGAAGAGTAGTTGGAGTGGTATGATTGAGGGTGTTTTACGTGAGCGGAAGTTTCCAAGTAGTAGGAATAGAAGACCATGTAAGATGGAATTATATATATAAATGAAGCTAAAGTTGCTTGTTTGGATAAGAATGTTTGGAGGAAATTGATTTTGGGACAAACTTTTGGGTACCTATATGACGTGATTGTGTATGTATATATGTAAAAACTTTCGGAACTCATTATATTAAAATGAAACTGCTTTAGGTTAAAGTTCTGTAATAATATTTATTTAAAATCGACGTTTCAATGAACTCAACATCTGCCTTTTTCAGTTACTTATTTTTTTACCTAGTAACTTGTTTCTATGTTCTGTTATTTACTGTAATGTCATAAAGACGGACGTTGAGTTCGTTGAAACGTCGATTATAAATAAATATTAAAAAATATAAATAAATATTAACCTACAGCAGTTTTATTTTAATTATTTAAAATATAATTTTTTTTGTGTCTTTTTGTAAAATATAATATAGAAGCACCTATTTATGTATTTCGTATAAAAATTAAATTTGTAAAATATTTTACTCGTTATTAGAAAATACGGACGTCCATGTATATATATATATATATATATATATATATATATATATATATATATATATATATATATATATGTAATTATAGAATATATAAATAATTAAATCAATAAATATGGTCAAAAGTCACGCATTACAATTTTTTCGCGCAGAATTAAGTCAGTTTTTTCTTCTTCTAGAGAAATTTTATTTGTAGCTGGTTTTCTTGAAATTTACAAATTGCATTTTTTCAAAACATCTTAAATAAAAGTAAAGATTACTAGATTAAATACCAGTAATAAGTAAACCTGTAATTAGGTTTTTTGTCGAGTAATTAATTATTTCGCAGAAACTGCAATATAAAATATGTATTTTTAAATCTGTTACATAGTTTAAAAACATTTACGATAACCAGATGACAAATTATGAATTTTAATGGGTAAATAGTATAGCAAGTCTACACAGTGCGATCAAGTTTTTGCGATAATTAGAAATAGTTACAGGTAGTTAACGTTGTTATTATTAAAATAATGATAAACTGCAATTTGCACATTAGTTATCAGTATGCAAGTAAAGTAATGTCATGTTAAATTTTATTAAATTTAATTCATTGTAATTAAATGGCGATATAGAAGCAATTGACTATTAATACTAATACGTAAATTGATTTGAATATTATCATTATAACTAATTAATTTTTTACTACTAAATAAATTTTTTTTAGTTATCGTTGTATAAATTATTATTTTTTTTAAATAAATGTTTATTTATAATCTGTCTCTTTATAAAGACAATAAGCAATTTTTTTTTAAAATGTTTCGTTAACATGAAGAAGTTACACATTGTCGTTTCTTCTACGTATTAATTATTTTAGAGCAACCGACAATCGATTAGTCAATAGTTTTGAAAATAGTTACTAAAATGTATATTGCATATCCAATAGTTTGTATTTTTTGAGTCTGTAATTTTCTTGACTATTGTCCAATAAATTAACGGCGGTTAGGTCAGGGTATATCTCAAGTCTTTTTAAGTATTTGGCACTTGCACTTTGTATTTCTTCTTTCACTGTACACATATTTAAATTACAATGTATTACTTTGTTTGTCACATACCATGGAGCACTAGTAATACTTCTTAATGTTTTTGATTGAAATATTTGTATTATTGCTATGTTGGATAAACTAGCACAACCCCACAGTTGTATTCCGTAAGTCCAAATTGGTTTCAATATTATTTTATATAATAGCAGTTTAGAATTATAGTTATCAATCCAACGTTTCTAAACGATTTGGTCATCACAACGAACTAATTTAAATTAATTACAAATTGAAAAAATGTATTGATTTCGCCGGGATTTAAACTCGGGTCCTTCGTCTTTCGCGGACGACACTCTAACCAACTGAGCTACGACATTACTGTGCGAATCGTTTAGAAACGTTGGGTTTTTAACTATAATTCTTTATAACGTTGTCACCGAGTGTTTAAATCTTAACATATTTAGTATAAAAACTACTTGTAAAAACTATCTTGTTTAAACTGTACTTTAATTTTGAAAATGTTCGTTGGCATGATACTTGAGTGGAAGATAATGTTGAAGCAATGAATAAATTAGGGTATGTCAATGTGAAGAGATTAAATTTTTGTAAAATTGAAAAATAATAAACAATGTAATTTCTACGAATATTATACTACAGTTTGTTATATTAATTTCATCTTCTTCTCTGGTTTCAGTTTGCTCGTCATCGGATTCATTATAAATAAAATATTCATTTTCATCATTTTAAATTTTAATAAACGTGCTCTTTTTTCTTGAATAAATCTAATAATTTAGCTTTGAAATTGTTTTTTCTAATATTTATGTTCTAATATTAATCAAATTTGTCATTAATTCGAAAGTTTTATCGAAAATATTAGCACTATTGATTATGGGAAAGTTATTAGGATCTAACCAATAAACGCCATCATAATATAAGTATCGTCATTCAATACATATGAGTATCGATGTTTTTGGTGTAATCTGTTTCTTAAATTTTTATAAAACTCAGAGATGGATTTTAATTTTTTGACAATCGCCGGTCACGGCCCATAATGATGACGGCCCACCGGGGAACGCCCGATGCCCCGGTGGGCAAATCCAATCTTGGTGACAACATCCTAAACAAACACTCGTAAAATGGGAGATAAATTAGCTAGTATAAAATTTTATTAACATTACGGCTCTAGAAACAATTTAAATAATAAAAATAATTTTAACTTTATAAAAAATTAAATTAATCCAAGAATAATTTTTGAAAGGTCTTTTCCAGAACAAATTATTTAGAATAATGCAAATTCTTCATGTATCACTTCTAAAATAACATACTCTCCACATGCATAATTTTACTGCAGTACTGTAATGTAGTTCAACAAAATAATTTAGAAACCAGTCCTGTGCACTAGAAATAAAACGCGAATAAATCAAAAACTGTCCATTTAATTGCATATCGTTCAAGTACCCTTATATACCATATAAACACCTAGTAGTCACATATACACAAAATATGTACCTATTATATAATATATTACCTACCTGTGATATTTATAGTTTCTAAGTTGACTAAATTGTTTTCCGCAATCCTCGCATTTATAAGGTTTTTGTTTCTGGTTACCGTTATCTTCGTCACTCTTGTCCGCTTTTAACAGACACTCTTCCCCACTTCTCACATCAGTAGCACTAGAATTGGAATTGGATGAGTTAAATTCGACACTGGAAACTATTTGATGTTCACTGGTTTTTGATAAGGAAGTTTCTTTTCCATCCTGACTATGTTGCGGCGATAATAATGAAGGATAAGATGGAATATTTAAAATTGGTGTTTCTGTTAAAGGAAATGATTGATTTTTATTATCACTTGATAATGTAATGTTTAGAGGAGAAAAGAGGGCAAGTTTTAAATTATTGTTTTCATCATTTGATTCTTTAACAAGACTGACTGTTTCTTTGGGACTTTCAGTGACTGGACCCGATTCGTTAGGTACCTAAAAAAAAAAAATGGAAATTAAAAATGTTTAAGTGCAAGGTTTTAGTTTTTGAGAATTGTGACGACAACTGAATGTAATGTATCTGTTGATGGTAAACGTTTAGGGCAGGTAGATAAATTTTGTGTATTTGAATAGTTTATTATCCAAGGACGGTCGCTATGATCGTGAAATTGAAAGAAAAGTTAATGCTGGTTGTAAGGTTTCGGGTGTTTTGGGTACTTTTTCTAGGAAAGTAAATGTTTCCAAAAAAGTCCGTTTGAGTATATAAAATGCTGTTTTGGTGCCTATGTTAATGTATGGTAGTGACTGTGGGGTTTGGCTGCCAAAGCATAAAAGAAAAATGTCTGGTGTGAAAATGAGATTTTTACTTGAGGTATGTGGTGTAACTAGGAAGAATCGATTATGAAATAAATTAGTATATGATGCTATATGTTTGCGTGGACGTCCGATGAGTAGTTGGAGTGGTATAAGTATGATTCAGAGTGTTTTGCATAAGCGGAAGTATCCAAGTAGTAGGAATAAAAGAGCATATATGAGAGGAATTATAAATGTGGCTAAAGCTAAAATTGTTTGTTTGAATAGGGATTTTTGGAGGAAACTAATTTCAGGATAATGGAAAAAGTTCGAGTCATACAATTTTGTGTACATGGCGTGATTGTGTATGTATGTAAATTTAATATAATGTTGTTATGAATGATAAATATATTTATTTTGATTTGAAAAATATTTAAATTTTTTTTAATATTTAAGTTGTGTGAAAACTGATTTATTAAATGCGGTAAAAATTCATATAGTTGAAAAAGAAAGCGTTTGTTTGGGAAATATTTTACGAGCTGTAGACTAATTATTTACCAGAAATTAAATACAATTTTTTTAAATTAAGTTTACTGTTTTATTTAAACAATATAAAAAATAACTGAAAAAAAAGCGGGTACTATTTATATACAATGTCTGTCAAAAAGTCTGCATCATATAAAAACACACTATCCGGAAGTAGTGATGATAATTCAGTTGACAGTTAAATTAAATAGTAATAATAAAACATATTTTTTATTGAATTATAATAATTATAAACGTTATTTAGACGGTTTTCTTATTTTTTATTGTCATTTAATTGACAATGTTTAGAATGCGACATATTTGATTTTAAAAAAAAATTAAATTTATTGTACAGGGTGAACAAATTTAGACGTTTTCATAGGGGAACTCGAAAACTATAAGAGATATGGAAAAATGGACCCCGCATCTTCGATCACTTTTTTTAGTAGAATAAAATGGATTGTTATGGAATGGATTATGTTATAACCCGAGAATTAACGGAGATTTATAATATCCGTTAAAACCATTTCATTCTATTAAAAAAAGTGCCTTAAGAATGTGAAAATTAGTTTCGTCTAATTTAAAAAACCATCGAGATATCGCCGTTTATCAAAATACGGAAAAAGCGAACTTTTCGCCATAACTCGAAAACAAAAGACAATAGCTAATTTTTGTTTTCATAATTGAGTTTCTCTCAAAAAAAGCGATCGAAGATGCGCGGTCCATTTTTCCATATCTCTTATAGTTTTCGAGTTCCCCTATGAAAACGTCCAAATTTGCCCACCCTGTACATTTAAAATGTATCTTATATTCTATTCTGAAAATTCTAAAATGTTTTTTAGAATTTTTAATAATTTTTCCTGCCAAACCAGCATCAGTTTGAGAAAAAACTTACTTAGTTATTATGTAGCTAATTTTTTTCTCTATTTTACTGAATTTTTTCAGATTGTTTTCAGCAAATTTTGAAAAAAGTCTGCTTTTGAAAAAATCGCAGGGTACCCCCTGAGAAATTATCAAAAATTCAGTTTTTAATTTTTTTCTACTAAACAATGCATCCTAGAATAATGGTTTATTCACTAAAATATAGTACTCATTATTCCGCATTTTTCCATATCATGCTTATTTTCCTACACTTCATAGTTTTTGAGAAAAAAAAAATAAAAACTAAAAAATGCTAGCAAATTAAAACTAAAACCAAATTATAGAACTTATTATGCCCTATCAAAAAGTATTCTAAGTATTTCTTCGAATTTTACTCGAGAAAGTATTATATCGCAATTTATCGAAATTACATGTTAAAGTCCTATGTTCCGGGGTCGCGGTCAACACACTGTATATATATATATATATATATATATATATATATATATATACTGGGTGTCCCATTTTAATCCGCCACCTGCAATAACTTTAAAATCGTGCATCGGACAAAAAAATGTTTCGGACAAAAAGTAAATGGTTTCAAGGGGGACATCTGATGCAGAGACCCTTGCCCCCTCCGGACCCCCTTGGGGGCGGGAAAGGGGGGCAACTTTAAAATCTTAAATGGAACACCCTATTTTTTATTGTAGATTCTGATAGGCCATTAAAAAGTATGTAAATTTTATTTTAAGACTTTTTGTTTATCTTTGATAGATGGCGCTGCAAACAGCATTTTTTTTGTCAGTTTATCAGTTTTCAATTTGAAAAAAAAGGTGTAACTAAGTACGATATTCAAGTTCTTTTCAGTTCTTTGGGAAGAGGGGGGGCAAGGGTCACTGAATCAGATATCCCCTCGAAGCCATTAACTTAAAGTTATACCCCTCGAAACCATTAACTTAAAGTTAATGGTTTCGAGGAAGATATTTGATGCAGTGACCCTTGCCCCCCCTCTTCCCAAAAAACTAAAAAAATCTTGAATATCGTACTTAGTTACACTTTTTTTTCAAATTGAAGATTGATAAACTGAGAAAAAAATGCTGTTTGCAGCGCCATCTATCAAAGATAAAAAAAAAGTCTTGAAATAAAATTTACATACTTTTTAATGGTCTATCAGAATCTACAATAAAAAATAGGGTGTTCCATTTAAGATTTCAAAGTTGCCCCCCTTTCCCGTCCCTCAGGGGGTCCAGAGGTGGCAAGGGTCTCTGCATCAGATGTCCCCCTCGAAACCATTTACTTTTTATCCGAAACATTTTTTTGTCCGATGCACGATTTTAAAGTTATTGCAGGTGGCGGATTAAAATGGGACACCCAGTATATATATATATATATATATATATACTGGGTGTCCCATTTTAATCCGCCACTTGCAATAACTTTAAAATCGTGCATCGGACAAAAAAATGCTACGGATGAAAAGTAAATGGTTTCGAGGGGGACATCTGATGCAGGGACTCTTGTTCCCCCCGAACCCCCTGGGGGGCGGGAACGCGGGGCAACTTTGAAATCTTAAATGGAATTCCCTATTTTTTATTACAGATTCAGATAGACTATTAAAAAGTGGGTAAATTGTATTTCGAAACATTTTTTTTATCTTTGATAGATGGCGCTGCAAACAGCATTTTTTTCTCAGTTTATCTGTCTTCAATTTTAAAAAAAAGGTGTAATTAAGTACCATATTCAAGTTCTTTTCAGTTTTAAAGAAAGAGGGGTGGGGGCAAGAGTCACTGAATCAGATATTCCCTCAAAACCATTACCTTATAGTTATCCCCCTTGAAACCATTGACTTAAAGTTAATGGTTTCGAAGAGATATCTGATTCAGTGACCCTTGCCCCCTCCACTCCTCCCACAAAACTAAAAAGAACTTGAATATCGTACTTAATTACACCTTTTTTTTCAAATTGAAGACAGATAAACTGAGAACAAAAATGGTGTTTGCAGCGCCATATATCAAAGATAAAAAAAAAGTCTTAAAATAAAATTTACATACTTTTCAATAGTCTATCCGAATCTTCAATAAAAAATAGGGGTTTCCATTTAAGATTTCAAAGTTTCCCCCCGTTCCCGACCCCCAAGAGGTTCGGTGAAGAGAAGGGTTCTTGCATCAGATGTCCCCCTCGAAACCATTTACTTTTTATTCAAAGCATTTTTTTGTCGGATGCACGATTTTAATGTTATTGTAGGTGGCGGATTAAAATGGGACACCCAGTATATATATATATATATATATATATATATATATATATATATATATATATATATATGGGTCATAATAATATAGTTTTAACATTGATGTCGTTGAATTACTATGATTTATTACATGAAATTAAACAGAATACATGTAAATTTTTATTTCGACGAGCTTTCAATTTAAAAAGTCAAAATTTCCATGTCAGTCCCTGTCGACACTAAGAACATTCAAATTTGAACGAGATTTTGAAATAAATAATTGATATAATAGAGCAAAACAGTTGTGGATATCGAAAAATAAAACTATTTATAAGTGTTAAATAATAATATTTTAATTGTTATTATAGATTGTTTATATTATTTATTGTTTACGTACCCAAAGCAATTATATTACCGGTAAAATAATAATAATAATAATTAAACCATTTCTGTGATTTATATGAAATTATATATTTGCATGGCACGTCGGCGTCGTAGCCTCAAAATTTCACGTCAGTCCTTTTTGTTGATTTAATAGACAATAACTTTAAAAGGCTATATTGCTTCATATTATCATTTATTAGTTGTGCATTAATAGAAAGCCGGATCAGCGTTCAATTTTTAAGTCGAAATACAAAATTATAGATTAAAATGTGAAAAAACCTTTGAACTGAATTCTAATCGTCAGTCTAAACAATAGACGCAAAATATAAGATTTTTTTGTTTTGATAGATAAATTATTATATTCATTAGATTAAACTTACAATATTTAAATAATAATAATATAATTTTAAGAAAAATTCAATAATTTTATACAAATACATTTTGTTATTATCAAAATTTGAAGGACATATTAATATTTATTGTAAAAAAACTTCTTTTGTCGATACAAGTATTATTTTGTACTATAAAAATGAAAAAATATAACATATTTTAACAAAAAAACAGCAATAATTTTAATTTCGAATTGTCAACTTTTGTCAAATCCAAATGTTAAAACTATATTACTATGAACCATATATATATATATATATATATATATATATATATATATATTAATTTAGAGTGGTATTAAAATAGATTAAAACAATAGATTTTCTGTTCAGTGTTCAAAGGCTAATTTTAACCAATAACAAGCTGAGAAATATTATCCTATCTTTTATAACTCTTCGATCTTAAAGAGAATGAACTATAATGTGTCTGAAATGTTTAAATAAATAATATTATTTCTATATTAATTTACCAACTAGCACTAACTTACCGGAACAGCAGATAAAATTGTCCTTGGACAATCATTTCTCGGATCACCTGTTACTGGAACAATTCTAGGACACCAAGGACTCGGAAACACTCGATTATAAAGTCCTTTTCGCGCTTTAAAAGCACTTAACTGACGACACTGCGATATGGGCATTAAATTTGGAATTTTTCGCACTAGTTTTTTTCTAGTTCCATTTATATCTTTTAAAGCCGGCACCTGCATATTATTAACTATTGTAGTTTGATTATTTAATAAATCACTTGTTTTAAAACTGGAAAATATTTTCGAATTATCCTCATGAATATTTATTAGGTTTGGAGTACGATCATCTTGTAAAATAATTGGTGAAAATTTTATTCTTTTATCGTCAATTAATTTAAAGTTATTGTACATTGAATTTAAATTATAACACTCTGGTCCGCATTCCTTAACATTCTCTTTAAATTGTTTTAAATTATTACAATCATTATCTAGCATATCATTTTCATAGTTACTATATTTATTATAAAATTTATTGGAGTAGTTTTGGGGCTCGCATTGTTTTACTGCTGGAATATCTGGTTCAACTTTTAGTTTTAATAGATTGGCAACACTGAGGAATTCCGGTAGCGCTTGTGAATGAAGTAGAACACTGCCTGTGTAGATATAATCTAGAATATAAGCCATTGTACTTGCAGAGATGTCTGGTAGTAATAAAAAACTTGTTTCGCTGTGATCCGTAAGAAGAAGTTCCTGAAAATAATAATAAAAAAATATAGGTTAGATACATTGCTTTGACATTGTTTTGTCATTTACTTGTGTTTGGTGTTGCCACCAATGGTATATAAAGTAACTAACTTCTGTATAACAATGTGCATTATTGTACTGGTAACAGAAATATTTATTATGGTGTATTATTTCAATATATATTTTTAATATTTTTTTGTAATTTTTTGTATATTTTTAGAATATATACACTATAAAAAAAATGCGAAATTACATTAAAATAGTAATACAATTTTACTATAAAAAATCGGTAATTTTATTTTAATATAAATATTCTCTATTTTTACCTCAAAATTCCGTAATTCTTATATAATTCATAATAATCAAATTAAATTAGTAAAAATGACCTGATAAGTATGTAAAATTGCTTACTATTCGTAAATTGCATCACGTACTTAACATAAAATTACGTATTGTTAATATAACTTCTTAAATTATGTAAAATTACAGCTTGTATATTAATATCTGTAATAATTCAACAATATAATGAGATTTAATATATATTTTGTGTAATAATACTAATAAAATATTTTAAGTATAATTCATTCATTTCGAAATACATCTTTTGTGTAAATTTAGAATTGTATGTAATTATACCAACAATAATATTACAGAACAAAATAATTTTTAACTGGAAAATTCCTGACAGCAAATTTACTGAAGTTCTGTAAATTTACTACAAAAGACTTTACTAAAAAACTGTAATATTACATACAAATGTACTTTTCCATTCCATTTGTAATATCATATTACATAATATCATGTGATTTTACTGATTTTCGGCCTGATTCTCTAACAAAGTTGCTAAGTTTTAGCAACTTTGCTAACAACTATAACCAACAGAAACAAATATAACAGCAGCTATTTTAATTTTTTATTTAGTTTCAGCTAATATTATTGGTTATAGTTGTTAGCAACGTTGCTAAAATTTAGCAACTTCGTTAGAGAATTAGGCTGATTATGTATTTTTAAACAATTAAATTAGAACAGTTCCATTTCTACCTAGAAATACTTGAAATTATATTCTCGGTTTATAGGTAAAACTGTGTATTTTTTTTAGATTGTATTCTTTTCTGTATTTTATATCTTTATGAATTTTGTTTATATTTTGTGATTTTTTGTCCACTTAAACAATAAATTTAATTACTACACTGTTAGAAAAAGCATGGTTTACTGCCATGAATTTTCATGTAATTTTACATAATTTAAGTTTTAAATTAATATTCGCCTAATTTAATTTTTGCATTCAATATTAGTAAGGAAATAAATTATATTAAAAAAAAAATAATTAGAAATATGGTTAAATTTAATAAAAGTACATAAATTTTATTACAATAGCAATAACAATAAATCAATTTTTTTTTTAAATTGTCATCATGATAAAACTATTTTAAGTTAGTTTTCTCATTAAAGTCATTTCGTTACGGCCATTTGCAAATTTTTTCGAAATTAAAATTAAATTTCATTTTATTAATCAAGAAAACCGACGACAATGCAATTTATAGCTACATAATAAATTAGTCGTTAAAATAAGAAATATAAGATAGTAAAAGACAAACACAAACCATAGCTAAGTTCGTGTTACATGTTTCGTAAAGCTATATTGTTCGAATTAAAAACAAAAAAAAATGGTTGCTTTGACAACTTTCACGATGCTCGTATGTTTTTCTTCGCTATTGTATAGTCTTTACATCTTGCAGGATATACGTACATTTGATTTATATTTACAGCTAGCATAAAACAGTTGAACAACTTGTTGCATTTTATGGAATAAAATTTTGCATTACCTGTTTTCAAGCAAATGACATCCGACACGGTTTAAATTTTATTTCATATCAAGTTCTTATCATTTATTAATCAACACGAAAAAATCTAAATCTGGTAATTGGTTATATGTAAGAAAAAAATTAACGCATAAAAAAAATTGAAGGGTAAACGCATCCAATTGAAATTATTTAAGTAAAATAAAAATACACTCGGCAAAAAAAACGCGCCACTTGAAATGTCAGAAAAATTAACGATTTTCAAATAGGTGTAACTCGGCCAATTTTAAACAAAATTGATTGGAATTTTTTGTACGGAAAAACTTGAAGTCTCCTCTTTAAGGCCATGCAAAACATGTCAGATTTGAACCATTCCGCTCCCCAAAACACCCCGCAAAAAAACATGGTTTGACTTTTAAAATTGTCAAACTTTAACAACATGTATAGCATACAAAAAAAATAATTTTAACTTAATTTACCAAGCGGGCGTAAACATTCAAACATTTCTACGTAAATTCCGCTTAATTTCAAGGACTAGCGATGATTTGGCGCAAAGTTATGATTTTTTAAAAAAATTACCCTGCATTTTCCGAGTTTTTGGGGGCATAACTTGGTTAACTTGGTGGGGAGCGGAATGGTTCAAATGGGACATATTTTGCATGGCCCTAAAGACGAGATTTCAAATTTTTCCGTACAAAAAATTTCATTCAATTTTGTTCAAAATTGGCCGAGTTACACCTATTTGAAAATCGGTAATTTTTCAGATTAATTACCACGTTTTTAATATGAAATAAAAACTAAAAAATAATTTATACTAGCCCCCATATAGGTTTATAAGCCCATAGAGAAAAACGTGGGACATCCACAGCTACTAACTATACTCTTTACTATTATCTATTGCGTGCGCCCAACGTTTTTCTCTATGGGTTATATACTTTTTTTTATACTTTTTAGTCCGTGTTTGAAACGTGGTATACTAACATTATTTTTTTTATTTAAATAATTATTTCATAATGTCTATAGTGTATAAAGTATAAACTTTATAAATCTGTTATAATGCGATGCGTAAAGTAACCAATGCCAACGTCAATGTTGCTGTTGAAATCAGATCAGATTTATTATTATTTTATTATTATTTTGAGTTGAAATTTGTTTTAAAAGCACATGTATACCGTCGGCATTGGCGTTACGCAATGTACACCACGAAGAGATTTTGTATAATATGTAGCATTGTAGCACAGAAAAGGACTGATCATCAGAGTGAAACGAATGCAAAGTGACAAATTGGAGTCACATTCTTAGATCTATATGTTTATGGTTTGGTTTTATTTCTCTCACCTTCCGTATAGGGTTGGCGGGCTGAGGGACGGTTTTTTATTAGCCTTAAACAGTTAAAAACAAGTTTAGCATGCTTGACTTTATTTTTAGATAACGAGATTAAAATTTCCCAAAATTTTCGAAAAATCTTAACAAAAAAAAAAGTTTCAGACAAAACCTATATAGAATTATAGTTAACAATCCGACGTTTCTAAACAATTTAGTCATCACAATGAACTAATTTAGTTAGTTACAAATTGAAAAAATGTATTGATTTCGCTGGGATTCGAACTCGGGTTCTTTGTCTTTCGCGGACGACACTCTAACAAACTGAGCTACGAAATCACTATGCGATTTCAATACAAATTTTCAAATTTAACCGGCTGGCTGTGTACTTATGTAATTGTGTATATTTATGTCTATTGTAGAGCCCTGAAGAAGGCGCTAGTGATTGCCGAAACGTTGGTATAGAAGATAATATAAATATATAACTAATTGAATTCCGTCTATTACTTATTATTTATAAAAATTATACCAGACTGTTTTCCTCTTTAATAAAAGAATATGTTAACAATTTTCGAACAAACAATTTGTTTTTGAAATAATTATAAACAAGTAATTTTATTTTATGTTTTGAGCAAAAAATTTTTCATTTTGAACATATGTATTAATCACTATACAGAACAGGCATAAAATTTGATTGATGATTTTACTCTGCAATGTAATGGCTACTGTTATGGAGTTACATTTTTAGTTTTACAAGTACATTCGTAATATACAATTGTACCTACGCTACATGACTACTATTGATTCAATTCATTAATAATATTATTCTTTCTTCTTACAAATATAACTGTATAATCAGTTAAATATTATTATGGAGTAAAATCTAATTTATTTTGTCGGATACATTACAAAGAAAATATAAATTGAAACTTGTTTTAATAAAGCATTTTTTTAAGATTGATTTCTCTGAGTTATTTCTATAATACATATATAGATATTTCTACAATTTTATAGCTTACGCATATTCTTAAGCTAATTAAAATACATATAGTTATTTCAGTTAATTATAAAAATAATTAATTTCTATAATATATACAACAGTGCTGGCTCTGAACTTTTAATCTTGAAGAGGCCTATATATATTAGGGTGGGTCGAAAAAATAGATTTTGCCGTCTGGGTTCTAAAATAAAGGTATTTGATATAAAAAAAAAATGCGCCTCGCGCGCATTCTAAAATATTTTTTTAAGTTTTTGATGTTTCGCATGTTTTTATATAATTTTAAAACCCAGCCGGTAAAATCAATGTTTTTCAACCCAACCTAATATATTATATACGTATATATATGTATATATATATACACACATATATATATATATATATATATATACATATATATATATATATATATATATATATATATATATATATATATATCAGAACTAGGCAGTAGCTAACTACTTCAGTAGCTCAGCTACATTTGTTGATAGCTGTAGCTGCGCTACAAAAAAATAAAAGTAGCTGTAGCTTGTAGTTTCAGGATTTGTTGCAAGTTGCTTATAAATAGTAGCTAAAACATACACCTATTATTTTGCTACTTTTAGTAGCTTATAGTTACTTTTAGTAGCTGGTAGCTATTTGTAGTAGCTTACATTTAGTTTTAGTAGCTTGCAGTTACCTCTAGCAGCTTATAGTTACTTTTAGTAGTTACAGCTAATTTTCTACAGTTAATTATTAATTTTTGTAATAGTAGCTGCTTTTATTATTACTTTAACTATAAGCAAAAAGTGTGTAGTTCTCAGTATGGTGTTTGCATCATTTAGAAAGTAACTTGCAAAGTACCTTAAGATTTGACATCTACTTTTATAGTAGCTTATAGCTGTAGCTTAAGCTACTTAAGCTTGTAGATGAAGCGTAGCTACATTAATTGAGTAGCTTGCTCAACTCTGATATATATATATATATATATATATATACATATATATATATATATACACATATATATATATATATATATATATATATATATATATATATATATATATATATATGTATATATATATATATATATATGTATATACATATATATATATATATATATATATATATATATAAAGAAATAGAAAGCTACTGCTAACCAACCTAAAGATACGATACTTTTTAAGCTTAAAATACAAAAATGAAATGCAACCTATAGACAAAAACAATTTTTAAGAAAATTCATGATTACTATAATAGAAGATTTTTTTATATAGTTATATATGTCCGACCCGTTCTTCGTAAAAGCGATAACAATACCTGAATAATAATTTTATTCGTAATTCAAATAAGCAGCGTATACAGTAGTAACCAGTGATGGGCATAATCGAGTGATTTTTAACAATTGGGTAATCATTCGAATGATATCATTTTAATGTCGATAGAAATAAATTAGTACAACTAATCTATCTGTCACCTGATACTATATTATAACTACTAGATGGTTTTAGAAACTGAATATTATAATAGTAAAAATATTTAAATTTCTGTAATGTTATATATATTAATATTTTAATTATTTATTAAATAAAGTAAAAAAAATGAATGTAACTTGGCTACAACAAAATAACTTTCATTAGTATTACGGTATTTATCTAAATACATAATTTTATTATTACTTTTACGTTATATAGGAAATTAAAATTAAAAACAATTATTTATAAGTTATATGTTGGAAACTTGTTTTTTCTCCCTACTTCAGTCAAACTAGTTTTCTTAGTTCCATATGGTTATATGTTATTTGGTTAGGTGGACTAGTGTTGATTTCAAATAATTAAACAAAATTAGCCTTAAAGTGTGTCTTTCAATTTTATTATTTATTTGTATATTTTTATGGAAAATCTGTTACTCTTTGTTTGTTCATCATCCGAATGATTTCAATTTTAATTCAAATGATAGCAATTTAATTCGAAATATCTCAAATAATTTTTATAATCGAATAATCAATTATTTTTTTATTCGAATTATCCCATCACTAGTAGTAACATAAGATATGAAAATTATATTTACTAGATGTCAAAATTTTTCTAGCGTAACAAAAAATATATCGTCTACGTTCAGGCAAAACTCATTAACTCCAAAATTGTACTTTTGGAGTTATATACATCACTGGATTCAGCTCGTCATGCTCTATAATCAGGCAAAACTCACTAACTCCAAAACTGACTTTATATTTTCTTACAATGGAATATGTATTCCTCACTAAATCCGTATGAGTACTTTTATATACAGGCAAATATCATCAAGTGCACTTAGTTATTAACGCTCTATAGCAGAACAAAAATGATGGTCAGGCAAAACTACATAGGTGCACTTAGTTAGTTTTGCCTGGTTCTTCTCGCGGTAACGTGTATAAACTCCTCGTTTTTATTGAATTTATAGTTTTCTGTGGGATTTATATGTGCAGTATTTCTAAAAACTTTCAAGAAATATGATCTGTAACGTGTGTGGAATAATGTTTACAGATAGAAACAAACTTTTAATGCATTTAGCAAAGTGTAAACAAAAAAGTAGTGATTTAACCTCAATTACTGAAAAACCTGTTTTCGCTCATTTAACTGACGAAATTGTTGTTAATCAGATCACGGTGAGTAGGTTAATTATTAATTAGTTAATAGTTAGGCACCTTATTATAGGAATTAATTATTTTTGTTTTTATTTTAGACTAACTCTTCTACTGAGTTTAGCATTCCTATAGCTGGTCATGAAAAATTGAATAGTTTAAACAATACTGATAATTGTATTGAATTTAAAGAATTTATTGTTATTGGAACACAATGTGTCGCTGTACAAGAAGACATTTTAATCGAAACCACTATACAAAATAATGCTGTGCTATTTAAAGAAACTGATGATACATCGGAACATTTAAATAATCAGAATGGAGAGTTTAATAATTTGTCTACATCATCGAATGTAAGTATCATACTTAGATAAAAAGTTCACATTATTACATACATCTTTTTGTAAATCAGTTTGCAAATGTGCATTCATTATTTAAATTTTATGGAATGTGATACGTGACATATTAAATTAGTAGTGCAGAGTGGACCAATATAATATCTAACAAAATAAATTCAAAGTATGTTATTTGTTTCACAGGAGCCTTGTAATAGAGGTATTACTGACCCAGATTGGACACTATTAAATAATGAAGAAGATACAGATTCATTACATGATAATAATATTGAACACATGTCACGCTTATGCGAAACAGAAAGTAATGTAGTGCAGGAAACTATTCCAGAGGAAAGCCCTACAGCTGATGGAGGTTTAGGTGATTATAATTTCTGTTTTTTGACATGATATTTGAATATAGCTATATGAAACTATATATTTGGGAGTCTATCCTTAACATCTTGAAGTTACAATTATTTTACTGCAGTTTTAACAACATATTGTTTCAGGAACAGGAAAAAAGCGAAAGAGATGGTCTAAAGCTGATCCAACAACTTGGTCTCGTTCGGTACAAAAAAAACAAAGAAATACTGGCCAGGCATATATCGTAAAGGGGAAGAATTTTTCTGCAAGGCTACCAAAGCAACCGTGCGACATGAAGTGTAGGTATAAGTGCACTCAAAAGTTTAGTGAAGAAGAAAGGAAGGATTTTTGCTCAAAATATTGGTCCCTTGAACTATACACAAGGAAGAAAGACTTTATTTTAAAACATGTAAAATGCGTTGAACCTGAACGCCGTCGATCAACACTAGGAATTAGAAAACAGAGGAAAGATTCTAAGCAATATTTCTTTTTTAAAAATAGTGTTGAAACTAGAGTGTGTCAGAAATTTTTTTTAAATACTATCTCAATAAGTAATGGTCCAGTTAACTCTGCATTTAAAAACGATTTTAGTTGCGCAACAATGTTTTTAGATGAAGACAAAAGAGGAAAACACATTCCGGCAAACAAACTATCTAACGAGGAAGTAGGAAGAATTAAAACTCACATTGAAAGCTTTCCGTTAACCGAATCACATTATTGTAGGAACAGAACTTCTAGAAAATATCTCGACAGTAAACTGTCGATTATAAAAATGTTTGCGTTATATAAGGAGCAATGTGAAGAAAGGAATAGTAAACCTACAAGCATTACAACTTATAAGCGAATTTTCTGCAATAATTATAACTACGCGTTTTTTAAACCAAGAAAGGATCAGTGTGCTTTATGCACAAAATATAAATTAGCTAATGCAGAATCAAAGATATCCATAGAACAAGAGTATTTAGACCACAGGGAAAGGGAGAAGGAGGCTAATCTCGCAAAAGAAAATGACAAAGAAAAAGCATCAAAGGATCCAACTTTTGTGTCTGTAACCTTTGATATGCAGAGTGTGCTGCAGGTACCGTCCACTGAAGCATCTCCCATGTATTACAGCCGAAAATTAAGTTGCTTTAATTTAACTATTTACGAAAGTGCTCCGCCTAACAATGCCCAATGCTTTGTGTGGAATGAGATAAATGGAAAACGTGGAAGCGTTGAAGTTGGTACCTGCCTTCAAAAATTCCTTAAAGGGTTACCTGCCACAGTAAAAGAAGTCTCTCTATTTAGTGACACATGTGGAGGACAGAACCGGAACCAGAATGTGGTTGCTGTTCTTCTGCATACTGTGCAAACAAGTAATATAGATGTCATTGAGCAAAAATTTTTAGAGTCGGGGCATTCCATGATGCAATGTGACAGTATGCATAGTGCCATAGAGTCAGCAAAGAAACATGTGGCTGTTTATACCATGCATGACTGGATAAACATTTTCCGCGCTGCTCGATCAAAGAGGAATCGAAAGAATGCTCCTCCTTACGTTGTTCACACCCTTCAGTACAATGATTTTAATGACCTTTCATCTTTGGCAAAAAGTGTTTTAAAAAATAAAAAGAAGGACACAGAGGGAAATGTAGTAAATTGGCTGAAGATTAAATGCTTTAGGTTTGAGAAGGTAAATCCTGAATTTGTCTTCTTCAGATATGAGTTTTCTGGAGCATATTCCAAAATCAGTATCTTTGGTCGTGGTGGACATCGAAGTACAGTTCTACCAGAACTAAAAAAAATTTATTCAAATTTATTACCAATTTCTCAAGAAAAATATAATGACCTGAATAAGCTCTGTAGTTCTGGTGTTATACCAACTGAATTTCATCCGTGGTACCGTTCATTACCATTTTCAAAGAAAGTAACGAATCAGAACCCAGAACCGAGCATGGACAGTGATTCAGATTGTGAAGACTAAACAATTATTTAGCGTTATTGATCTTCTTAGTTATTATTTAACAGTTATTTACATTTTATTGAGTATTGATCCTGATTAGTTTATTTGTTAATGTAAAATGATAGTAAAAAAATTAATGAAAAACTAATAAATTCGATTTTATTTTTCAGTTCGTTCTTTTATTAATTTCCTCTTAATTTATTGCTAAACATTTTTTAATGTTGCATGCATTATTTTTTCATTCCAATTTTTTCTATATAAAACATTATTACTTAGAATAATTTTCTAAAATATTAAAATAAGAAAATATAGGTAATAAAGATAAGAATTATGTAATGCAAGAGTTGCAATAATTTTCTACTACAATAACAATAAATTAGAATGAGCAAGCAAAACTCACTAACTCCATCTACACACTTTAGTGTAATTTTTTATTATATCAAACAAAATTTAAATATGACTTAACATATTTCAATTAAAATATAAAATTTAAACTTTCTTTTAGTATAAAAATATGATAACGAATCTTTGAAATGCGAAAGAAAATGATATTCAAAGGCACCAATGCCGACCTCCAAATCTTAATTTCCATTTATCTCAAAACAGTACTTTTGGAGTTAATGAGTTTTGCCTGAACGTAGACGATATATTCTATTCTAGCCATTATCGAAACATTCCTATAGTACGTATAAAACTTACAATACGAAACTAAAAACCAAAATCATATTGTCATACGTTGTACGGTGCTACACTAATTTGGTATTCGCTGAACCGTATCTGAACTAATTGGAACGTTTTTTTCAACGGCACATTTCGTATGGAAAAATGGTACAATAACGAACGCTAAAAACACATGAAAGAAATTTTAATAGCTACAATACAGTTAGTGTTATCGTTACGATTTTATATACTACATATTGTAACATTCACCTGACTGACATACACAATACTTTTGGATAGATGATTTTGTTACTAAATTGAAGAAGACATATTTCTTTTTCTATAAAAAGAAAAAGCGGTAGGAAAAAATGTTGATTTGTTGATTGTTTTTGTATTGTTACGATATGACTGTAAGAAGTAAATTATGCTATGTTATGTTCTCATTAGTTATAGCTACTGGCCATTTAAAAAACAAGAAGAAAAATAATTCCAGGATATAGTGAGTAAGTAACAAATAGCGTTATTAAATTTTTAATACATTTTAAATTAACTTCGGGTACGAAATAGTCTAAATAGATATGTTGTGTGTGAAATTGAAAAAAAATGTTGTAGCAAAAGTTGCAATGTTGTCAGATAAGAATGGTTCGGACATATTGAGCGAATGTCTAATGAACGTTTGGTTAAAAGAATTTATAAGAATGATTTTGAAGCTATACGTATGCCAATGGACGTCCGATAAGTAGTTACCAGTTGTGTATGATTGAGAGAGAGGCTTGCGTGATCAAAAGCTTTCAAATAGCAAAAATAGAAGAGCTTGTTTGACAGAAATTATGAATATAGATAAAGCTAAATTTGCTTGTCTGGATAGGGGTGTTTGGAGGAAAATTATTTCAAGATAACGGAAAAAGTTTGTGTCACATTTTTAAATTCTGTGAATTATTATAATATAAAAATATTGAAAAACAAATTACCTGTCTATTCACTGGCAGATAAATAAATATTTTTATATTACTCAATGTCCAAAAATAAAGCACGTTAACGCGTTAACTAAAGAGAGTTATCGCAAACACAACGTTAAAGTTCCGTTAACGCTAAAATCACGTGACGTTATAAGTTATTTAATTTGTATGATAAATGACACTTTAGAGTTATCGCACGCCGATATTTTACCGTACGCTAAAATTGGAGGAATATCTAAATGTAATCTAATAATTTAATATAGGTTTGATACAATAAGTATTTATTCAAGAAAAAAACAATTTTATATATATATATATATATATATATATATATATATATATATATATATACATTAGTTTTTATTGAAATTGAGCTGATTTATTAAAATCATCAAGATTTGTTGTTGCTCTGTTCCATAAAATCTCTATTATATTTATTTCACAACAACTTATTAAGTTGTTAGGTTGTTAGGTTAAGTTGAACTTAACCTAACTGCATAAAATAACAAGTTTATAAACACAAGAAAATAACATCACCACTCAAAATAACATATGACAGAATGCTCCGCTATTTTGCGAAAATAGCGGACCGCGGTTATTTCTTTACCGTACGCTAAATCCATGCGCATGCGCATTCTTTCGCTTGTAGGTAAATAACGTACGCTAAATTTATCGTTGTACTTGCGATAACTCCCTTTTAACTATATGTTTTCCACTTATTAAACTTTTATATGATACTCTAGTGAAAAACTGTATAAGAAACTATGTAACAACGCAGTATTAATTTTTTTATTATATATGTAAATTTACTCACATTAATTTAATTTGAATTTAAAATGGTAAACAAAGTGCTTTAACCGACACAAAAAATGATCTTTAATTTTTGTTATCCAGTCACGACAAATCCAATTATATATATATATATAAATTATTGATTTGTAAAACGTAAAATTGTTTTTAAAAAATATTTATTTTATTATTACAATTAAGTTTTACAGTAGCGAATTATATGTTTACAATTGTAAAGCAAGATCTGAACTAACTAAAGAAAAAACTAACTATCTAACATTCTACATGTGTTTTTGATAATAATGTAACATGAACTTATAACTAACTGCTGCGTCAGCGGGTTATCGTACGTTGTTGTATGTATAGTACGTGAAATTGTAATGTAACTCCTCCCTCCTCAGATCCTGGCATCGCCGGGTAGATTTATTGGCTGATTGATCGATTGAAGTTCTGGAGAATTTCGATTTTCATTTGGATCGTGGATTCTGTTTTTTCTTTTAAGACGTATTGTAAATGTTATAGCATAGATGATAGCAAAGATACATAACATATACAATATGATAACCATATAGTTTGTGACGTTATTGTTGATGACGTCATCGTCGATGTCTTCGTATTTGTTTATAGGTATTGTTAAGTCTTGAATGTTGTGAAGTTCTACGGTGAATTTTGGTTCTTGGCTTTTGTTCAATTGAATATTGAAATTTTCCAAGACGATTGGTTTTCCAAAGGTTCCATCATCGAAATTTAGATATTGGTTTTTAAATTTCGACTTGCATTGATCTTGTTTGATGAGGAATATACCTTGTAACTGTTTGATTTGCTCGCCGTGGTCGCATGTTAAGTGAATTTTTTCTTTCTTCGGAAATATACCCAAATATTGATTTATTTCGTTTAATTTTTCAATATGATTTTCTTTTATGTCAATTTTTATATATTGGCAGTTCTTATTGTCGTTGTTTAGAATGATGTTGCTTTCGCATGAATCATTACTGACTTCATTGATATTGTTTGGACATTGAAATTCGGTTCCCCGAGTACAAACGTCGTTTAGAGATTTCAATTTATTGTCATTAGTTTTTAAATAGTATTGTTTATTAGAAATGACAGTCACATATTCGGATTGATGTTTGGTTGGAATAGGTATAAGGTGTAGGAGTTCGAAATTGGTTTCATAATTTATAGGTATTTCTAGAAAATAAATAATTTTATAAGAGTTTAGTTTACAATTTACAGTAATTAATTTCTCGAACTCTGGCATGTTATCGGTATTGGGTTCTAGCGGAAATTTATCATTGTAGTATTTATAAATTTTATTCAATTCAAAATGGAGATCATTAATTTTGATAATGCTAGGATGCATGATATGTATTTTACAAAAAGTTAGAGAATTTTCGATATCTTGTAAAATGTTTAAAGTTAGTGAAAATAGAGTAGATAACTGATTATAAATGTCGTGAATAAAGAATTTATCTTGGTTTTTGGCTCCGCCGATAACAATATGCAATAATTGTTCAATTTTTAATTTTAGTTGTAGTTCGTTGTGTTTAATTGATTCTATTGTTGTATTGAAATTTTCTATTAATTAATTGCTGACTGAATATTGTTGTTTTAGTTGATCGTTCAATTTATGTTGATCATTTTGCAAGTGATTGAGAATTTTTGAATATCTTTTTTCATCGTTGGCATCTAGGTTTCCGGTAATAGATTTTATTATAGAACCTAATCCGTTAACTAGACCCCTTTTGTGTCTAAAGTTTTCAGAATGTATGTTAAGATGGTTAAATTTACTATTTATATTTGTTATAATATAGTTAATAATTTTGTTATTATTCTCGAAATCTCTGGAAATGTGTGCATCACGGTTAATAGTGTTTTGTAAACTAGTGTATTGATTTTTTAAGCGTTGGTATTGATTAATGATTGGTTGTAAGTCATAGTAATGTACGAGCGTATGTTTTGTCCTTTGTAGTTTTGCTGGTCCTAAATTTAATGTCAGTAGTCCAGGGTTAGTAGTAATGTCCTTTATCTCTGTCTCGAGGGTGGACGAGAGGTGGAAGGTCCTGAAATATCGGAGGTTTTATAAATAAATTTTCGGGGCCTTTTTATATTTGAAAGATGGATTTTTTCGATAGTGTTATTGTGACGGGTTTCGATTGTAGCTGTTTTTAAGTTTTTGTTAATATTTTTGATTTTTTCGGCGTTATATTTATTTTTTGTTTTGCTTTGTTTTTGTCTATTTTTTACAAATACTTTTTGAGGAATTTTTGGAAGGTTTTCGCGGGATTTGTTTTGATAATCTAATTTTTTCTCTTTATTTTCTTGAAGTTTTTCATTGACTTTTTGAAATAACAGTTTCATTTTATTTCTATGGGTTTCGACATAATTATTGATTAATTGTTTCTCTATTTCTATATTAAAAGGTGATTTTGTGTCTAGGTGACCAGAAATGACTTCGAATGGTTTTAATTTTGTTGCCGAATGAATAGTATTGTTATACGCTATTATGGCGTAATTTACTTTGTTTTCTACGGGTTCTTTTTTGTATTCGGGCTGATTATTAAAAAGTCTAATATGTTCTATTAGAGTCGAATGAAATCTTTCAATAATTCCATTAGATTCTGGGTGTTGTGAGGATATAAAATGAATTTTTATTTTGTGCAATTCTAAAATTTCTTTAACTACTGAGTTTCTAAATTCGAGTCCGTTATCAGAGATAATTTGTTCTGGGGTTCCATGATGTGAGAAGAATTTTAGTAAATTGTTTGCAATTTCAATACCTTGAGCCGAGTTTAATTTATATGCTTGAGCATATTTAGAAAAAGAGTCTACTATGGTTAAAAACTTAAAGCTTTCAAGTGTTATACTATCTATGTGTATAATCTCGAACGGTTTTGTTGCTGTTGGTGTTAAATTAAACTTTAATTTTAGTGGGTTTCGGTCATATTTAGTTATTTGGCAGATTTCGCAGTTATTAATATAAGCTTGAATAGATTCGCGTAATTTCGGCCAATAATAAATTCTTTTAATACGAGTTTCTGTATCGTCGGTACCGCGGTGATTAGTTTTTCCCGTGTGATAATTTTTTATAATTTCAATTATTTCGTCTTCGGATTCTACGTCAGTTAATTTTTGTGTGCATTTAATCATATTAATCTTTGAATTTTTAAAGTAATTTTGAAGTATTATACTAAATTTTTCGTAAAGTTCGCTATCGAAATATAAGTAATATTTAATTTTTGGGACAATAAATTCTTTTATAAATTTTATTATTTCTGTTTCATAATTATGTTTAGAAAATTGTACTAATATTCGTTGTTTATTGCCGTGAATTCTTTCTATTTTGGGGTCACTTGGGCTGTGTTCGACTTCTGATATTATAATTTGATTTTGACCAAAATTAACGGGACATTCAACTATTGGGATTCCTATAATAGGATCTTCTTTATTTGAATGTATTGTGGCGTCGCTACTAGAGTCGCGGTCATCTAAATTTTCTATTTGATTATCGGTTTCAACTATCATTGATTGACTTTGGTTATTTTGAAATTGTTTATTAAATTTTTCCATATACTTAAAGAAAGCATCGGGTCCGTTAGTTTCGTTAATATTTAAATCTAATTTTGGTAATTTAAAAACGGTTATTTTAATATCGGTGTTTTTGAATATATGCTGAATCATTGATTTTACATCTACCCAATTTAACTTATCAGCACCGCATCCTAATTTTGGTATACTTAAATTTTTTATTTTATTCTTTATGCAAAATAATTTCAAGTTTAATAGTGAATAGAATATGTCTTGATTGTTGGGTGTGTCGTAATAGTTGTTTTCTGTAACTAAATAAATTATAAAACGATTTTTATCTTTTAGATAAATAACATTATAAAGTTTTGGGTTTTGCTTAGTTAATTTTTCGATATTTTGAAATTTTTTGTTGATTTGTTTAGCTATACCGCAAGACATTTTTAAGTCTCTACTTACACAATGAGCAAGGCTATCTTCGAACGGGGCATCAAGAAGATTACCTTCTATTTCGAATATAGTATTGTTATCTGCGATTTTACTATTAATTTTACTTTCTAAATAAATCTGATATTCATCTAAAGAGGTTATTTCTTGTTCTGTTTTCTGTAAATTTTGAAAAGTGTTATTATCGATTGCGGGGATGCGGCTTAATGCGTCCGCATTCGTATTTAATTTGCCTTTTTTGTAAACGATTTCGAAATCATATTCTTCTAAGCGGAGGCGCCAACGAATTAATTTTTGACTACAATTTTTTAATGAAAAGAGCCACTGTAGTGGTCTGTGATCCGTATAAATTTTAAACTTTCTTCCAAAAAGATATGGCCTAAAATACTGCGTTGCCCATACAATCGCGAGTAGTTCTTTTTCGATTGTAGAATAATTAATTTCGGTATCATTTAGAGTACGACTAGCGTACGCGATTGGTAAGTCGTTCGGAAGTTGACCCTGTGATAAAACCGCTCCTAATGAAACGTTACTTGCGTCGCAGGTTAAATTGAATTCTTTATCGAAATCAGGATATTGCAATATAGGTTCGTTTGTGAGTAGGGTTTTGCAAATTTCGAAACAATTTTTATATTCAGAATCATTGACATTAATAACAGTGTCTTTTTTTAAGCATTTAGTGAGGGGTTTTGTAATCTTTGCAAAATCTTTAATGAATTTTCGGTAATAGCCTAAAAGACCGAGAAATCCCTTGATTTGTTTTTGTGTTTTAGGTATTGGGTAATCTAATATGGCGGAAATTTTGTCAGGGTTTGGTTTAACGCCTTGTGGTGTGACGATATGACCAAGGTACGCAACTTCTTTCTTTAAAAATTCGGATTTGTCTAACTGGATCTTAAAATTAGCCTGCCTGAGTCTTTCAAATACAAGTTTTAAATTAGTGACATGTTCTTGTAGACTAGTTGAAAAAACGATTATATCGTCCATATAAACTAGACAAATTGTTCCGGTTAACCCTCTGAGGATGTTATCCATTACGCGTTGGAACGTTGCCGGCGCGTTTTTTAGCCCGAATGGCATACGTAAAAACTCGTAATGACCGTCCATAGTGTTAAAGGCTGTTTTAGGTATGTCGTCTTTTTCTAGTTCTATCTGGTGGAAACCTGACGCTAAATCAATAGCCGAAAAGTATTGACATCGTCCTAATTTGTCGAGTAAGTCGGTAATATTTGGTATGGGGTATTTGTCGTCTATAGTCTTTTCGTTGAGTTTACGATAGTCGATAACTACGCGCCATTTTTGTTTACCCGAAGCGTCTAATTTTTTTGCTACCACCCAAATAGGGGATGACCATGGTGAACAAGATGGTCGAATAATATTTTGTTCGAGCATTTTTCTTACTTGTGCCCTAACCTCGTGTTTGTGAACTTCCGGGTATCTATACGATTTAGCATAGATGGGAATTTCGTCTGAAGTTTTTATTGTGTGTTTGATTTGATTTGTGAATGTGAGTTTATCATTTTCTAAATAGAATATGTCAGCATAATCTTTTAATAATTTATTTACTGCTGATTTTTCTTCTAAGTTCATATGATCTGTACGAATTGCCGAAATATCAAAATTTAAATTCTCTAAATTAACAAAATTTAGATTTGGACTAGAAAAGCAGTTATAATTATTTAATGATTCTACAATAAGTGGATTTTTAATTTTGAAATTGATTTTATTGTCAGTTGGGTTAATAATTGTGCAAAGTGCGCAAAAATTATTAGCTGTAGTAACACATTCAGGAATAATTAAATCTTTTGTTTTTATGCTTGAAATTAGTATTTTTCCGTTCTTTTTATTTACAGGAATTTTTATAACTTTTTCTGTTTTTGGTTCTATTTGTAAAGTTTGTGTTTTCTCAAAATTTGAAAGATTAATATTCGATTTGTCGTTAATATCTTGATTGCATAAATTTATTTTTGTGTAAGGTGTGCTGATTAAATTTTTATCAATGTCGATAACTATTTTTAATAATTTCAAGTTATCCATACCTATTAATAAATCGAATGCGTCGTGAAAGTGAAAAATGTGAAATTTTAAATTCAAATTTTGTTTTAGTTTAAATATTTCTGACGTCGGAATTAGTGTACTGTATTTTTCTGTTGAGGTTCCATGTGCGGTTGTTATTTTGAATGGATCGGGAATGATTGAATTTTTGTAATGTTTGTGAGCAGTTTCGGGTTTTATAAAAGATTTTGTGCTACCTGTATCAATGAGAACTTTTAGGTTGTTTTCGGGAAATATTATATATGGAAGTTTATTTTGGTTATTTGTTAAATTTAAAAGTTCTAGTTTGGGGATTGGTCGGGAATCGAGGCTGTTTGCTCTAAAAAACAGTCATCATCGATTTCTTGAATTTCGGTTTCGTGAGGATAGTTATCTGCGTTGTCGCAGGAGTATTCAAAGTTATTTGAATCGTCGGGATTGGGGGTTATTTCAGGTTCTGTATTTTCGTCAATATTAAAAAGTTCTTCGGCAATATAATTTTGTGTCATTGGTCTTTGAAATGGTCTGGAAGGACCGGGTCTAGGTTGGAATGTATTATTTGTTGATATGCTCATCGGTGTAGGTTTATACTGATTTGGAGTATGGTGGATTGTTGCTCGATTATTTGGTTGGAAAGTGTTAAATCTGTTAGTCTGTATGGCCTGTCTATTAGTTCTATTCATAAGATTGTTAGTAGGAGAATATGAGTTAAAATAACGATTTGTTGTTTGTGTTGGTTTTATTAAATTTGGTCTAGTGTAATTAGTAATTATTTTGTTAGCAGGTTTCTGCTGAGTCATGGCTAAAGATTTATTATATTTCGGTCCAGATTCGAACTGGAAGTCGTTTGTTAACATATTCAAAGCGGAGTTTAAATCTGAAGGATTTTTAGTCCGCATTAATTGACCTATTGGTTCTTGTAGTCCACGTAATAAAACTCTTAATGCAAAATTTCGAAAATATTCGCTTAAAATTGTTGCGGTTGGCTTATCGTGAGCACGTGTACTTATAAATGATATTTGTAAATTTAATATGTGTTGTACACTATTAAAATAATCAAAAACTGATTCATTTTGTTTTTGCCGTAATTCGCACATTTCAATATTTAAGGTATACATATCTCTTTTATCCGCATATGTATCGAGCAGAGCCTGTTTTAATTGTGCCCAATTAGTAATTACGCAACTTGAAATATTAATGGCGGCTTCGCCTTTTATTTTTGACAAAATACTTGACATTAAGTATTCGTTTTGAAAGTCATTTATATTTATTGTATTGTAAAATTTTGCAACTAATTTTTCGCATACATCGTTAAATCTAGGTAATAGTTCGCGTTCACCCTTAAATTCCGGTATCATGTCCAGATATTCTTTTCTTAGGACTGGGAAAAGAGGAACTGCGTTTACAGGTGCTTCGTTTTGTCCTGGCATTTTTACTTTTGTTTAATAATAAATTGTTTATAAAAAATAAAAAATATAATTATTCTACGTTAGAATATGAAAGTAAATTTACGATTTTTTTTTTTTTTTTTTTTTTTTTTAAATCGGAGTCAGATCTATAATATCGCTAACAGAATTTGTTAAATTGAAATCTCAAAATGACATAAGTTACTCACAGTACCACCATCAATGTAAGAAGTAGTTTCTCCATGAACTGAGACCTGGTGATCGGCGTCGATGTTCGTTCGAGTTGCTCGTCACTGGGTTCTGGTGCCGTTATTTCGATATTCGCTCGAAGTGTGGGCACTGGGATGTTGATGGTTACTTATGTCGTATTTCACTTAACAATTCACTTAACTGCGTACCACTCACGTACTTTGACGAGTTACAAGTTAAGTTATGATTCAAAAATTAGTCAATAAATCGTTAATACGAATCGATATTATATTCGTTAATATCGATTGACTAATCCTACCGACTGCGCCAATTATTGATTTGTAAAACGTAAAATTGTTTTTAAAAAATATTTATTTTATTATTACAATTAAGTTTTACAGTAGCGAATTATATGTTTACAATTGTAAAGCAAGATCTGAACTAACTAAAGAAAAAACTAACTATCTAACATTCTACATGTGTTTTTGATAATAATGTAACATGAACTTATAACTAACTGCTGCGTCAGCGGGTTATCGTACGTTGTTGTATGTATAGTACGTGAAATTGTAATGTAACTTATATATATATATTCTTTTAACCAAATTATAGAAACCCATAAAACAGTATTACTGACTAGCTAAACAAATTTAAACTAAATTAATAAATTACTTTTACAAATCGTGAACTTAAAAGAAAAAAGTTAATGCTGGTTATAAGGTTTTAAATGTTTTGGGTGCTTTTGCTAGGAATGAAAATGTTTCCAAAAAAGCCACTCCCGTTTGAGTATATACAATGCTATTTCCGTACCTAGATTGATGTATGGTAGTGAATGATAAATTTGGTTGCAAAAGTATAATAGAAAAATGACTGCTGCGAAAATGAAATTTTTACGTATAGTATGTGGTGTAATTAGGAAGAACCGGGGGTACGAAATAAATGATAATTGTGAAATTGAATAAAATTTTGTAGTGAAAATTTGTGTTTAAGATGGTCCAGATAGCTTGAGCGAATATCCAATGAACGTTTGGTTAAAAAATTTTTATATGAATGATTTATTCCAAATTTTCAGAAATGATAGAGTGCACTTAGAGAAACATTTTTTATTAATAAATTAGTGTGCGGATATTTCTCGGTGCCAAGATACACTAGATATCGTTAAAAACAATCTAATCAAAACATCGAAGAGTAGTTAAGTTTAGGAACATTTTTTTAGAAATAATAGCGCATTAAACTTTATAAAAATTGTTTGAAGTTCCGACCACCATTTTCGATTCACAAGTTGTAACGATGTAAAATCGACTGCCGAAAAAAAAAGAAAAAAAAATCTCCGGATACTAGTTTATTAATAAAAAGTGTTTCTTTATGCGCCCTCTATCATTTCTGAAAATTAGAAATAGTTATTTTGTTACACCCTGTATATTTGCCTATGGCCGTCCAATAAGTTGTTGGAGTAGTATAATTGAGAGTGTTTTGATTGGACGAAAGTTTCCAAGTAGTAGGACTAGATGAGCGTGTATGTAAGGAATTATAAATGTGGATGAAGCTAAAGTTGCTTGCCTAGATAGGGATGTTTAAAGAAAACTAATTTTGAGATAGAGGAAAACGTTTCTGCCACATCCTTTTGGATATATGGCGTAATTGTGTATGTATGTATGTACTATTACAGAACTTAATCTTATTTGTTGTAGAATGATATTTTTTATGTTTAAAATTTAAACTGAAAAATTGAAAAACGATTATATTTGTTTGTATTTCAACTATCTGTCACTTGACAAGGTTAGCAGTTAATTTTTATAGAATACAAACAGTAATAATATGAAAAAAAAAATTTTGTCATCTAGCGTTTGTAATTAAAATAATTACAAATTTGCATATACGTTTAATATAGTTAACGATAACATTTATATGTAAATCAAATCACATATCATCACAGTTATCTTACAAAATTGTCTTACTACGTTTAGTTTACTTTTTCTTTGTATAGAGCGGAACGAAAAATATTCTTAAAAGGATATACTCACTACTCACAGTAAAGTCATATATAATAAGTGGTTTAGCTTAAGGCGATTATATAGTTGTACTATTAGTATAAGTTAGATTACATACTCTAATGCGGTCAGTGCAGGGCTATATATACATTTATTTACCCGATTTAATCAGTTTGTCATGCGATAGATGTTAAATGAATGTTGTCTTTCAAAAGTAAATTTTTATCGACTAAATCAGACACTTTCTAAAATAAATCAACTACTTTTAACTTGGTTGTTTGTTCGTAGGGTAAGTATAATTAAACGGATTTTTAAGATTCATATACAGGTTTCGCATATGAATATCTCAATTTAATCAATTTTTAATACAAATCCTTCCACCGACAGCGATATATTACTGACATTAGTTTTATGTGTTTTACGAATATTTTGCAAAAAATATTTTGGGAAATAAATTAACAGAAATTACTATATAAGTTATATACATTATATGTTAATTTTAACAGGGCTCACAAACCGGAACTGTACCAAAAAGCGAAATCCGATAAAACCGTTATTTTTACAATAACAAAAACCGAAAGTGAACCGAAAAAGTATCGATTGATTTCGGTTCGATACATGTTGAAACATGAGCGTTAATACAAAATTTTAATAATTAAAGATAATTTTTATTTTTTCTAATTATAAGTAAATAAAAACCTTGTATACAAGAATTTGTTACGTTAACATATGTTATCCTAATTATTATATAATTAAAACTTACATACAAATTATATAAGTTTTGTAAGTCCTTAAAATTAAGCGAAATTTACGTCGAATGGTTTGAATTTTTACACCCTTTTGGTAAATTGAGTCGAAAAACTTTTTTGTATACCATACATGTTGTCAAAGTTTGACAAAATTTTAAATCAAAAATATTTTTTTTTCTGCAGAGTGTGGTGGGAAGCGGAATAATTAAAATTTCTTTCAATTTCGTTCAAAATCGGCCGAGTTCTTCAAATCGGTATTTTTTTAATTTTTTGAGTAAAGTGTTTTTTTGACGAATGTATTATGCACTTCTAATTATAATACTTTTAATTAATTAATAATTATCATTATTCATATTATATTATTATATCAGTTTATATAGTATGCTTATTATAAAAGTAAGAATAAAAAGTTTTAAATTATGATAATAAGTTTCTAATCCAAATAGAAACATTTAAAATATTTTTAAAATTAGTCACTCGGAACTGAACCGAAAATTAAAAAAACCGTTATTTTTGTCGAAATAAAAACCGGAACTGAACCAATACATCATTTTTTTTAATTAAACCGGAAAGAAAAATATAAAGGCTCGAAGCCCTGATTTTTAATTTGAAATTTTAAGAAAATTATTTTATAAAACAACAGAAATAAAAAATATGAAATATCAAGTATTTATGTATATTTATAGAAATCACTGTAACATTGGCGCAGTTAGCAATTACTTTTTTTTTGTCACTATTATAACAAATTACTTATTACATCGTACGTAACAATTTAATAGAATTTGTCGTAAATACTAAACAACAGTTATATTTTATATCTGATATATTATATCAAACATATGGGACGTTAATTGTTTGATAATTATTTTTAAAACGACTGTTATATCTTGTACTTTGCTTGTAACCACCGGATATTTTTTTATTCTGCTGTATAAATAATTTACAACATAATGTGAAATATTTATTATCGTGTAATGATAGATATCGTTTTATTTATTTATATATTTTTATTATGCGGCGACTTAATATGATTACCACTGTTCGGTATAATTACGCTTGATGTTAATTTTGCATAAATAATAGCCGAACGAGTGAGACATGCGGCGTCTCTGGTTATGATAGTTACACATTTTTTAAATTGCTGTTGTAAAGTAAAACTGTTTCAATAGTGGACTGTATTTAATTGATATTGATGTTAAAACCAAATATAATGCAATTATACAATTATAATTATGATTAAGGTATGACTCTCAAAAATAGTTGTTTCTAGTATGTATGCTGATACACGACCCTCTTTGTCTCTGATGAGACTGTAACACTCTTGTGCAAAAATCTGTCTTTTTCTTACAGAGAATATCTCTGTCTTATGCAAAACTATTAAAACCATAAGTCTCATATTACAAACATAAGTTAAGCTTAAATTTAGGAAACACTTATGATATTAAACACTAATCATAATTTTTCAAACTAAAAAGTCCTTAAATCGTCTAAGGGTCTGTTATGGGACCTATTGCGCATGGTGTTGTAGTTAGCGGCAAACCACTTGAATATAGCCTAAACAACCACTACGTACTTACTTAATTAATAATGATAACCAAATACCTAATAAATTTTATTGATAATTACATTTTTACGATAAAATTACACATATTACAATTTGTAATTGTATTTACAAACATAATCTGATTTAACAGTTTTATGCTTGATTTAATGGTTTATAACTCTTACATATTTAATAATTTACTTTCTTATATTTTATATCAAAGTTTTTAAAATATATATATATATATATATATATATATATATATATATATATATATAAATGTAAATCACAATATGTTTCAAATTATTCAATTCTTAAAAATAGGATATTATACATCTTCATCAAAAAAAAGATACATTAGGTAATAAAATAAGTAACTAGGTCATAAAGTTGATAAAATTTTATTTAAAAAAAGCCAAAATTTCCGTGATAATAAAAACATAATATTCACTTCTTTGCCTTTTATTAAAAATGTTACTTAAATATTGGACAGAATTTTATCAAGATAGAATACTAAAGTTTCCTATTTTCCACACATGTAATTTCAACTCATGTAGAAGAATTTAAAAGATATTATGCCGTGGGAATGTGATAAGGTTTATGTTTCTATTAGATTGACAGAACATAAGAAGTCAATACGTCTAAACGATCCAGATAAATCTGCTATTGCACAACATATGCTAGAATATATTCATAATGTAAAATTTGAAGATACTGTAATAATTAGAAAAAATTTATAAAGAAAAAAATAAGATCATTTCTGTGAAGACACTGATCTAAATAAAATTTGACTTCCTTTAATTAAAAATTTATAAATTTTGTAGTCTTGTTATGTTACTTATTGACTTGTTTCTATGTTCTGTTTATTTACTGTAAATGTCATCACTATAAATTTTCCTGATGAAGATAGACGTTGAATTTATCGTAAATCTAACTCTTCTGTTCCAATTATAAATTTAAATAAAACTAAATTTAACCCAAAACACATTGGTTCATTTTTTTACAATCATTTACCAAAGTATATTAGTAGCATAAAATCTGAAAGTAATTTCAAATGTTATTTAAAAAAAATTCTTTTACAAAAATTATTATAAGTTTGATGATTATCTTAATAAAAAGTTCTAATTTTCAATTGTAATGTAAATTCTGTGTTGTACTAGAATTTTTAGGTATTTTTTTGTTTTTAATTGACTTTTTCCCATACCATATGTTGGTGTATATGGAAATAAAATTATTATTATTATTACTTCACTTTATAAATTGTATCACTTCAGCAAATTTTTCTGGGTACATAATTGACCGACTCTGATATTTTATATATTTTCTATTTTGCTAATTTTTATTTGTATGATGTATGATGTATTTTGTATGATTTCCGTTAAAAATAACTGGCTGTTAAAATAAAAATTTTCAGATTAATTAAGAGGGACATCACTCTGAGCCCTCTAAAAATAGGTAAAATTTGGAAATTTTTTTTGTGTATACAGAATAAAGCACAAGGTCTGTGGTTTTTATATGTTTTTTTGCTTTATTTGGTCTACAATTTTGAAAAGTTTCAACAAAATTGGTTGCAGTGATGAGCTGTAATTCGTTCATTTGTGGACTCGTGTTTAAAATTTTTTTGCAATTTGAACATACATATACACTGTATATTGCAATATATTTTAGAAAATGCTTTGCGGGCAGCACAAAAACACGGAGCAATTCGCATGCGGCCCGCGGGCCGCTATTTGCCCACCCCTGCACTAGAGGAATCTCTCTTGAATATTTGATCAAAATCGAATAAATAATATAGCCACAATAAATTTTTAAATACTTTAGTAATTTTTCTCTTTAAAATTTGGCATCACTGGAAAAAATAAAACCACATGACCATCTTGGGCACTAAATAAATTTATCCTAAGTTTTTTTTATTAAAATCGGTTGAACCTTCTAGGAGCAGTTGCAATTACAAAATTTTGACGGACGACTGAGCGTGCGAGCTGACGACGCACATACATACACTCATATAAACATATATAAAAGTTCGAATTCGTCATTTACAGGCCATATGAAGGGTTTTTATATAATTTTTTTTTTTTTGAAAATGTTACAGACACCGTACAGATCACCACACCACATTTTCCTTGCAGTCAAAGTGGTAAAATAAACATTTTATTATCTTTAATTCATTGATACGTTAACATTTCCAAGAAGAAAAAAACTTTAAACGGTTTGTGACATTAACTGTACAAAGTTTTTCTATAAAAAACTAAAAAAAAAAAAACAGTAAAAAAAAACAAAACAAATACATACTTGTAGTAATGGGCTTGCAATAGATAACATGACTTTGTGTGCCATTAAGCGATGACCTTGACAATTAATGATAACATCACAAGTTGCTTCGGATGTCATTAGACGCAAAGCGCCCTCTTGAATTGCTTCTTGCATTTTTCTGAAACAAAATAAAAAAACGTTAATTTTCAAAAATTTAATAGATTCTTCTTGAAATTATTATCTAACACGATTTTTTTAAATATTAGTAGTAATAAATAATGATTATTATTATTAAATAATCATATAAAGATTATTATATTAACTAATTTCGATTGACAAAGTTGATCAATCCGAAATATTTATAAAAAAATTTAAATACCTATAAAGTTATATAAAAGTCTGTTCAGTGAAATTTGAAATAAATATGTTAATGGAAAACTTTTATAATTGAGAGATCTGCACGAGCCTGTTTTTTTTCATACTCTATAAGGCTCAACCCGACTCGAACCCGAAATTAAACCGATTCAAATAACCCGGTCCGGCCCGAGCACGAATTTTAAATAAACTTGGCCCGACATGAGTCCGGAACTCAAGCAATAGTGAAAAAGAAAGAACTTTAACATATATATATATATATATATATATATATACTTCAGGTGCGGCAAAAGAAAACGGTCAAATACACGTACCATCGATAAACAAAAAATACGCGTTTTATGTTTTCAAAAAACTATTCAATGATACCGCATTCAATCCCCCTCCTCCAACAACAGAGGAGGGGTGGGGGTTAACTTTGCAATATTAAACGGGAACATCCAGTTTTGATTCTAGATTCGGATTTTACACCCCAAATTATGTAGGTTTTATTGGCACTGTAATCGCAGAAATTAAGATTTTTTTCAAATTTTGGTGATTTTTTACGTATCTCTGCGTCTAAAAATAAAGTCAGGCATCTTAAACTTGTTTTTAACTATATTTTATATCTTTAATTACACATGGCACATTATATTAAATTATAGTATTTTGTTCTTGCTTAAATTGCCATTAATTTATTTTGATAAACTAATTTAATCATTAGTCAATTTTTAAATAAAAAAAAATGTAGTGACCTTGCCGGAGTTTAAATTAAGCTTCAAGTACATCACATAATATGTGTATTATATTAAATTATATTATTTTGATTTTGAGTCAACCGCGAAAGTTGAAGGTCCCAGATTCAAACCTCGGCAAGGTAATGCATTTTTATTTAAAAATTGACTAATGATTTAATTAGTTTATCAAAATAAATTAGCGGCGATTTAAGCAAAAACAAAATACTATAACTTGTTTTTAATTGTTTAGGGATAATGAAAAACCGCCGCCTGCCTCCTCGCCAACTTTACGCGGGAAGTGAGAAAAATAAATCCAAATCATACGCTTCTGTGGGCCCTCGCATCTAAATATAATAGCAAAAGATTTACTGTTTCATAATATAGCTTACTACGTACATACATCACACACGTACACAGAGAAACATAGACACAAATATACAACCAGTGATTCAAGTCTAGAAAATTCTCATTCTTAAAAGGTTAATGCCAACACAAGGTTATCAACAAAGTCACTATATGACAAATTGCTTATGTTTTAAGTTCTGTAAATTAAATTAAATTATATCATTTATGGTTTTTTTTTTACTTTTATTATAATCATACTACTCATATTTGTGTAAACTATATATTAATTAATCAACTAATATTATTTCTTTTCACATTAATCAATATTATTTGTGTACATAAAGTAATAAAATTTTGTAGGTGTAAACTAGAAATAAAGTGTTATAAATAGTATATTATATTACGAGGCGTAGAATGAGAGCCTATGTATTTGTTGGAGTAATCTGGGCGAAACACTTTAAACGTTCTAAAACGAAACAAACTAAAAATAAATAAAAATTTATGGCAAGTAACCATAAATAAAATTTATATGTGTTACCTGATTTGTAAAAATTAATCTTCTTTTTGTTCAAATATACAATTTCTGACAAATTTAGCAGTATACATTGTATTTCTTACACTTCTTCACACATTTTCAATCATCAATTTCAAATTCATTCGAAAGTAAACAATTCAATTGTCAATTAACTTAACTTAATGTAATAGTTTGTTAGTATGTCCGTCAAAGATGTCAGATTAAATAGACTTGACGTTGTACTTAAACTGTTCAAAATAGTAGGGTAAAAAAGTAAAAATTTTCGAGGGTAATTGAATTTGTAGCCTTATTAGTGCAAAAAATTGCCCTGCTCTTGTGTATTTTAAAATATTTGACTTTTTACCTTGATGGAAGGGCAAAAAATACGAAAAATAAGGATAAATAACTGCCTTTTTACCCTTTTCTGGAATAATAAAGTACTCTTTTGAATTTACCTATTTAGGGTAATCATATTTACCCTTTTTAGGGAACGGATTTATATAAGCACTAATAAGGGTATTTTTTTTCGAACAGTGTATGTTTGGTACTGCCACCAGTGATGTATATAGTAACTAATAATGTCATTATTGTACTAGTAATATAATGACTTTTTTCTAAATAAGCAATATGGTAACGAAATATAAATATTATCATACACTTCAAAAAAAACAATATTAGTTTACATTAACATCGCTTTCAGTTCGATCCATTAAATTAAAATTAGTGCAATTTTTTTTTAATGAAAATATTCAATAACATATTCTAAATTGTAACTATTTAAGAACAAATCATAAAGGGATAATTTAAAATTATAAATATATATATATATATATATATATATATATATTATATATATATATATATATATATATATATATCTATATATATAAAAGATTAAATTTCGATGGAAAGGTAGTAAAAAGGTCAGATGCTCGCATCAAACTCTTACTAAACATTCTGTGTGTATATTTTGTAGCATTTTTTATGTATTTGTTTCGGAATTTTCTAAAAAACAAAATTGGAAGTATATGGGTAACCCCATATATAAACCACTTTGACATTATCACATAAATGATAAGTAATAGGAATAAAAAAAATTTTCACCGAAAGTTGGCAACATTGTATTTTGCTAATATATAATATTATAGGTGCTAAGGGTATCTTCTATAAAAATTTCATTAAAATCGGATAAATAATGCGAGCATAACAAATTTTTAAAAAATTATTAGTTTTGTTTTTCGAAAAATTGGCAACATCGTATTTTAATATAATTATAATTTATGTGGGCACTAGGAGAAACTTTTCTGAAAATTTGATCAAAATCGGATAAATAATGTAGCCACAATGATTTTTTTTAAATTTTAGTAATTTTTTTCTTGATAAGTTGGAAACACTGTATTTTTTTAAAATTGTATAATTTATGCGAGCACCAAGAGAATCTTTAGTGAAAATTTGATTAAAATCGGTTGAATAACGTGGTCATAATAAATTTTTAAAAATTTTAGTAATTTTTTTCTCAGAAAGTTGGCAACACTGTACTTTGTTGAAATTATCTAATTTATATGGATACCAGGAGAATCTTTTGTGAAAATTTGAACAAAATCAGTTAAACAACATGGCCGTAATAAATTTTTAAAAATTTTAGTAATTTATTTCTCGGAAAGTTGGCAACACTATATTTTATTAAAATTATAGAATTTATGTGGGCACTAGGAAAATCTTTTCTAAAAATTTAATCAAAATCAGATGTAGCCTCAATGAATTTTTAAAAATTTAGTATTTTTTTTCTCGGAAAGTTGGCATCACTGGAAAAAACCAAAACCACATGACCATCCTGGGCACTAGATAAATTTATCCTGAAAATTTTTTATTAAAATCGGTTGAGCCGTCTAGGAGGAGTTACGGCCACAAAATTTTGACTTACGATCGAGCGAGCGAGGGAGCTGACGCCGCACGTCCATACACCCACATAAACTAAGTTCAGATTCGCCATCTAGAGGCTATTTGAAAGATTTCTGTACATTTTTTTTTTTTATTTTACAGACACCGTACCAAACGCCAGCCATTCCACTTTTTCCTTGTAGTCAAAGTAGTAAAAAACATAAATTATAATAAGTCATTTAATTTTATTGTAACTATTCTTACTGTATTGGTGTTGAGTTAATTAATAAATTTACGGTCCTAAAGAAGCTGGAAAATATAAATATATACCAGCGAAAGCTTGATACAGAATCTTTAATGAGAGTTTGATACGAACATCTAACCTTTTGACTACATTCCCATCGAAATTTAATCCTTTACAATACATTCATTCTAGTCATGAATTTTCTATTCTACATTATATAAATATATATATATATATATATATGTATTTATATATATATATATATATATATATATATATATATGTTTCCAAGTAGTAGGAATAGAAGAGCATGTATGAGAAGTTATAAATGTGAATAAAGCTAAAGTTGCTCTCTGAATAAAAATGTGTGGAGGAAACTGATTTCGGAATAGTGGAAAGAGTTTGTGCCCATCATTCTTGTAATTTTGAGCCTTCGTGTTTTTGATTATAACTTTAAAATTATATTTATTTAACATAGTAAAAAATCTTTCAGAACTTATTACATAAAATAAAATTGTTTTATGTTTAAGTTCTATACTTATATTTATTAATAATCAACGTTTCGACGCACTTAACGACCATCTTCATCAGGAAACTGATAAATATGACATTTACAATAAATAACGAAACATAGTAACAAGTTCCTAGGTAACAAATAAGTACCTATTTTTTAAACAATTTATATTACAAAATTTTTATAAATTTTTATGATCTAGTTTTATATTAAAACTTTGTAATTGAACATGCTATTTTGATCAACTTTATTGCTTTATTATTTGCTTTATTACTTTATTGCTAATGTCACTTTAGTGTATTTTACAAACATTTGGCAACAGAAAAAATATTTAAAAAACTTTATTTAATGACAGTTCTTACACAAGATATAATTAACAACTTATATTTGAGACATTTTCCAATACAACTTAATAAATTTTTATAATTTTTTCAATATTTTTCTAATTGTAATTATCCAGTAACGTACGCAAGTGGGAGATTAGGGAAATAAATCCCCTAGCAATATCACAAAAAACAAAATCAATAAATCACTAACTTTTCCAATTAGTTTACTTATAAAATTTTGTGTGAATAATTATTGTTGTCTGAAATACACTTTCGCGTGTAATTGAAAAAATATCATGTGTACCATTTAATTTTATATTTTTATGGTAGACTAATTTCATAGTCAACAAGCTTAGTTTTCAATTTATTCATATAATTAATTTACGTTTGTTTTTTTCAAATTTTTTGATCTGTGAACAGGGAATATTGCAAATTTAGTGGAAAAAATCTTCTAATTGAAGTAATTGTATGCACGTACAAACACAAAATAAAAATTTAAATAAATTTGTTTTAATATACCATGTTTTTAACACGGACTAAAAAGTATAAAATAATTTCTTCTAGCCCCATGCAGAAAAACGTGCGGTGATTACAATAGACTATAGTAAGGAGTGTAGATAGTAGCTGTCGTTGTCCCACGTTTCTCTGTATGGGGTTATAAATCTTTGTTGAGCTAGAAGAAATTATTTTTATTTATTTAAATAATTTTATTAATAATGTGCAATATTTTTTCAAAATTTAATACTTTGATTATCAACAAAAAGCAAGCCAAAGATTAAAAATAAATAAAATATCCAAATTTTGTAATCTAATAATTTTCAAAATACAAGTTTCAATATAATTAAAATTTTATACTGGCATTTAATTTTATTAACATAATCAAATCTTATATCTATATCAAAAATAAATTAATTTAATTTTTAATTATAGCTTATTTATTAAATAACCGTGTAATAATGTGCTGTCCAAAATATAATAAATATCTTAGCGTTGGAATGATAATCTATAATTTAACAAAATAAATAAATTGGTTACTAAGCACTAATAAAAATAATAAAAAATGACTAATGCATATTAAAAATTTTAATATAACAAGATTGGCAGCATATGGATAAACCCATATATAAACAGACCCCTTTGGCATCATCAGTTGGCGACGCTATATAACAATAAAATTATATAATTTTTATGAGTACTAAAATAATATTTCGTAAAAATTTAATTTTGGATAAATAATTATTTTTTTAAGAAATTGGGTATTTTTTTTCGGAAAATTAGCAACATTGTACTTTAGTAAAAATATGTGATTTATGTGTGCACCACTGAAATATAGTAATAACTGGAACGCGCACTGGCCGCTCAAATGCGAGCCGAGAGAGATAGGAGATACGTGGGATTTGCGTCTTTGTCTTTCTAATGGCGTAGCATTGCTACTACATGATAACTTAGATAGCTATAAAAAAAAAGAATCTCACTGCTATATGTCAAATTAATATATCAAAAATGATAAAAATAACTTTTATAGAGGAATTCCCCAATAAAATCTCATTACGTATCGTTTAGCCGATGCATTTAGCTACAATTTAATATGCAACAACATAAGATTGTCGCATTTTTACCGCAAGAAATCGTATTTGAATTTCAAATGCGCAGAAGTGTAAGACAGTGATAGAGATCCCCCGTATTTCCTATCTCTCTCGGCTCGCATTAGCGCTACTAGAACACATAGGCAGTGCTCATTCCAGTTATTACTATATTTCAGTGGTGTGCACTAAAAAAATCTTTTATGAAAATTTTGTTAATCGCGGATAAGTAATATAGCCATGATAAATTTTAAAAATTTTAGTAATTTTTTCTGAAAAAATTGGAAACACTGAATTTTAGTAAAATTATATAATATAAAAATAAAAATTTGGTTAAATACGGATATATAATATAGCCATAATGATTTTTTTTAATAATAGTCATTTTTTTTCGGATTGTTGGCAATACTGTATTTTACTAAAATTATATAATTTATGTGGGCATTAGAAAAATTTTTTTCGAAAATTTAATTAAAATCGAATAAATAATGTGGCCATAAGTGAATCTATCCTGAAAATTTCATCAAAATCCTTTGAACCGTCTAGGAGAAATTGCAATCCCAAAATTTTTGACTGACGACCAAGCCAGCGAACGAGCTCATATCGCACATATATACGCTCTCATAAACTAAGTTCAAATTCGTCATATATTTTGTTTTAATTTTGTACCATACAGACACAGTACCCAACACTATACCTCTTTTCTATTTAATCAAACTGGTGAAAATAGATTCAATAGAGTTTAATATTCAAAAATATTAAACAACTTTTAATATATAGAAATAATTTTTTTTTAAAATGTAATTAAAAAACGTATTTTATAATACCGTCGTTAATTTTAACGATAAATGAGTTACTTAAATTAATTAAGATTTTGCAAGTACTTAATTGATTACGTGATGTTATTTCTATTTTTTTTGAATCTGTTAGTAAAATATTACTCGGATATAATATATAATATTAATTATAAACATTCTTAATGATATAAATACGGTACAAACTTGTACACTAGATTGATTTATATATATATATATTAGGGTGGTCCAAAAAAATCGAAGTTCGGAATTTTGATCCCGTCTTCTAGGATCTTTTAAACCATTCAATTTCAAACTTACTGCTTAATTATTATTGAAATCGGTCAATATTTAGAGGTCGCGCAAGTTAAAAACGTGTTTTTAAAAACGCAATTTTTTTGAAAAATGTTTTCTAGCTAATAATAATGATAATCAGCATTGCTTTATTGGCGATAAGGGTTTTGGGCAACCCATTACATTATAATAAAATGTTTTGAGCCTTTAAACCATATTCCCAGTCAATATCTTCAATAATACTTGCTTTTTTTTGAGGTGCTTGCAGCGATAATTTCAGTAATTTGAAATGTAACTTTAATTTTTTTATTATTCGAACAAACTTTTATGCATTCTATAGTACTTAAAAAATGGTTTTAACATTTACGAATAATAATTGAATTCTAACATCGTTACGATTCAGTGTTGTAACAAAAAATTTTAATTTTTTTAATGTGCTCTAAAATCGATGTTTCCAGTATTTTTATTAAAATGGATTTTTGGGTTTTAAACCTTCTATCAATACAATACTTAAAAATTTTACACACAAAATACAGATTTATTAACATAATTTTACGAATAAAGCTTTATTTTCAAAATAAGGATAGAACATATGATTAACAAAATATGTCAAAATAGTTGCGTTTACAAAGAATATTTGTTAGCATTCGGATATCTTTCCTGATGTTTTTTTACAATTTTCAGTAAATATTGCCTTTGTTCCTCATTCTTTGTAATGAGAGAATTAAATTTGGTTATAAGAGCAACCCCTCTTTCTGCAGCGTTGTTCACTACTCTTAAATTAAATAAAATGCATTTAGCTTTTTATACGAATCATTAGCTTCCCATAAAATAGGGTCGATCGTTAAAAATTCAGTATTTATATTAAATCGTTTGAATAAATTATTTGTGTTTTGCGAGACTAACTCGTTTATACTACGATTTTTCCACAATGATAATTCCTCTGGAGAATTAACGTTCAAATTTATCTATCTCAAAACCAATTAGGTTATGTTTCTTTTTTTTTGTTGCTTGACATTTTCTGCGTCCAATTGTTGAACAAAAACTAGCGAGAATCAGGTTGGAAAGTTAACAATTGATATTGTTGTTATTGGCATTTACGGTTTTTATGTTGAAAACATAGATAGCGACAACTTGTTATGTTAGTACTTTAGATGGCGATTATTTATTATATAGCGCGAAATATGAAAATTGTCGAAAACTTATGTTAAAAATAAGTTTATCCATATTTTGAAAAAAAAGCTTTATGCGTAAAATTATGTTAATAAATCTGTATTTTGTGTGTAAAATGTTCAAGTATTGTATTGATAGAAGGTTTAAACCCCAAAAATCCATTTTAATAAAAATACAGGAAAATCGATTTTAAAGCACTTTAAAAAAATTAAAATTTTTTGTTACAACACTGAATCGTAACGATGTTGGTATTCAATTATTATTCGTAAATGTTAAAACCATTTTTTAAGTACTATAGAATGCATAAAAGTTTGTTCGAATAATAAAATAACTAAAGTTACATTTCAAATTATTGAAATTATCGCCGCAAGCAACTCAAAAAAAGCAAGTATTATTGAAGATATTTACTGGGAATATGGTTTAAAGGCTCAAAACATTTTATTATAATGTAATGGGTTGCCCAGAACCCTTATGGCCAATAAAGCAATGCTGATTATAATTATTATTAGCTATAAAACATTTTTTTTAAAAACACGTTTTTAACTTGCGCGACCTCTAAATATTGTCCGATTTCGATAATAATTAAGCAGTAAGTTTAAAATTGAATGGTTTAAAAGATCCTAGGAGACGGGATCGAAATTCCGAACTTCGATTTTTTTGGACCACCCTAATATATATATATATATATATATATATATATATATATATATATAGATATTTTATAAAAATATATTATATGATAATAAAACAGCTATTCATTTATATATGCTTGTAATATCCAGGCGAGTGCAGAAAAAATCACTGTATTTCAGCCTGCTTTTTATACTTGAACAATGATGTAAAAGGAGCAAATATCCAATCGGTAGGATAAATATAATTTGACTATTTTAAATTTATTTGGTACATACACACACAATATTTCCATGTATCCAAAAGAGTGTGGCACAAACTAATTCCATTATCTCAAAATTAGTTTTCTCCAAAAATTTTTATCCGGACAAGCAACTTTAGCTTCATCCACATTCGTAATTCCTTTCATACATACTTTTTTATTCTTACTAATTAGAAACTTTCTCTCAGGCAAAATACTCTCGCACCACTCCAACTACTCATCGGACGTTTACTGGCAAACGTATACCTTCAAAATCATGCATATAATTTTTTTCAACCAAACGTTCATTAGACATTCGCTCATGATGTCCGGATTATCTTAACTGATTAACACCAACTTTTGCTACAATTTTTTTTTAATTTCACACTCATCATGATCTATTTCGTACCCGATGTATCCTAGTTACACCACATACTCTCATTTCACATTCACTACCATACATCAACATAAGCACGAAAACAGCATTGTATATACTTAAAGAAGTGGCTTCTTTGGAAAGATTTACATACCTAATAAAAGTACGCAAAACATCTGAAACCTTACAACAAGCATTAACTCTTCTATCAATTTCACGATCAAATTGTTATTAATTAATTATTTATAAGCTTACAAAACTTGCATAGATAAAATTACTTTAATATAAAAATATATCAATTATAAATATAAAAATATTGTCAATATTTTATTATTTTCCGTTTACAATTTTCAATTTACATTATATTAAAGATGAAAAATATTAGAAAAATATTTGCAGTTTGTTGTATTTAATTAGCTTTCACTAAATTACAAATTGTATATGTATTCAGAATATGTTATTAATTTATTTTTAATAATGTATAAATTTAAACGGCAAAGATGATTTTTAACTAAAAATATTATCTTTAAATAATTTAAAAAATACTTATATTATTTTTATTTCATTTTTTATTTCTTTATATCAAATAATGCAAGTAAATCTTTTTGTATAATTTATTAATTTTAATTTTGTTTATTAAAACTAATTACAAATTCTTAACATTAAATTTTTAAATTGGAATATTTAATAAATTATTAGTAATCGACGAAATTCAGTCAGTTATATATTTTTTATTATCTTCTAAGCCAACGTTTTGGCAGTCACTATTGCCATCTTCAGAGCTAGCTAACACGTAACACACACGTAATATACACTATTTGGTCAGAATCTAAAAAAAGAAAAATTATTAATTTTATATTAAATGAATCTCAAAATATGATTTCAATAATAAAAATTAAAATAAAATTTATTTAATTTTAACTGAAAATTTTTTATTAAACAAAATATAATAATTATCACTTTCTATATTAGTTTTAATTTTTTTTTATAAAATTTAATAAAAATAATTATTATACATACCAAATATAAACTAATAATTGTAGAACTTTTTATAATTTGATAAAGATACATATATTAAACACACACATATTTATTATAAACAAAAGTTCAAACAAATTCAGATTTATTTATTTTTTTTAAGCCTATGCACTATACAGATATTCACAGTGAACTGCACTTAGCAAATAAAACAAAATTTCCATATTAACCAAATTCTTTTATTTTTGACCTGTTTTTCGTTACGCAGCGAAGTCACATAAATTTTTCACTAACCAGGTAACCGAGTCACCAACTACAATGCGAATATTTAAGTCGTGCAACCAGTATAACACTTATACGCACCGAAAATATAAACCGCTTGCACAGAAACGGACTAGCTCAATTTTTTGACAAAATAATTATATTCATAGTTTTAATATGTAGACATTTTATGTGTGCAGTTAAATATTATTTCTATATTCTTAAAATGAAAAGGATTAACTTCTGTAAAAATTTTAATTCAAAAACGACCTTCCGACTTACTCTACGAATGTCATCATAAGAAAATTTTTTACATTATATATATATATATACCGGGTGTTCGTTCATCAAGTTCGTATGGGCGTTTAACACGCAGTTTCGATAATTTGCGATACACTTCTTTCTCGAGTAAAATTCGGAAAAATACTTCGAGTACTTTTTGATAAGGCATAAAAAGTTCTATAATTTGGTTTTAGTCTTAATTTACTAGCATATCCCGTTTGGCCGCTAGGATTTTTTTTGATTTTTTGGTTTTTATTTTTTTCTTCAAAAAATTAAAATGCAAAAAAAAAATTTTCAATAATTTTTCCTGCCAAACCAAAATGAGTTAGAAAAAAAGTTACTTAGTTAGTATGTAGCTAATTTTTTTTTCTATTTTATTGAATTTTTTCAGATTTTTTTGAGCAAATTTTGAAAAAATCCCAAGGGTGCAGCTTATGTTAAACTTTAAATATCTCGAAAAATAGTGACCTTATCGTTACAAAGAAAGAGTACGTTTTTTACACAGAAAGTATTGGAAAATCGAAAAATTGTGCTAAAATGACAATTCCGCCAGTAGCGTAGAATTTAGGAAAGATCAACCATTTGCTTGCCCCTGTTGTACGCCACTGGCAGTAGCCAGAAACTTTTATTTAACATAATTTAGTATGGTGTATGGTACCTACATTTCCTGCCAAGCATGATAAGGATACGTCAAATAGTTTTAAAGTACTGGGCAAAAATCGTTTTTATATTTTTAAATAAAACACCCTTTAGCTCATATTCTGAGCCCAGGATACTCCAGTTAAAATATTTCTAATAACTAATATATCAGCCTGTATATATATTTATATTTATTTATTATATCATTAATTCTTAATATCTTGGCCGACTGGCGTTATTTACTAATTGTATATGTATAATATATATATATATATATATATATATATATATATATATAATATATATATATATATATATATATATATATATATATATATAATATATAATATATATATATATATATAATATATAATATATATATATATATATATAATATATATATAAATATATATATATATATATATATATATATATATATATATATATATATACAGGGTGTTCGTTCGCGAGGTTGATATAGGGCAATAACATGGGAAACTAATAATATGCAGAATACTTCTTTCTTTGCCATGGTTTTGTGTGTAGGAAATATAATTTTTCCAAAGTATCATGTTGAATTACCTGCGTTTAATTCAGTTTTTTATTTTTTTATTCCAAAAACTCTTGGAAAATTGTACTACAAAGTATGACCACTTAATCGGCCCGTCAGGTCGGAAATAAAATCGCAGAAGGTTGCGGTTACCGGAAGTCAAAAGCTTATAATGTTGTCTACATTTAGTGGGGTGCCCTTTTTGAAATTCCTTCTGGAAGTCCTGGCAAGCCGACCGAACGGTCCCGGCGGCCCGCCAGGTCGGCTCGCCAGGACCGCCAGGTTAGTTCAGCTAGTCCCTTTATGAAAAATTCTTGACAACAAATTTACCAAAGTTCTGTAAATTTACTAAATGAGACATTAATAAAAAACTGTAATATTAATATATACAAATGTAATGTGTCCATCCCGTTGATAATATATTATATTACATTGTAATAAATCTGATATTATGTATTTTTAAATAATTAAGTAATTATCATAGTGTCTCATGGTTTGTATGTAAAACTACATAATTTATTTTTAAAGAATTGTATTCAATATATTAAAAACCACTGGCAGAAAAAAATATATCATTTATGGTTGAACATAATTTTAAATATTTTTTCTAATTTAACCGACATTATATCTCGTGAAATATAAAAAAGTTTTAAGTTTTTATTAATTTTCAGGCTTTTACGGCCGGTGAATTGAATTGAATTTATAGAATTTTCTGGACGTTGCGTAATATATCGTAGATGGCATCCTCAGTGCTTGGTGACCGAATGCACTGAGAATGCCATCCACAAAAAACGGCAAAACATCTGCGACGAGGATCGATCGACCACGAAATACCAGCCCGAAAAATTCTATAAATTCGAAAATGTTTTCTATTTTCCATTTACAAAAAAAAAACATAAAAATAATTTTTGGTTACTAATATACAAATTTGAATTAATCAGTTACATATTATTGTTAATTAAATAATATTACAGTAACGAGGTAACTGTCTACACCAATTTTATGATTAAAAATTATAAATAAATTATTTACAGTTTCCTTATGTCTTTACCTAAATAATAAAATTTAAATAATGTAAATCATCTAAATAAACAAACAAAAAAACCAAGATTTTTATGTTTTTTTTTTATATTTTATTATGATTATTTTATAACATCTTCTATGTAATTTTAAATTACATTAATATTGTTAACTATTTAAATAATGTTAACTTTACCATAAAAATGTATGAGAATATTTGTAATTAGTGAACGAACCTATATGAACTAGTTATTGCTAGTTTATTAAAAAAAAACTTTTATATGAAAATGTTTTAAACTCTATAATTACGATTAAAATAATGTGATAAACATATTTTTTTTGTTTAAAATATATTTTAATTACATATTTCAAATTAAATCAGTTTTTAATTATCTGTTGCAAACATTAATTAAAATAACGACATTTTAATATTCTCTTTTAAAAGTATAATAAAGATTATAATATAGATGTAATATACAATTCTTAACATTAATATAGATTAATAGGCCAATTCTGAGTAAATCTTTAGCGTTTGTAAGGTTTGTAAGCGAAATTGAAATTCTTAGTACATCTGTAGCTTACGGAATTTTTTAAATTGCCCGTAAATTTTATGGTGACGTAAAATGTTTCTGTAAAATATACGATTTAACTAAAAAATTATAATTATTATTATAATATTTTTTTATAAATAATAATTATTTAAATAAAAAAAAAATTAATATATGTACCATGTTTTTAAGACGGACTAAAAAGTATAAGATAACTTCTTCTAGCCCCATAAAGATTTATAACTTCTTACAGATTTCTGACCCCACACAGATTGTCCTGAAAATTTGTGGTTGTAAATTTTTAAAGGCTATGAAAATACTTGTGTAAAATTTGAAACGAAAAACGTAGGGCGCAACGACAGCTACTTACTACACTCCTTACTATTATCTATTGCATGCGCCTCACGTTTTCGTTTTAAATCTTGCAAGTATTGTCATAGCTACTAAAAATTCACAATCACAAATTTTCAGGACGTTCTGTATGGGGCCAGGAATTTTTATGGGGTTATAAATATGTATGAAGCTGGGAGAAATTATTTTATACTTTTTTGGCTGTTTTAAAAACGTGGTATATTAATTTTTTTTATTTGAATAATTATTTTCTGCTTTTTAATTTTGTGTGTGTGTGTGTGTGTGTGTGTGTGTGTGTGTGTGTGTGTGTGTGTGTGTGTGTGTGTGTGTGTGTGTTCTATATTTTTTGTAGTTTCTGTATTTTAAATAAAAATTGCTAAATACACGAATATACGGAATTCGTAAATATAGCACAAGATAAAAATTAATATTCTTAATATTATTAATTAATTAGTTAATACTGCATTGTCATCCAGTTCTGAGATATGTTAAAAGTTTCAAGTCTTTAGCCCATCGGAAAGTTAGTTTAAAATCGATCTAACATGTCAGTCATTATAACAAATACTTCTAATATAATAGTCACAATAAAACCAAAATTATATATTATAATAAAAAATAAAAATAAACTTCTTAAACTAAAAAAAAAAAAAACATTAATGTAGATATTAAAAAAAATGCATGTACATATTATTATATATTAAAATAAATTATGTTTTGAAAACAAAAATTATGATATTTATCTCATTCTGCCTACTTTTTAGGTTAAATAAAATAAAACTTTTACGTTTATTTATGTATAAAGTTAAACATACGGTAAACCGTTATATAAGTACAGGGCCATATCGGTAAGATGTCACGTTACAAGAACGTGCGCTGTTTTTATAAATTTGTAATTCTCTTTATAACAGATTTTTTGTTATACATAGCTACAGATATACGAATTCGTAAAGTGTTCAGAATTGGCTTATAAATGTACAAATTTAAGGATAAGGCTATTTATACATACGGTATGTATACGCAATTGACTATTTATACATACAAAAAAAAACCTAAACCAACCTACTAATCTAACCCACCCTAAATAGCCAATTGTGTAAAAATACTGTATGTGTAAATAGCCAATTGCGTATACATACCGTATGTATAAATAGCCACTATCTTAATTTAATATATGATAAAACTAAAGTTTCAGTATAAAAATAAGCCAATAAATTATTTAATATGTATAATACGAATTTGGACTGGATTATTTTAATAATATAACAATATAAATTATTCTGACTAATACGAATAAATCTAAAATTAAAAATTTAAATAATAAGATATTCATAGATGACATATGAAGAGTGAAAATATATAAATGGGCTCAGTGACACAAAAAACATTGGATAGTACTACATAATTTTTTGTCTTTTTTTTTAATAAATTGAAAATTGCATGTTATAAAAAGACAAAAAACTCTATAGTACTATAAAACTTATAGAATAGTACAGAATATCAGCATAATATTTATATCCTAACGCTACCCGCAATAGCTATAAATGACATCTGTAATATTTGTAGCATCTGTAATGAAAAATGCAATTTCTGTAACTGTTATCATCAAACAAAAATTATTAAATATCAATAGGTTTGTAAGAATGAATCTCTTGCGTCTTACTGCAAAATGCCGCCGTAAATAATGCAGAGTTGTACTCAGTAAAATTTACTATTGAAAGATTATATAAAAATAATGTCACAATATATTTTATTTATTTAAAATATATTACAGTATTTTTGTAAAAAAATCGGAAAATAAGAATTTTTGCGTGCCACGCGTTTTGCTTTCTGTGAGTGACATCATATTGGTTTTCGAATAGTGCAATGTATAGGATAGTACTACTTATTAGTGTCTGTTAGTTTAACAGGTTACGTTTATATTTTAAAATTTAAATTTAAATAAATATTACGGTTGTGAAATATTGTTTTATACTAATTATTATTATTGTAATTATGCGTTATGATGAGGAACATAAATTTTCAAATAAAACACGTGGTTTTAATTTTGATATAACAGATACAGTTTTGTTTTTACCGCAAATGGCGCTGAATACTTGCTGATAAAATTATACATCACAATTTTAAAATATAATTTCTTATTTATTATAAATAATTTTACTTTGATACATATATTTACGTGCAACGACCCAATTACATAATATGTAATTGCGAGGTGAATAAAACAACAAACATTGATGTAGCAGTAAATAGTAAATAGTAAACGCAAGTGTGCGAATCGAATAAAAGGCTGGTGCATGATAGATTTAATTTAGAAATTTAGCATTTACAATTTAGGATTTAAAATATAAATGATAATAAACACCTTGCTATGGTTCACGATGCGTTTAAGAAATTTACGATTTACGATTTAGATTGAGAATATCACTATATTTTATATTCTAAATCTAAATCCAAAATTCAACCAATCACATTAAAGTATTGTAAAATCGTGACACATGCGCATAGAGAATTGTTGGCTTTAATGTCGTGAACTGCAGTCAGCTGTTTGGTCGTTTGTCCGATGTCGTATGCTTTTAAAAATAAAATGAATGAACATATTGACATTAAATTGATACAAAATGTTGAAATGTGCAACTAAACATATATTTTTTTCGATTTAACATACGTTTCTTTCTTTCTTTATTTAATTTTTTATATTTGTGACATATTATCAACATCATTCCTGCAATAATTATATCACTTTCACAGTCATTTGAAAAACTCATTTTCAAAACTAATTTTCGTGTAACCTCAAATCATACAAAAGTCAAAAACTTCAGAAAACATGTATCACGTGATTTTTAAGTTTTGTTCTAATTGGTTAAATTTACAAATTTTAAATTCATCATGCACCAATATTAAAATTATAAATTTTAATTCTAAATCTTAAATCTTAAATTTCTAAAATAAATCCATCATGCACTAGGCTTAAGGTTAAGGCTAATATATTACAATAGCACAAAATTCTATTATGACACATATAATATTAACTATTGCATATTTTGTAATAATATTAAGGAAACTAGAAATAAAATGATATATGCCGATATTCTAATAACAGAACATTGCCAATATCTTACATTTGATAGCAATACTAATTAGTATACGTACATATAAGTAGATTAATATATTCATAAACGTATTTCAGAATCCGTTTTCTGAAATTTTTATGGCTAATTAAATACATATGAGCAGCATATGGTTAACTATTAGAAGAACATTTCTCATGATGTATCTAATTAATTCATTTTATCTTATTCTTATTGTAAATTTAACTTGATTTTATTAAACTAACTTCAGCGATACTTTAAAACAAATAAATACAAAAAAAAATAGACTATATGATTTTTAGGTTTTCTAATTGACTATAAAAAATTTTAGAAGTAAATTTCCTGCGTAATATTTTATTTTAATTTATTGAAAGAAAAAATCTAAACGTAAAATAAAACTGCTATAGGTTCAAGTTCTATATTTATAATTAACGTTCATCAGGAATACTGATAAAAATGACATTACTCAATGCCTTCACAGTAATTGATGTCTTTTTTCTTATAAATTTCAATTGCTTCTCTTATCAATCTGCTGTTAATATCGACATGTATTGATATTATTATTATATATTAATTATATATATATATATATATATATATATATATATATATATATATATATATATATATATATATATATATATAGGTTGATATAGGGCAATAACATGGGATACCAATAATATGCAGAATTCTTCTTTCTGAAGTAAAATTCGGAGAAATACTTACAATACTTTTTGATAGGGAATAAAAGTTATATAATTTGGTTTTTGTTTTAATTTGCTAGCATGTGCCGTTTGGGCGCTAGAATTTTTTTAAAATGTTTTTTAGAATTTTCAATAATTTTTCCTGCTAAATCGGTATGAGTTAGAAAAAAAAGTTACTTAGCTATTATGTAACCAATTTTTTTTTCTATTTTATTGAATTTTTTCAGATTTTTTTTAGAAAATTTTGAAAAAAGTTATATTTCAAATTTTTTAAAAAAATAACTTTTTTCAAAATTTGTTCAACAAAATCTAAATTTTTTTAGTAAAATAGAGAAAAAAATTGGCTACATAATAGCTAAGTAACTTTTTTCTCTAATTCATACTGATTTAGCAGGAAAAATTATTGAAAATTCTAAAAAACATTTTAAAAAAAATTCTAGCGCCCAAACGGCACATGCTGGCAAATTAAAAGTAAAACCAAATTATAGAACTTGTTATTCCCTATCGAAAAGTATTCTAAGTATTTCTCCGAATTTTACTTTAGAAAGAAGTATTCTGCATATTATCGATATTCCATGTTATTGCCCTATATCAACCTGGCAAACGAACACCCTATATATATATATATATATATATATATATATATATATATATATATATGTATATATATATATATATATATATATATATATATATATATATATATATATGCAAATACATGTTTAAATCAGCCGTAGGCTAGTAGTAGCATGTTGGACTCGGACCCAATGTCCATGATTCGCATGTCGTATTCACACAAGAAATTAAATTAAATAGTAGTATTATTTTTGATGTTAAAACTTTGTAACATGGAACAAATATGGGCTATGTCTGAGTAGTTTGCAACCCACTATAAGCTGTAGGTCCCTTGCTTGGCTTTGGGCTAACATGACTTGCACCATTGACAATGTAAGTAAAAATTATTGTTAATAAGCTAATATGTTCAGCTTCGCGAGCATATAGCCCTTATGTTCCACCTAGAAATTATGGAAACTGATTTTATTATATTGATAGCTCTATAAAACACATAATGTGTCTCTGATTTTACGTACGTCAGTTAAATGTTTCCTATAGTGGAAATGCAAAATTAATGGATATATGTAAAAAAAGTTTAGTAGTACTGTTGATAGTTTGACATTTATTTAATTTTATATGCTTAGAAAGACAATTCATTATTTTATTTTTATGGAACAAGTACATTAACTTTCTTTTGTTTAGTAATTTATATGTACTTCAATAGAATAAACAATGGTGACCTGTACTTACAAACAGATTTTAGCATGTATATGTCAAATTAAATATAAGAATACACGAATTTAATTAATAAATTAACTGTGAAATGTCGGTTGTATTTTATTTATTAATTAACACACTATAGTGTTTTGTTTAATTATCATATATTTTAATTTTTGGTAATAGTAAATAACGTATTATTTACAAATATATTAAGCATATAGGTATTTACGAATTTCATGCCAGCAAATTCAAAAGAAAATATTGATATTTTCAATATTTAAAAGTACCTTTTTCTAAAACAATACAGTAAAATTATGAGATATAATTATTATATATTAATTATAAATTACGATATATACAGGGTGATTTGTAAATAATTGGAAATATTTTAACTGGAGTATCCTGGGCTCAGAATATGAAGATTTGACCCAAAACACTTAGATAAAATGTGGCTCCTTACTGAGCTACAGGGTGTTTTATTTAAAAATTTAAAAACGATTTTTGCCCAGTACTTAAAAACTATTTGACGTATCCTTATCATACTTGGCAGAAAGTGTAGGTACCGTACTCCATACTAAATTATGTTAAATAAAAGTTTCTGGCTACTGCCAGTGGCGTACAACAGGGGCAAGTGAGAGATTGATCCTTCCTAAATTCTACGCCACTGGCGGAATTGGCATTTTAGCACAATTTTTAGATTCTACAATACTTTTTGTATAAAAAACATACTCTTCCTTCGTAACGATAAAGTCACTATTTTTAGAGATATTTTAAGTTAAACGTAAGCTGCACCCTTGGATTTTTTTAAAAATTTGCTCAAAAAAAACTGAAAAAATTCAATAAAATAGAGAAAAAAATTAGCTATATAATAACTAAGTAACTTTTTTCTCTAACTCATTTTGGTTTATCAGAAAAAATTATTGAAAATTTATATTTTTTGCATTTTAATTTTTTATTTTTAATAATTTTTCCTGCCAAACCAGAATGAGTTAGAGAAAAAAGTTACTTATTTATTATGTAGCTAATTTTTTTCTGTATTTTACTGAATTTTTTCAAATTTTTTGGAGCATTTTTTGAAAAAATCCCAAGGGTGCAGCTTATGTTTAACTTTAAATATCTCGAAAAATAGTGACTTTATCGTTACGAAGGAATAGTATGTTTTTTGCACAGAAAATATTGGAGAATCGAAAAATAGTGCTAAAATGACAATTCCGCCAGTGGCGCAGAATTTAGGAAGGATCAATCTCTCACTTGCCCCTGTTGTACGCCACTGGCAGTAGCCAGAAACTTTTATTTAAGATAATTTAGTATGGTGTACGGTACCTACACTTTTTGCCAAGTATGATAAAGATACGTCAAATAGTTTTAAAGTACTGGGCAAAAATCGTTTTTAAATTTTTAATTAAAACACCCTGTAGCTCAGTAAGGAGCCACATTTTATCTAAGTGTTTTGGGTCAAATCTTCATATTCTGAGCCCAGGATATTCCAGTTAAAATATTTCCAATTACTTACAAATCACCCTGTATATATATATATATATATATATATATATATATATATATATATATATATATATATAATTAATATTATGCAATATAATGTTACCTATGTTATATAATATGTCACCTAATGTATTAATATTATATAACATAATTAATTATAAATAAACAATTTTGCTCACTTAATAATTTAATGTTAAATATGTGAAACAAAACTTAAAATTTTAGGAATTTATTAATGTGTTTAAAAAATTCCTGAGACCGGTTGTATAAAGCATTGTTAAACAATTTGTAAATTAACTGTTTAGTTAAACTGCCAATCGACGAAACAATAAGGCGCTTCAGAAACAATTGAAAATCAAGTTTGCCTAAAAAATTCATTGATTAAGTTAACAATAATTTATAAAATTGTTCTTTAATTTGAATTAAAAAATCTGCTTAAAATTCAAATATCACAAATTATATATAAGGTGCCTTATGACGAGCTATGAAATATTGTTAATTTGATATTCCCGAGTATTTCAATATGCTGCTTCTGGTTTCACTGAATGTCAAACTTAACTTTCTTATTTTACACAAAATACCCCATTTTTTGATTCATCATTGAATTTGGAACGATATTCTACATATGAAACATCAAAAAAATATTTCACTTTAATATTCGAATGTTGTGATTGTTTTCCAAAAATTTACTCAATCATTAAATCGGCTTGTTAAGCTACGCAATAATGACTGGTTAGTTAACCAAAGACACCTGTTTCGCTCTTTAGAAGCTCTTCAATATGGTGATTTGATCATTGTCGGAAGACACTGATGCAGTGTCTTTACTTTATTTCTATTGATGCAGTGCAATTTAATTGGCACAAAAGCCAGCCAGACGGTTACACCTGCATCAGTGTCTTCGGACATTAATCAAATCACCATACTGATGAGCTCCTAAAAAAGTAAAACACGTGTCTATAGTTAACTGACCGGTCATTGATGCATAGCTTAATATCTTTAAAAAAGGGATAACATCAATAAAGTGGCACGGAGTTAAATAAAATTTGGTTTCCACTAATTAAAAAATCTATAAAATTTTATAATTTAGTCACTTATTTGTTACCTAGTAACTTGTTTCTATGTTCTTTTGTTTACTGAAATGTCATTAAGGGGTAAGGCCACTCTAGGCAAGGCAAAAAAGGGTCATTTTCTAGATTTTTTTTAACGAAATCTAAACGTGCTGCTTAAGAACTGTTTTTGGATCTTTATTTATTGCTCTTTAAACTTTATTTCATAATTATTTTTAAAAAAAATATTCAAAATTGTCGTCAGAAATTAAAAAAAATGGCGACTCCTCTCGGCGCGTAGGGCAAATCGGGCGAAAACATTCCGGGAACTGCAATGGACATGGAACAAAAAAGGATATGTTTTCTTAATCTCTGTTGTATACTCTAAAAAACTACGGGCTGGATTTTGAAAATTTTGATTTTTAACAAAATGGCGCACGTTTGAAAAAAAAGTTCATTATTCGGGACTAAATTTCTGTATAAAAACGACCATAAAAAACGAACGAAGCACTTTTAATAAAAAAGCCCCCGTAGTTTTAGAGTATTTTATATCTAGAACAAGAAATAAAAAGATTCAGCACGATCCATCAATTAGTATTTCAGATTTCTTTTCGCCCGATTTTGATAATTTGATTTTGAGTAAAACGCGTTTAAAGTTTCGAGTATTTTTTATAGAAGTAACAAATACGCTCGGCGCCCGCAAGTAGTCGCTTTGCGCGCGCCTTTTTTCCCTCTGAAATACTTCCGCGTGGCATTTAAATTAATTTTCCCTTATTCCTAAGAGTTTAAACTATAATTTAAGCAAAAAAAAAAAAAAATGCATTTTTTGAAAATTTTAGAGTGGCCTTACCCCTTAAGTTAAGTTAAGTTTCGTCGAAATGTTGATTTTTTAATAAATAAATATTCATACAGAATTTTAACCTAAAGCAGTTTTATTTTAAAGAGATCGTAAAAAAAGTCGCTAAAAACAAATGAGCAGCAATGCTAAAAGAAGGAAATAAAAATAAAAATAAATCTAAATAAATGCTCCAGTTGTTCACGCCTTAATTTTGTAAATATCAACAACTAGCCAATATAGTCAATTAACATTCAAAAATTAAATTGGTGCGCCAAAATATAGATCAAGTAATCTTTAAGTAGCTGGTTATAACGTAAAACGATCCTATATTTTTCGGGGACATTGTTAATATATTACATATACAACATATGTATGTCGATTAATGTCAAACGAAACATTGGTATATTTGTCTGGATTGGTAACTTGCTATATATCGGATGGTTTTTTAAATGTCAAAGCGGGACCACTTTTGATTTCATTACATGTAAACGACTTGCTCTGGTTCCATGTAAAACTACACAGAGATGGATTAGTTCAATTTCATCTTAATCATATTGGATAATACACAAGTGTGTGGCACGTAATAAACCTTATATGTTTATATATTGGGTAAAGTTCCTTAAATTTGACTTTGACAGTATTAGAAAATACTACTAAAAAATATTTCTAAAATCAGTTATACATCTCTATGAATATTGATCATTAACCAATTACACGAAAATTAGTAAAAATGATTCAATCAAATACTAAAAAAATAAATTAAAAGTATATGACTGCTTTGACATTATTTCATAAATACTACAAATAAGAATGAAATTTAATATTTTTTCACCAAAACTTGGCAGCATTAATCAAAAATTAAATTTTATAATTATTATACATAAAGAAGAATCTATTCTGAAAATTTTGTTTTAAATCATTAAAACAACAAAAACTTTAATAATTTTTTTTTTTTCGGAAAATTGACAACACTGTATTTTGTTAAAGTTATATAACTTATGTAGGCGCTAGAAGTATCTTATGTAAACCTAGTTTAAAATCGTACGAACAATATGGCCATAATAAATTTTTAGAAATTTTATTAATTTTTCCTCGGAAAGTTGGCAACTCTATATTTTATTTAAATTATATTTTCTGAAAATTAGATCAAAATCGGAAAAATAATGTGGCCACAATAAATTTTTAGAAATTTAGTAGTATTTTTCTCGGAAAGTTGGCATTACTGGAAAAAATTAAATCACATAACCATCTGGAGCACCAAAAAAACTTATCCTGAAAACTGATTAAAATCAGTTGAACCGTCTAGGAGGAGTTGCAATCACAAAGTTTTGATTGAATTCTATAAATAAATATATATATATATATATATATATATATATATATATATATATATATATATATGTGTACCGTATATAGATACCGTATATGGATACCGTATTAATCATTATACCACATTTTCCTTGTAGTCAAGGTGGTAATAATATTGCCATACACGATATAGTACTATTTAAAATATTATTATTCTAATAAAATTTTTGTTACGGTGCTGCTAAAAAAAGTTATAACATCAGATCAATATGCATTAACTTATTTCATCAGAAACAAATAAAAGTGAAGGTCTTAAAACAGAACGAGAAGCGATATTCCTCAATTAAAATCAAACTGGTTTATCATATAAACACACACATATATATATATATATATATATATATATATATATATATATTATACATACATATAATTTAATATATGGACTCAACAAAAAAATAAATTTTGTAATTCGAGTTATTTAACCCTAGAATGGTAACGTGGCGTCATATACGACGCCACTACCTTTTAACTGCGTGCGATGACGGGTTCTCTGCTGAAAAAGATGTGATTTACATAACATAGACAACCTATCTGTACACAATGTGTTAATGATAATGTAAAAATGTGTGTTATAATTTGTTTAAATACATTTTATTGCTTCAAAAAGTAATTTATATGTGTCTAATTATATTATTTTGGATGGCGTCATATATGACGCCACGTTACCAGTCATGTACTAATATTTAGCGTTACCATTCTAGGGTTAATATTGCAAAAATAAATAATTTGCTTATAATGATTTTCAGTACTTTTTAAATAATAATTTGCTTTACAATGCAAGAATTTATTATTATAAATTGTTACCCTTAATAACCTAACATGCTAATAAATATTTCAGAACTCATTATTTTATATTTAAAAGTTTTAGACTGAAGTTCTATTTCATTTTAAGAAAATTATGTTTTTTATAGTTTTTGAGTTCGGATATATGAGTCGTATAGATGCAAAACTCACTATTTGCAAATTTTAAGTTCTGAGATATTTGCAAAAAACTGTTATAGCTAAGTGTAATTGTATTTTGATGATAAAATCTTGTTACTAGATGGCAATACTTATTTAAAATCGTGAATCATTGGTTTTATACATCATTAATTCATACAAAGTAACTGTTTGCTTTCCACCAATAAAATTTTTATTGGTGGAAAGCAAACAGTTACTTTAGCGTCTAAACTATCAACGCAAGTAGTGAGTTTTGCATCCAACACTAAACTTTAAAGAGTGTTTCTCATATTAAATACTGAGTTTTTTTTCTAACTAACCTAAATATCGTATTCCTTGTAAAATTCTACGTCCAAATCGCGCAAAATCTCATTTTTCACTTTTTGTCGAATAGTGAGTTTTGCATCTATACGCCTCATATATTCTGTACAAAAGTTGCCATTTTATATAAAAATCATGGAAAAAAATTACTTATTATTTCAGAAAAACCAATGATTTACGTACTTTTCCGGTTAAAATAATATAATTTTGCAATTTTAAGTAAAATAATTAATTTACCATATTATATATGTTTTCTATCGAAAACATAAAAAATAAAAAATAAAATATGACGTCTGTAAATTTACGTATTAAACTGGTGTAAATTAGTTGCTCCGGGTTTTCATGTAAAACTACAAAAATTTTTACAGTGTATATTATTAATATTAAATATTTATAAATGGAAATTGTTAAATGTTTTTATATTTTTTTAATAAGAAGTTTATGAAAATAAAAAACTTTGAAATGATGTTCTGTTCTATTTTAAATTAAAATTCGACTTTTCGATATACTACATTAGTAAAAATATATACGAATGATATAAATAATAAAAAAACAAAACATTATTCAGAAAATCTTTATAACGTAAAATTTGAAAATACAAAAATAATTGCAGGACCAAATAATATTAACAATAGATTGATAAGAGAATCTATAGTAATTTACAATGCACAAAATAACATTAATCAGTGTGAAAGCACTGATTTAAATAAAATCTAGCTTTCTTGAATTAATAAATTTTAAAAAAATAATATAGTTAATTATATAATATTTAACAATTTTCGTTTATAAATATTTAATATTAATATTACATAGCCGAACTCAAAAACTATAAGAAATATAATTTTGTTACCTAGTAACTTGTTTCTTTGTATTGTTTGTTTATTATGTATGTCATTCATATATTTGATGATGATACACGTAAAGTATATCAAACCATCGGATTTTAATTAAAAACTATACAGTGCTTTATAGCGCGTTATCCGAGCGAGTTTAAGCGAATATATAATACTAGTTTTAAAGGTTTGAATCTCTGCTGGTCGTCGTTTTTGTTTGTCGTAAAATTTAAAAAAAATGCCACAAGATCAGACACAACTTGTAATCAAACAGAATCGGGCCCTTCATTTTGATCAACTGCTTGTCTTAAAATATCAGTAGTTTAAAATAACAAACTCAACATCCTTCATCAGAATAAGTAATATATAAGAACATAGAAACATGCTACTAGGTAACAAATAAGTAACTAAATCATATAATTTATAGATTTTTTAATTAATGAAAGTCAAATTTTATTTGGCTGAATCTGAAAAGCAACTGAGAAGGATGATTGAGAAAATTAATGTTGTTGGTAAAGTTATGAATCTTGTGTTAAATGTTGATAAGTGTAAAGTTTTAGTTTTTGAGAAGGGTGACTTGATGACTGAATGTAATGTATATATTGATGGTGCACGTTTAGAGCAGATAGATGAATTTGTGTATTTGGGTAGTTTGTTGTCTAGAGATGGCCGTTCTAATCGTGAAATTGAAAGAAGAGTAAATGCTGGTTGTAAGGATTTGGGTGCTATTTGAACTTTTGCTAGGAATGTAAATGTTTCCAAAAAAAGCCCGTTTGAGTATATACAATGCAGTTTTAGGGGCCTACGTTGATGTATGGTAGTGAATGTTGGGTTTGGTATAGAGCTAAGAGAAATTATTTCATACGTTTTGTCAATGTCGAAAAAGTGGTATATTAATTTTTGTTTATTTAAATAATTATTTCTTACTTTTTATTCTTGCTTAACTTTAACCTAATTTATTAATTATAATTTAATAATTATAATTAATAAAATTATTTCATTAACTTTAATTTAATATTTCTTATATAATTAATTCATTAGTTAATATAGCATTGTTATTCAGTTCTGGGCTAAGTTTCAAGTCTCTAGCTCATCGGAAAGTTAGTTTAAAATCGATTACAAAATTTGTACCGAACAGACAAAGAAACAAGAAAGAAAGCGAGCTAATGAAAACGTATTAAAAGAATTTAAAGCACACGTAACTAAAGTAAACGTGACAGTACACGAAAATTGTTAACAGTTGATGACAAGATAAAAATAATGTTGGTTGTAAAAACGGTTGCATGTCAACCAATCATTTGGTGCAAAAATTTAAATTACTCTTCCTCTGTTAAAAAAAACAACAGACTGCAGCGTTTATGAAACCAGTTCTTAAAATTTGAAAAACGGCTACAAAACAAAAACTGATATTGAAATATAGTTTTCGTTACTGATTAACCATAAATATTTTTAATCAGTAACATGTACTGCAAATTATGAATATTTTTTTTAGATATTTCACTAAATTATTTAGTAAAATTTTTTGTTTTAATTTTAATTAGTATTGATATATGTGATTTGCAAGGTTATTGGTACGTCTGTCCTTCAGAACTAGTTCTCAAAAGATTAATTGTTTACATTTTTTATGTAAATGTTTAAAATGATTTGCATATATGTTTAGGCTTCATATGCATTATAAATATAAAAAACGATGTTTAAATTTACATAAGACTTTTATGTATGTACAATAATATCTAAATCTTTACTTCCTCCATTCTACCATACCCCATTTCAAGCATAGAATCAGTAAGATAACTGCCCATTAACTAATTATTTTATATGAGAAAGTGTGTAAAAATTTTTTAAATAATATTAAGAAATTAAGAAGACTAAAAATTCATTTAGAAAAATATATCATATAAATATAATAACATTAATAATACTCAAAAATATTTGAGATTTTATATTTTTCCCAAAATTTCACAAGGTTCAAGGTCTATTAAAATAACATTAAAGTTGATAGTTTAATAGAAAAAAACAGTATTTGGAATTTTGTATTTGATCGTAATTCCCTTATATGTGGGGGTAATAAAAACCATGAATTAAGTAATTAAAATCATTATTTTACAGTTACAAATATTATTTGCTTGAATAGAAATGTTAACAAAAATTCTATGCACAAAAATATTACTTAATCTTTAATTTTTTTTTTGTAGCAACTCTTTCATTATCGGTGTTGATGTTGGTATTTTCGAATATTGCTTCCTTGTAGATTTTTAGTTATATAAACAGTAAGAATACATATTTCAGTGTTAGTTTTAGATGCTCCAGGTTTTGGAGATGTAGGTTTTTCTGATAACAAGATATTCATTAATGAACTAAAAATTTCAGATTCGGATTGCGTCAAATCTATTTCTTGCAAGTTAGATGTATCAGTTTCTGTTACAGTCAATGATTAATTTATTGAATATACTAATATACAATTTTCGCCATTAAAAATATTTGTTTCTATGTTCTGTTTATTTATTATATATGTTATTTTTTTAATTTTTTCCTGATGGATGATACAGTATATCAAAACGTCGTTTTTTTAATTAAAATTTTATGCAGAATTTAATCGTAAAGCCTTTTTATTTTAAAATATATTATTCTTTCAGAAAATTTTAATAGCTTAAAAATTCAAAAAATTCAAAATATACCAATTTGCCAGTATGCCAGCGCCGTAACAAATATTTTGAAAACAAAATTTTTCGTTAAATATTTTCCAAATTTTGACATATGTATTATTAGTGCATCGCGTTGTTATAAAAAGAAATTTGAAACATCTGTCTATATTATAATAATAAATAATTTCTGAAAAGAAGAAATATACATACATACATACATACATACATACATACACAATCACGCCATGTACCCAAAAGGGTGTGGCACAAACTCTTTTCAACATCCCGAAATCAGTCGCCTCCAAACATTCCTATCCAAACAAGCAACTTTCGCTTCATCCACATTCATAATTCCTCTCATACATGCTCTTTTATTCCTACTACTTGGAAACTTTCGCTCACGCAAAACACTCTCAATCATACCATTCCAACTACTCATCGGACGTCCACGCAAACGTATACCATCAAAATCATTCAAATAAATCTTTTTAACCAAACGTTCATTAGACATTCGCTCAACATGTCCGAACCATCTTAACTGAAAATATTTAGTTACTGAAAGTTGAGTGGAAACAACATTACTTAATATTAATTAAAGAAGATATGCTATCTGTTTAATGTAGCTGATGTGCTAACTTGAAATATAAAAGGGAATTAAAAAAAAATTATGTCAGTTTAATTTATGTGTATTCTTTTATTATACTGTTAATTTAAATTTTATGTTAGTTGCAGATTTAATTGTTTTTTCGGTCGTTATAGGAAATGAATATTTATTTAGATTGCATTTTATTATTAAATAACTTGCAACGTGAATAAAAGTTAATGACACAAAAACTTTGGGTTCTATAAACTAATAAAATTTTAAAATAAAATCAAATTGCATATTTAATGCAATTACGAACAATTATTGTTAAATTTCATATCATATTTAATAATGCATGTATAAAATTTGTTGCAATTATTTTCATTAATTAACAATAAAATTAAGAATAAAAGCAAGTCTCGTAAATTATTTTTAAGTTGAATATAAATTTAAAAATTAATGTTTCTACTCAAGAGAAATTCTAAAATAGTTTAAATTGTTACCTTTTAAAAGAACTTAAATTATAGCATTTACAATTTTATTACGTTAACATCAACTAAATTTAATATACAAAACTAACAAGCAACCATATCGAAGTGTCCATCGCCGATTCAAATGAGCTTTGGTATTCAAGTAGAATACTAAAAACTAAACGACTTGTATTTTTTTATCGGTAATTGACAAGATTTTAGAGGTAAATATCATCTTCAAAGTTTAAAATAAAAGTTATTTTTATTATATTTTTAAGAGCTATCTATAAATAGCATTAGTTTCATATATATGTATATATATATATATATATATATATATATATATATATATACCAGTTGTAAAGTTACCATTTTACACTTTTGAAATATATTTTAAGATGAGGATATTTATATATACGGTATGCATACGCAATTGACTATTTATACATACAAAAAAAAACCTAAACCAACCTACTAACCTAACCTACCCTAAATAGCCAATTACGTAAAAATACTGTATGTATAAATAACCAATTGCGTATAAATACCGTATGTATAAATAGCCACTTTCTATATTTTATTCTATACTTAATTGTTATGTAATTTTTATTTTCAAAATTTTATTTTATATTAACATAGCCCAATTGAAAATAAAATGACCTTTTTCAAAAAATCAAAACACGAAAATTAAATTTGGAATAAAACGAAATTGGTATAATTCACGACAGGAAAATAAAATTCACGATAAATAATATTTTTTATGACAAAGTACTTTCTCTTATAAAAAAATATAAAAAATGTAAACGGTGTTCCAATAGAAAAAAAAATAACCTTTTAACTTATTCACCTATTAATGAGTCGGACTAAAATCTTCAGGTGTATTAATCTTTGTTAGAAATATGCGGGTATGCTGTCAACTCGACCACTGATACCCGTGTGGCCATCTACCGATAGCTGTGCATAGTTGCCCAGGTACACTAGGGACATTTTGTGATGCTACGGTTGGCATAATGTTACGCGCTATGCGCTCGCTATTCATTGCGAAGCCAAGCTACAGTACAGTGAGTATGTGTTTACCCGGCAACCATATAGTGTGTGATATATGCTAACGCATATTATAGTTCTTTGTGTATACCAGTGTATAATAGTTTCTCTCTTTGTTTCAACACTACGTACTTATTCCAATAGGTTATGGGCCCAGATGTGCGCGAAATTAAAGAGTGAAATAGTCGTTGAAAGTGTGTAATAACCAGTTTAAGGTTAGCGTTATTAATCTGAGATCCCGCCATAAAGTGATAATCTTTGTGACAATGAATGCGAGTGCTAACGTTCGGTTTGAGCTACTCAATAAAGACAATTACGATACATGGCGAATCCAAATGCGAGCCGTACTCATAAAAAACGATGCGTGGATATATGTTAACAGTGACAAGCCGGCGATCGTCGCCAACAACGCGGACTCCGTTGCAGCCGCGGAACGATGGGAACATGGCGATCTAAAAGCTCAGTCCGACATTATTCTAGCAATCAGTCCTGCTGAACTCAAGCCAGTGAGGACGTGTGAGACAGCCCGAGAGATTTGGAACAAATTGGCTGATATCCACCAGTCAAAGGGACCGGTGCGCAAAGCCGCATTATTGAATCGGCTGATATCGCACAAGATGCAAGATAACGACGACGCACGACGACACACACAAGAATTTATGGACATTGTCGACAAGCTCGGTGAGATGAACATTGATATTAATCTAGATCTACTCACAGTGATGCTACTGCGAAGCCTTCCGGACAGTTTTGAGAATTTTCGGTGCGCGATCGCGTCGCGGGACGATCTTCCAAATCCCGAATCGTTACGCGTGAAAATTTTAGAAGAATACGAATCGCGAAAAGAGACTGGTCGAAACGTTTTGAAACAAAACGCGTTGATAGCCGGAAAGGTCGCGAGCGGGCGAAACGACAAAAGTGGAAGCGGTACAACACAGAACTCTAAGACAAAAGTAAAGTGCTTCAAATGTCACAAGTTCGGGCATTACGCGAAGGACTGTCGTTCGAAGAAAAAGCCAGCGGAACAATCCGCGAGTCGCGCTGAAAGCACGAGCTTTCACACGGTATCGGACAGGAATTCGAGCCGCGACGCCTGGTGCATCGATAGCGGGTGCACATCGCATATGTGCAGAGAACTCGACAAGTTCTTCAAGATCGAGTCAAGTGAACGCGGACAGTTGAATCTCGCGAGTAACGCCGTGACGGAAGTAGAAGCAAAGGGAATCGTGCAGCTTACGACTAACGTCGACGGGCGCGAACATAGAGTAAGTTTTCACGAAACCCTGTACGTACCCGACTTACGTACGAACCTGATATCGGTCGGGAAAATAACCGACAGAGGGTACACCGTGATGTTCAACAAGAACGAGGCCAAGGTCATCAGCAGATCTGGAAAGGTGGAACTCGTTGCGGAACGTCAGAACGGCCTGTACTACGTCCAAGGACAGCCAGCAAGATTGCCTTGCAATCGTTGAACCAGGAGAACCAACGACAGCAGCCAAGACACAATCTTTGATGGAGTGGCACAAACGACTCGGACACCTGAATCTACAGTCGCTACGCGAAGCCATTAAGAGCGGGACGATACAAGGAGCTCGAGTGGACAACGTAAACGCAGACTTTGTTTGCGAAGCATGCATCAAGGGGAAGATGACGCGCCTTCCATTTCCCAAGAAGTCCCAGAGACTGTCTGCTGTGGGAGAGCTCATCCACTCAGATGTTTGCGGACCCCTACGGGTCGAGTCCAACGGGAGAAGTCGATACTTTATCACATTTATCGACGATCGTTCGGGATGGTGTCAGGTTTGTTTCATTAGCCATAAAGACCAAGCCATTAATAAGTTTAATGACTACAGAGCACGAGTCGAAACCCAGTTGGGAACCAAAATAAAGACCATCCAGACGGACAACGGTCTAGAGTACGTCAACCGGAAGTTTGACGACCTACTCAGCAAGCACGGCATCAAGCATCGCCTGACAGTTGCCTACACACCCGAGCAGAACGGCATTGCAGAAAGGCGAAACAGGACGCTGATGGAGACTGCGAGGTGCTTGATGATCGACGCAGGCTTACCGCCATCGTTTTGGGCAGAGGCTGTGAACACAGCGAACTTCGTCAGAAACCGATGCCCAACGAGTCGATTGGAGGGAAAAACACCCTACGAAGAATGGCATGGAAAACCACCAGATGTGAGTTTTCTGCGAAAGTTTGGTTGTACAGTGTACATCCTGAACAAGACGCCGAACAAGAGTAAACTCGAACCACGATCCAAGAAAGGTATCCTTGTAGGCTACAGTGAAGAGTCAAAAGGGTACAGAATCTGGTTACCAGACGAAAAGAAGATAGAGATATCTCGAGACGTATTATTTGTGGACACGCCACGCTCCGCTGGAGCACCAACTGACGACACATCAATTGGGGACGTACAATCCACAGAAGTCGAGCCTATCCAAGACGGGTAAGATGCAGACGAGCATCTTAGCGAGGCATTGATCGACGTCGAACTAATCAATAGTCAACGAGACGCCGAGGATAACAACGCAAATGCCCCAGCAGCTGATGAAGCGAATGCCCCAGCAGCAGAAGAAGAACCTCCGAGACGAGGACCAGGTCGACCACGGAAAGTAATTACTGGTCGACGGGGAAGACCAAGGAAACAGTACGGCATAGTTCGTCAGGACGAAGGCGAGCATGCGGATTTGGCTTTTCTAACGGAAGTGCCAATCGAAAAAGCCTTGTCAAGCCCGGAATCTGATGATTGGATGCACGCCATGACATGCGAGGTAAAATCTGTATTGCAGAACGATACCTGGGAAATCATGAAGAGACCAGAGGGACACAACGTCGTCGGAAGTCGCTTCGTTCTCCGGAACAAAATTGGTGCAAACGGATCGCTGGAAAGACGCAAGGCAAGAATCGTTGCGAGAGGGTTCTCACAACGACCCGGTGTGGACTTTCAGGACACGTACGCTCCGGTCGCACGACTGAGTACAATCCGATTGGGATTGGCCATGGCAGCACGCAGAAGAATGAAAATTCACCAGTACGACGTAGCCACCGCGTTCCTGAACGGTGAGTTACAACAAGAGGTCTACATGGAAGTGCCTACGATGCTAAAAGAGGTACTTCAGCGGATGATTGTATTGAAGCAGTTAGATCGTGACACGAAGATCAAGGCAAAGCTCACGTTGGAAAAACTGGAATCCGATGACGTGGCATGCAAAATGAAGAAGACAACCTATGGCCTTAAGCAAGCCGGCCGTGCCTGGCACCGACGCCTGGATGCGGAGTTACGACAACTCGGCGCAATTCCATCCGACGGTGACCCATGCCTGTACAAACTAGGAGAAGGTGACGATCTTACCATCATCATCATCTACGTAGACGATATTTTAGTCATGTCACAAAATATCGAGAGAATTCATAAGTTTGGAGCTGAATTCAGCCAACGATTCAACGTAAGGGACCTAGGCGAACTGAAAAGATGCCTCGGAATTGATTTCACACGGGATCAAGCGGGTATCAAGCTCTGCCAGGAAACCTACATTAAAGAGATCCTACGTCGCTTCGGAATGGAGAAGTGTAAGCCAGTAGCCACACCTCTCGACGTTGGAACAAAGTTGTCTAAAGTGTACGAATGGACTGGAGACGACGGACCGCGACCTCCATATCGAGAGCTAGTAGGCGCGCTCCTGTACCTAGCCGTCGCCACGCGACCAGACATAAAACACGCTGCTAGCACGCTGAGCCAGTTTAACGATTGTTATGGAAAGGTCCACTGGACAGCAGCAAAGAGAGTCTTGCGTTACCTAAAGGGAACGAGCAAGCTCGGTATCGTGTATCGACACGGTGCGGAAGCTCTAGAGGGCTTCACGGACGCAGACTGGGCAGGATGTGTTCATGACAGAAAATCATTCACGGGATTTGCATTCATCATGAACGGGGGCTGCATCTCGTGGGAGTCGAGAAAGCAGAAAACAGTGGCCCTATTAACAACCGAGGCCGAGTACATGGCTCTCAGCGATGGAACGAAAGAGTCTATGTATCTACAGAGATTTCTCCAGGAGCTAGGAGAAGATGTGGATGTCGTTAAGTTATCTAATGACAACATCGGTGCCCAGAAGCTAGCGACCAACCCAATTTTCCATTCGAGGACCAAGCACATAGATGTGAGGCATCATTTCATCCGACAAACGGTGGAATCGGGATCGATTGAGTTACATCATGTCGCATCCGAGGATATGCCTGCAGACGTCCTGACGAAGGCGCTCACCAAACCAAGGCATGAGAAGTGCGTCGAACTTCTCGGGTTAGCTGAGATTGCATGGCGGGATACCAGTGTTCTCGAGGGGAAGTGTTAGAAATATGCGGGTATGCTGTCAACTCGACCACTGATACCCGTGTGGCCATCTACCGATAGCTGTGCATAGTTGCCCAGGTACACTAGGGACATTTTGTGATGCTACGGTTGGCATAATGTTACGCGCTATGCGCTCGCTATTCATTGCGAAGCCAAGATACAGTACAGTGAGTATGTGTTTACCCGGCAACCATATAGTGTGTGATATATGCTAACGCATATTATAGTTCTTTGTGTATACCAGTGTATAATAGTTTCTCTCTTTGTTTCAACACTACGTACTTATTCCAATAATCTTCATTAAACAAATAAAAGACAATATTATTTTGTTAATTTTTCGTATATATTTGTCGTTCAATATACTAATTTTGTCGTAAAATTTTTCACTTTTTTCGTTTGAATTACTACTTCTAATATAACTACTATACTACTATTACTATAACACAAACTTGCGTTATTTTAACGGATCGTGTACATAAAATTGTTACTATTAAAAGGATAGTTCAATTTTCTCGAACAAAAAAAACAAATTTTTGTTTTTTGCATAAAATTAATGCTATAAATGTGTAAAATATGTAGTCGAAACGGTTTTTCTAAATTCGAAAAAATTACGAAGTTATAGTCGAAAACGTAAGCGCGTGCACGGCCGTCGTCAAATAGGGATTTAAAAATAATATAAAGCTGGTTTTCTCGAAATGTACTTTTTTGTCATGGCTCCCCGGTGATAACTCGAACAATTTTTAATTTTTTTAAACAATGGGCATTTTTGCTGACGGAAAATATGATTTGATTTGTTTATTTTAAACATTTCTATAGGAAAATTTTGTCGGCATACAGCAACCAAAAAAAAACATTTGCAATGTTATTTTGTTTTTCCAATAACGTATAATAAAGTGCTTTTTATCGCTTTTGAAAATAACAGTTTTTTTAGCTCTGAAGAACTGGGCTACTCCCTTAATAAAATATGTAATTTGTTAGCTTCATTATATGTTATTATATATCTGTTTATCATAAAAGTATTGTTAAAATACAAAATTAATAAATATCAAACGAATTTAAAGTTTCTGTAATTACAAATGGTTAAAATGTTAATATATATATATATATATATATATATATATATATATATATTTATATTCAATAAATTTAAAATTGTTTTAAATTTAGTAATACTAACCTTAAAAAATATAAATTACAAATTAACAAAAGTAATATATTTGTATTAATTATAAACTGTATGCAATCGTAAATTCTTATTTCCGTGGCAGTTCGAACATAATCATCAGTGCATAAAGATAAATAAATGTTGCAAGAAAGAAAAAACAATTTATTAACGACTGCATTCACAGCAAAATTAAATGCGCTCGTTTCTAACATTAAAATCAAAATCAAAATAAAAACATGTTAAAATCACGCAAACTAATTGCACTTTTCCACAATAGAGATTATCCAGTTCTGCAATTATCCCCTTAGGCATATCACCAAAAAAATTGCAACATATTATCTATATCTCGTATTCATAGCCAGCTAGATCGTATCAAATTATATACTTCCTTTGCGATTTGCTGTGTATTTCGAAACAAATTAGAAAAGGTCGTATGTAGTAAATTACACTGCGCACATAATATTTGCCAACTAGAATAAAATCCGTATCTAATTTTTTACATACAGGCAGCCGTTGGCCAGTGGCAGCGTATTAGACTTCAAGTGTCCCGGGTTTGCACCACGCTTATACTTTAAGAAGACGTGCAATGTATGTAATCGACGTTTTGACAAAACTCAAGACAAAAATGATACAAGTGACATTACAGTAAATAACAGAACATCGAAACAATTTACAAGATAACAAATAAGTAAAATCATAAAATTTTATAGATTTTAATTAGTGGAAGCCAAATTTTATTTAACTCAGTGTCCTTACAGTGATTGTTGTTGTCCTTTTCTTTATAAATTTTAATTGTTTCTCTTATCAATTAATTGTTAATTGCAAAACCTAACAATATTAACAACAGATTGATAAAAGAAACAATTAAAATGTATAAAAAAAAACAACAATAATCACTGTGAAGGCAGTGAGTTAAATATAAATAAAATTTGGCTTTCATTAATTAAAAATATATAAAATTGTATGATCTAGTCACTTATTTTGTTACTTAGTAACTTGTTTCTATAAAAAGTAAACTAATTTATTCATTGATGTTAAACAGAAAGTTCTAAATTTTATCAAGTTAATTAGGTACAAATTTAATAAAGTTATGTAAAAGCAACTTAATATAGACGGAAATAATTTATGAATGAATATTTTAAATAAATTATGAGTTATGACTATAAAGGCCACATTCAACGGCAATAATTTTTTAATAAATTATGAATAAATATTTGAAACAATAAATATTTGAGATTTATTTATTTTTCACTATATATTTGGAACAGATTTATGAGAACATGCGCATTCATGTCATCTACCACTGCTACCAACTGACAGCAAATAGCAACAACAGTTGGTTGGCAATGTAAAGTAATGGCTGTCATTCGGTAGTAATAATAAATGATATGAATACGCATGTTCTCACAAATCTGTTTGAAATATTTTGTGGAAATAAATGTATCCCAAATATTTAAACAAGAATTATTACAAATAATTTATTCATAAATTATTGACAAATTATTACAGTCTAAACTGGTCTTAACATTGATATTGTGTTATTTTTTACTAAATATTTGTAAGGATATGCGCAATCATATTATCTAGCGGCACTATATCAACTGATATCTAGAATATGATCATAAATTTAATAATATACAATTTATTTAGTAACATTGTTGCTTTTATATAATAATACTAATGCCCAATATTATAAAGAATAGAATAAGAATAAAATAGTTATTTCTTGAATAAATATTTACTTGTTGAATAAATTTCAAATTCGTATTACCTAAAGAATTTTATACACAATGTTTTTTATATATGAATAGACAATGTGTCTCAAGGTCATATATGCAATATGTCTCAAGGTCATATGTGCAATGTGTCTCAATATCATATATACATTGTGTCTCAAGGTCACATATCGTCTACGTTCAGGCAAAACTCATTAACTCCAAAATTGTACTTTTGGAGTTATATACATCACTGGATTCAGCTCGTCATGCTCTATAATCAGGCAAAACTCACTAACTCCAAAACTGACTTTATATTTTCTTACAATGGAATATGTATTCCTCACTAAATCCGTATGAGTACTTTTATATACAGGCAAATATCATCAAGTGCACTTAGTTATTAACGCTCTATAGCAGAACAAAAATGATGGTCAGGCAAAACTACATAGGTGCACTTAGTTAGTTTTGCCTGGTTCTTCTCGCGGTAACGTGTATAAACTCCTCGTTTTTATTGAATTTATAGTTTTCTGTGGGATTTATATGTGCAGTATTTCTAAAAACTTTCAAGAAATATGATCTGTAACGTGTGTGGAATAATGTTTACAGATAGAAACAAACTTTTAATGCATTTAGCAAAGTGTAAACAAAAAAGTAGTGATTTAACCTCAATTACTGAAAAACCTGTTTTCGCTCATTTAACTGACGAAATTGTTGTTAATCAGATCACGGTGAGTAGGTTAATTATTAATTAGTTAATAGTTAGGCACCTTATTATAGGAATTAATTATTTTTGTTTTTATTTTAGACTAACTCTTCTACTGAGTTTAGCATTCCTATAGCTGGTCATGAAAAATTGAATAGTTTAAACAATACTGATAATTGTATTGAATTTAAAGAATTTATTGTTATTGGAACACAATGTGTCGCTGTACAAGAAGACATTTTAATCGAAACCACTATACAAAATAATGCTGTGCTATTTAAAGAAACTGATGATACATCGGAACATTTAAATAATCAGAATGGAGAGTTTAATAATTTGTCTACATCATCGAATGTAAGTATCATACTTAGATAAAAAGTTCACATTATTACATACATCTTTTTGTAAATCAGTTTGCAAATGTGCATTCATTATTTAAATTTTATGGAATGTGATACGTGACATATTAAATTAGTAGTGCAGAGTGGACCAATATAATATCTAACAAAATAAATTCAAAGTATGTTATTTGTTTCACAGGAGCCTTGTAATAGAGGTATTACTGACCCAGATTGGACACTATTAAATAATGAAGAAGATACAGATTCATTACATGATAATAATATTGAACACATGTCACGCTTATGCGAAACAGAAAGTAATGTAGTGCAGGAAACTATTCCAGAGGAAAGCCCTACAGCTGATGGAGGTTTAGGTGATTATAATTTCTGTTTTTTGACATGATATTTGAATATAGCTATATGAAACTATATATTTGGGAGTCTATCCTTAACATCTTGAAGTTACAATTATTTTACTGCAGTTTTAACAACATATTGTTTCAGGAACAGGAAAAAAGCGAAAGAGATGGTCTAAAGCTGATCCAACAACTTGGTCTCGTTCGGTACAAAAAAAACAAAGAAATACTGGCCAGGCATATATCGTAAAGGGGAAGAATTTTTCTGCAAGGCTACCAAAGCAACCGTGCGACATGAAGTGTAGGTATAAGTGCACTCAAAAGTTTAGTGAAGAAGAAAGGAAGGATTTTTGCTCAAAATATTGGTCCCTTGAACTATACACAAGGAAGAAAGACTTTATTTTAAAACATGTAAAATGCGTTGAACCTGAACGCCGTCGATCAACACTAGGAATTAGAAAACAGAGGAAAGATTCTAAGCAATATTTCTTTTTTAAAAATAGTGTTGAAACTAGAGTGTGTCAGAAATTTTTTTTAAATACTATCTCAATAAGTAATGGTCCAGTTAACTCTGCATTTAAAAACGATTTTAGTTGCGCAACAATGTTTTTAGATGAAGACAAAAGAGGAAAACACATTCCGGCAAACAAACTATCTAACGAGGAAGTAGGAAGAATTAAAACTCACATTGAAAGCTTTCCGTTAACCGAATCACATTATTGTAGGAACAGAACTTCTAGAAAATATCTCGACAGTAAACTGTCGATTATAAAAATGTTTGCGTTATATAAGGAGCAATGTGAAGAAAGGAATAGTAAACCTACAAGCATTACAACTTATAAGCGAATTTTCTGCAATAATTATAACTACGCGTTTTTTAAACCAAGAAAGGATCAGTGTGCTTTATGCACAAAATATAAATTAGCTAATGCAGAATCAAAGATATCCATAGAACAAGAGTATTTAGACCACAGGGAAAGGGAGAAGGAGGCTAATCTCGCAAAAGAAAATGACAAAGAAAAAGCATCAAAGGATCCAACTTTTGTGTCTGTAACCTTTGATATGCAGAGTGTGCTGCAGGTACCGTCCACTGAAGCATCTCCCATGTATTACAGCCGAAAATTAAGTTGCTTTAATTTAACTATTTACGAAAGTGCTCCGCCTAACAATGCCCAATGCTTTGTGTGGAATGAGATAAATGGAAAACGTGGAAGCGTTGAAGTTGGTACCTGCCTTCAAAAATTCCTTAAAGGGTTACCTGCCACAGTAAAAGAAGTCTCTCTATTTAGTGACACATGTGGAGGACAGAACCGGAACCAGAATGTGGTTGCTGTTCTTCTGCATACTGTGCAAACAAGTAATATAGATGTCATTGAGCAAAAATTTTTAGAGTCGGGGCATTCCATGATGCAATGTGACAGTATGCATAGTGCCATAGAGTCAGCAAAGAAACATGTGGCTGTTTATACCATGCATGACTGGATAAACATTTTCCGCGCTGCTCGATCAAAGAGGAATCGAAAGAATGCTCCTCCTTACGTTGTTCACACCCTTCAGTACAATGATTTTAATGACCTTTCATCTTTGGCAAAAAGTGTTTTAAAAAATAAAAAGAAGGACACAGAGGGAAATGTAGTAAATTGGCTGAAGATTAAATGCTTTAGGTTTGAGAAGGTAAATCCTGAATTTGTCTTCTTCAGATATGAGTTTTCTGGAGCATATTCCAAAATCAGTATCTTTGGTCGTGGTGGACATCGAAGTACAGTTCTACCAGAACTAAAAAAAATTTATTCAAATTTATTACCAATTTCTCAAGAAAAATATAATGACCTGAATAAGCTCTGTAGTTCTGGTGTTATACCAACTGAATTTCATCCGTGGTACCGTTCATTACCATTTTCAAAGAAAGTAACGAATCAGAACCCAGAACCGAGCATGGACAGTGATTCAGATTGTGAAGACTAAACAATTATTTAGCGTTATTGATCTTCTTAGTTATTATTTAACAGTTATTTACATTTTATTGAGTATTGATCCTGATTAGTTTATTTGTTAATGTAAAATGATAGTAAAAAAATTAATGAAAAACTAATAAATTCGATTTTATTTTTCAGTTCGTTCTTTTATTAATTTCCTCTTAATTTATTGCTAAACATTTTTTAATGTTGCATGCATTATTTTTTCATTCCAATTTTTTCTATATAAAACATTATTACTTAGAATAATTTTCTAAAATATTAAAATAAGAAAATATAGGTAATAAAGATAAGAATTATGTAATGCAAGAGTTGCAATAATTTTCTACTACAATAACAATAAATTAGAATGAGCAAGCAAAACTCACTAACTCCATCTACACACTTTAGTGTAATTTTTTATTATATCAAACAAAATTTAAATATGACTTAACATATTTCAATTAAAATATAAAATTTAAACTTTCTTTTAGTATAAAAATATGATAACGAATCTTTGAAATGCGAAAGAAAATGATATTCAAAGGCACCAATGCCGACCTCCAAATCTTAATTTCCATTTATCTCAAAACAGTACTTTTGGAGTTAATGAGTTTTGCCTGAACGTAGACGATATGCAATGTGTCTCAAGGTCATATAAACAATGTGTCTAAAAAAATGATATACGAGCTATCTAAAGAATATTTTAATCTATTATTTTTATTTACGTACCGTTCTATGGGGCGCGCGCTTTTCAGATTTGTATACTCTGTCTTTCCTATATATATATATATATATATATATATATATATATATATATATATATATATATAAATATACAATGTGTCTTAAAAGTAAATGTACTCAAGTAAACTACCAGTATTGCTAATATAATAGTACTTTCAAATAAAACTGCTATAGGTTAAAGTTATGTATTATTTTTTTTTAATCTTTGTTTGGACAAAACTCAACGTATGTTTTCATCTGAATAAATGATATAAATGACATTACAGTAAATAACAGAACACAAAAACAAATTACTAGTTAACAAATAAGTAACTTGTTTCTATGTTCTGTTCTGTTCTGTTCTGTTTATTTACAGTAAATATCAATTGTATCATTTATACTGATGATAAAAATTCTATAAATTCAATGCTTATCAGCCGTAAAGGCCTGAAGATTACTATTGGTATGATTATTATTAAATTTATTTTATTTGTTTTGAAAATAAAATATGAACTGTATATATATATATATATATATATATATATATATATATATATATATATATATATATATATATATATATATCGGTTGTTTGTTTGTCAAGTTCGTATGGGCGTTTAACATGCAGTTTCGATAATATGCGATATACTTCTTTTTCGAGTAAAATTCGTAAAAATACTTAGATTACTTTTCGATAAGGCATAAAAAGTTCTATAATTTGGTTTTAGTTTTTATATACTAGCATATGCCGTCTGGTTGCTAGAATTTCTTTTTATTTTCATTTTTTTTCTCAAAAATTTTGAATTGTAGGAAAATAAGCATGATACGGAAAAATGCGGAATAATGAGTACTATAACGGACTGCAGATACTATTATTCTAGGATGCATCGTTTAGTAAAATCTAAATTTTTTAAAAATTCTTAAGGGGTACCATTAGGATATTTTCAAAATAAGACTTTTTTCAAAATTTGCTCAAAAACTCTAAAAAAAATTAGTAATATAGAGAAAAAAATTAACTACATAAGTGCTAAGTAACTTTTTCTCTATCTCATACTGATTTGACAGAAAAAAATTTCAAAATTAATATTTTTTGCATTTGAATTTGTTTTTTCTTTCCTGTCAAACTAAAATAAATTAGAGAAAAAAGTTGCTTAGTTACTATGTAGCTAATTTTTTTCTCTATTTTACTGAATTTTTTCAGATTTTTTTGAGCAAATTTTCAAAAAAGTTTTATTTTCAAAATTTGCTCAAAAAATCTGAAAAAAGTCAGTAAAATAAAGAACAAAATAGCTACATAACAGCTAAGTAACTTTTTTCTCTAACTCATACTTATTTAGCAGGAAAAATTATTAAAAATTCTAAAAAAAATTAAAAAAAAAAATCTAGCGCCCAAACGGCACATGCTAGCAAATTAAAACTAAAACCAAATTATAGAACTTTTTATTCCCTATCAAAAAGTATTCCAAGTATTTCTCCGAATTTTACTTCAGAAAAAAGTATTCTGCATTATGTTATTGTTATTGTTATTGGCAAACACACACTCGGTATATATATATATATATATATATATATATATATATATATAATTATTATTATTATTATTATTATTATTGTTATTGAATATTTGGTAACACTGTTTATATCTGAATTTTATATTCTGAAACTTTTATATTCTTGCTTCCAAGAAATCCAGTTTTTGTGTCTACGTTGATGTATCGTAGCAAATGTTGAGTTTGGCTGCAAAAGCATAAAAGAAAAATGCCTGCTGTCGAAATGAAATTTTTACGTGAGGAATGTGGTATAACTAGGAAGAATCGTTTGCCAGTGGACGTCTGATGAGTAATTGGAGTGGTATGATTGAGAGATTGGCTTGCATTTAGCAAAAGTTTCCAAGTAGTTAAAATAAAAGAGCATGTATGAGAAGAATTATGAATCTGGATAAAAGTAGAGTTGTTAGTCTGGATATGGATATTTTAAAGCTATACGTTTACGTGGATGTCCAATGAGTATTTGGATTGGTATGATTGAGATAGTCACTTGCGTGAGCGGAACTTTCCAAGTAGTAGGGATAGAAGAGCATGTATGAGAGGAATTGTGAATGTAGATGAAGCTAAAGTTGCTTGTCTGGGTAGAGATGTTTGTAGGAAACAGATTTCGGAATACTGGAAAGAATTTGTGCCACACCCTTTTGGGTACATGGCTTGATTGTGTATGTATGTAGAAACTTGTAAAAAAGCAACTTAAAAACACTTATTAATATAATATTTTGAACGATTACAACAAAAGTCATAGCTATATTATTCTTTGTTATAAATATTGAAAACGTTAATTTAACAAAAAATTAAATATGCTAAGTAAATGTTAGTAACTTGTGACATTCTTTTTTAGTTTTACTTAGCAAATGTTTCTTTGCTACACCATTTAAATCCCCTTTGCTTTAATGCGACAGCCAGCATGTCTACCAGCACATTAGCATAATAATAATTGGAATAGAAATAAGAAAAAAAAAACCATCATTCATTCTAAATATAATAAAATCATATTGCATGAAAATATGTCTCTCGTATCTATTTCTAATCGTAAATTTTCCAACTCATTCCATTTGAATTACAGTTATTTTCACGTTAATTGATTTGTCATTATTCTTGATTAGTGTGAATCGAACTGTTCATATTAATAATTAACTAGCTTATAGTCTACTTCCTAACGGGATGTTATGTTTGAAGATTTTTATTTGAATAATGTACACTGTAAAATAAATTCGATAATTTTACATAAAAACCTGGAATAACTGATTAACACCACTTTAATTTCTTTACAGGATTATTTTTATATAATATGAATATATATAGAAACATATATAATATGATTAATTAATAATTTTACTTAAAATTACAAAATAATAATATTTTTACAAATAAAATGGTGAAATAATATGTTATTTTTTAACTATGTTTTTTATGTAAAATGTCAATTTCTTTTAGAGTGTAAGTATAAATCTGATGTTGGGGATGTTATGTTTAGAGATTTTTATTTTAATAATGCACACTATAAAACAAATTCGATAATTTTACATAAAAACCTGAAACAACTGATCTACACCAGTTCAATATGTAAATTTACAAATGTCAGAACAAAATTTTTACATAATATGAATATAAAAAAAGTATATTTTATATAAATTAACTTACTTTGTCGATATTAAATATATAGAAATTTGGTAAATTAATGATTATCATTTAAAATTATAAAAAAAAATATTTTTATAGAAAATCATCGTTTTGCTGAAATAATATATGTTTTTAACAAGAGAAAAATGATTTATAGAATTAATATTGTTGGTAAAGTTATGAATCTTATGTTAAATGTTGATAAGTGCAAAGTTTTAGTTTTGAGAAGAGTTACTTGACAACTGAATGTAATCTACCTATATATTGACGGTGCACGTTTAGAGCAAGATGAATTTGTGTATTTGGGTAGTTTGCTGTCTAGAGATGACCATTTTGATCGTGAAATTGAAAGGAGAGTAAATGCTGGTTGTAAGGTTTTGGGTACTTTGGGAACTTTTGCTAGAAATGCAAATGTTTTCAGAGAAGCCCGTTTAAGTATATACAATGCAGTTTTGGTGCCTACGATGGTAGTGAATGTTGGGTTTAGTTGCAAAAGCATAAACGGAAAATGACACCTGTGGAAATAAGATTTTTACGTGTAGTATGTGGTGTAAATAGGAGAGATCGGGTACGAAATAGTTTAGTGTATGATGAGTGAGAAATTGAAAAAAATGTTGTAGCAAAAGTTGGTGTTAGTCAGTTAAGATGGTTCGGACATGTTGAGCGAATGTCTAATGAACGTTTGGTTAAAAAGATTTATTTGAATGATTTTGATGGTTTACGTTTGCGTGGACGTCCGATGAGTAGTTGGATTGGTATGATTGAGAGTGTTTTGCGTGAGCGAAAGTTTCCAAGTAGTAGGAATAAAAGAGCATGTATGAGAGGAATTATGAATGTGGATGAAGCGAAAGTTGCTTGTTTGGATAGGAATGTTTGGAGGCGACTGATTTCGGGTTGATAAAAAGTGTTTGTGCCACATCCTTTCGGGTATGTGGCGTGATTGTGTATGTATGTATGTTTGTATGATATCTTTGACGCATGTTTTATGGAATGTAACAAATAACTCTGTTAGTTAGGCTATGAAGATAATGTAAAATAAATCGAAATCTTGCCTTTAAAACTTAAACGAGTTTCATTTAAGAACCTTTCCACATTGGACTGATATACTCAATAACTATTTCTATGAATATCTTACCAATCACTAGTTAGTTTAATTATATATAAAACTATATTTTAATAATTAAAAAACTTACTAAATTAAATTTTTTTTACCTCATAGCATTTTATGACAATGTATAAATTTAATTATTGAAAAGAAATACATAAAATATTCATGCATATTTTAAATCGAAAACAATTATATGCCCATAAAATTTATATATATATTATATTATATTATATATGAATCCTTCATTGAATAAATAATAAATATTCACTGCAGTAAGTTGCATAAAATTAAACTAGTATCTGTCAGTATAAAATCGTAATGGCTTGAGTAGCTATAAATTTGAAACAATTGATGTGAAAGTTCTTCCTCCTCTTGTCTAGCAGGCCAACATCAATTATTCTTGTGTTGAGTCATGTTCAATTTTACGCCACTATATCAACATTACATCGGACACAGATATGTTCATTTTATATAGAAAAAAATCTTTCTTTTTTTCTTTTTTACCACTTTGACTACAAGTAGTATAGTGATCAGTACGATAACATTTTCAAAAAAAAAAGAAAAATTTATAGAAATCCTTCATATAGCTTCTAGATTAGACGAATCCGAATTTAGTTTATGTGGGTGTATGTGTGTGCGTCGTCAGCTCGCTTGGTCGTCAGTCAAAATTTTGTGATCGCAACTACTCCTAAACGGTTTAATGAAGTTTTCAGTATAGGTTTATTCAATGGTCACGTAGTTTTTAAAAATTCATTGTAGCTACACTATTTATCCGATTTTAGTAAAATTTTCAGAAAAGATTCTCCTAGTGTTTATATAAATAATACAATTTTAATAAAATGCAGTTTGACAAGTTTCCGAGAAAAAATTATTATATTTTTAAAATCTTCATTACGGCCACATTATTAATCGATTTTAATCAAATTTTTACAGAAAATAATCTTTGCGTCTACACAAATTATATAATTTTAGTAAAATACAGTATTGCAAACTTTTGGAGAAAAAATTACTAAAGTTTTTATAAAATTTATTATGGCCATATTATTTATTTAATTTTAATAAAATTTTTACAAAAGAAACTCTCTCCCATATAAAATATACAATTTTAACAAAATACACTGCTGTCAACTTTCCGAGAAAAAATTACTAAAATATTTGCACATAAAAAATTTTCTAGTGTCCACAAAAATTATATAATTTTTTTCGTACTATTTAAAATTTAATTTTGGCTTTACTATTTATTAATATTGTGACAAAAACACTTTTTGTCACGAGTCAAATTTTGTATAAAAAATGATATTTTTATAGAGTATTTATTTTTTAGTGCAATGGCAATACTGATTAAAATGTGAAATTAGCACGCACATAAATATGCTTGTACAGGTGGAAATCTCTCTCTTTCCGTGAGCGATTGTCTGAGCAAACATCTACTTGTATGTCGTCGTTGTATCTGTGATGAGTTTGAAGGTTAATTACCATGCGGTATTGAAAAAGTAATGTATTCAAGCCAGAAATTGTTCGTTTGGATTTGAAACGATGTAAGTTGACAATTTATTTATTTTGTATTATGTTTGAATTGTTATTCATGAGATTTTATTGATATTTGAATTATTTTAGTAATGTAATTTTCGCTCTCGTGAATACAATGATGGTCAACTTACATTTGATGACGTTTTGTATATTTTGTAAAGCCAAATTCTTTCTTGAATAATTTTATTAGTTATTTTGTTTTGAGTTATGATTTATAGAGTTCAATTTATTAGAGTTTGTATCGTTATATTTTGATTGAAGATTAGTAATTTTGAGATGACAAATTAACCTTGAAGCAGCACAGATTCCCGTTCCAATCCTCATTTCTTTCTTTTGTAAATACTAGTAGATTTCCTTCCCGTTTTCCGTTTGTGAAAGTTCTTTAGTGCGTATCATTGTCTGTATTTGTAAATTTCGAGCCCTTGCTAGATCGCGTTATGGTCTTCAGATTTTGGTTGCAGTGTGTGACACTGCGTTCGATAATTTTATTCGCGTTTAAAACGTATCGGCGTTTTATTGTTTGAACTTTTGTAGAGTTCGGGATTGTTGCAATACGAGTTATTTTGAGGCCACGTGCCATTGTTCGTGTTGCGATGATTTTTTGGTTTATCGTATCGTATTATTTTTGCTATTATCACAGCGATTAAATTTTAGGCTGAAGAAGCTATATCGGCTGTGATGATATTTTGTTTGTAGTATATTTTTTGTGGCCACGTCGTAATTCTCGGTGAAATACCCTATGTTTTCGTGGGCTACTCCTATAAGATCAGAATGCGTTCATTGGCTTCCAGATTTACGAATCACGGGAAAGACATTCTGTCTAGATCGGCTGAAGTACTTTCGTGTTTTGTCTCTCCTGCGCACGCGACCCCAATTTGTTCCCTGTCCTTTGTTCCTTCTTCCTGATCATTATTCGTAATCATTTTCTTGTGTCGTATTTTATTTTGTCGTATACTGTAAGTAGCAAATTTTTGATTGATTGTACTATTTTGATATTGAAGATATTTTTTTGAGCAAGTAACTTTAACTTATTTAGCTAGAAAATATTGTTAAGTCATTTTATTGTATTATTGTTGAATTTTCTTTGAGTTATGTATTTTTGTTTCTAGTTAAATATTTTAATTTTACTTGCATGATTTTGAACTATGTAATTACCGTTTAAATTTTGTACTTTGAGATTCATCTTATTTGCTAATTGAATTTTGTGGTTATCGCTTAAATTTTGTATTCTGATATTTATTTTGTTTGCTAAATTTATTAGCGTCACTTGAGTTAACTGATGATTGGTGTAATTTAAATTGTAAATTGTAAAGTATTTTGATTTCGCATTAATTTGTTATATTGATGATATTGTATGAAACTATTGCCTATCGTTGTAATTTCTATTGTATCGACTTTTATTTCAAGTTCGATTTGTTTGATTTTATCATGTTTGTATGTTGGATAAATCTGCTGTGCCCCCTCATGTTTAGATGAACAGGCTGTCGTTTTCAACGGTGTCCGAGCGAGATTCAGATGTATAGCAGCACCAGTTAATTGTGGAAACCGAGCTTGGATCAGCCAACGAAAGATTTCGACCATCCAATAAATCGAGCAGTAATTATGGATTGGATGATGATGTTTATGACGTACTAAAGCCCGCGGGGCGTATTCCGATTTTGAGGGCGATCATTCTCATGATGTCTCCATCAACGATCACGCCGCTTTGTTGCGCTGTACATTCTGTCATCTCCTCGGCGCTGACGAAAACGCAGAAGAAGATCTTCCTTTAGCTAGACCACCCGCTAACCAGCAGACATCAAACATTCGTATATTACGCTGTATTCCATATCATGCAATATAACAACTCGTATTACAAAATTGTAAGTAATTTTTTATTTAATTATTTATCGCATTTCCGAAACGAATTCTCGAAAAATGAAATAAATCCCTATCCCGTTAAGTTCCTTTTTGAGATTTGTCAAAGCTTCTCATTTTGCGTCAACATTCCGCTTTGACTGGCGCCCACCTAATTTACCAACATCACAAAATAAAGTTCCTACCAACCCCACCTACGACCCCGCTCTCCTCCAAACAACTGGCCCCGGTGCCCATTATGGGTGACAGGTAGGATAAAAATCAGATGAATAAAATATTTCAAAATTTGAACACTTTGATAAAATTTAACTTTAACATCTAATATTTTTCTTCATCTAAATGTCACAATATATATATATATATATATATATATATATATATATATATATACATATATATGCTTGAAAGAATTAAATATTTTAATTATTTATAAATTATAATGTTGCCAGTTTTTCAGAAAAACTATTCAAAAGTTATTAATATACATAAATTTCTTTTATGCATAATAAATATAAAATTTAATTTTTGAATAATGCTGCCAACTTTTGGTAAAGAAATATACAATTTTTATTCCTATTTCTTAGTATTTGCGTAATAATACCAAAGTAGTGTATATATGGGTTTACCCATACACTTCAAATATTTTTTACTATTACCTTTTTATGACGCTTTCAATGTATAAATACGAATTGTAACATTGTAAACAAAAGTTAAATAGATATTTTATAAATGATTCTATTTGTAATATTATGTTGTTTTACACAAATTGTTTTAAATGCCATAAGTAAAAAAGGTTATTTTTAATTTAAATGTATTTGATGTAATTATATTTGAGATTTTCCCCGAAAATTTTGCAAGTTACTCAATCATTGAATCGGTTTGTCAAACTATGCAACAATGACCGGACAGTTATCCATAGACACGTGTTTTGCTTTTTAGGATCTTATCAGTATGATGATTTGATTAATATCCGAAAACATTGATGCAGTTGTATATCCAAATATCTATATTATTTTTTTCTTTATCAGTCCCAACACTTTTCATTAGACATAATTCCATAATCCTACTAACACTGAAGTAAAATTACATAACAAAGAAATATTCCTTTGACAATTTATTTTATTTTTTATTTTCCAACTTTTTAAACTTTATACTATAAGATAATTGCTTAAAATAATTAATATATTGCAATTTAACATAATTGCAATTTATTTTTCTATTAAAAATTCTAACACTAAACAAAAATATTTATCATTTCTTAAGGGCTTACACACCTCTGACCTTGAACTTAAAATACAAGAAACAACACACCAACACATGCATAGATAGAAAACTCACCTTAATACTTTGCATTTACAATAACTAATATTAGAATTCAACAATCTTTAGTGCAATTTCGAATAACAAGAACTTGAAACACAATTGTAAGCTGTCATACGAAACTACCGCTATAGCTAGGTGTTCCCTCTGTAATTGTAGGCCCGACATTGTTACTAGCAAGTGGCCTGGCACTAACTTTAGTTCGTTCGATAAATCAAATGTGAGAAATGATTTATAAATACATGCAATCTTTGCAACGCACCTAACCAAGCTTTACTTACTTAATAAAGGGAAAATATTTTAACTGAAATATTTTATGTACAAGTACTTGTTTAAGAAAATAGAATTAAATTTAACATGATACAGCAATATAGAGCGATATAGAGTCCCAAAATTCGCGCAAGAACTAATTTTGATAGAAAACACAAATTTTTAATTAAAAATTGTAAATTTTTTATTGATTCATAAAATATACAATATAGCAGTACAGTATAGTTGATAGTATATAAAACTGTCTGCTCTCACGCTGTTTGTACCGCACAAATGGTGCAAAATTTAAATCTTGCGTGAATATTAGGTCATTCTTAAGTTTGAATGAAAAATAATTGATTATTTGATTATGAAAATCATTCGAGATATCTCGAATTAAATAAAAGTTGTTCAAATTAAGATTGAAATAATTCGGATGATGATATGTTTACAATTTTACATGTAATATATTTCTTTTATAATACAGAATAAAATTGTAAATAATTTATAGAAATTTACCTTAGACTTTTTTGTGCATACTCCAAAAAAAATCAATCTTATTCAGTTTCTAAGTAATAAATTTGTTAAACACAAATAGTATGTAATTAAATTGAAATAATTATACTTTTCTGTAAAAATTATTATTGTTATTTTGATTAAACATTCAACCAAAAACAAAGGGAAAAGTGAAATATTTCCATACAAATATATGCAAAATAAATTATAATATTGAAAAAAACCTTAAGAGTATTTTTTTTTAATTATTCGATATCAGCTCCAGTCAACCTGACCAAGTAACAAATAACATAACTACATAACCATGGAACTAGAGCCGAATTTACAGAGGTGGAGGCCCCTGAGCGAATGTTTGATGGGGGCCCACCGGCGGACAGAAAAAATTTAGTTTTCATCATTGAGTGTTGATTTTTTTCTTTCCTTTAGTATAATATGCATATAATAAAGAATTATATTACAATTTTAATAACATTTTTAATAAAAAACATTTTATTTTTTGCAAATATATGTTATTCATTTATTTATTTATAATTTCCTTTCTTTTTACAATTTTAAAGAGGCACTTTTCTAACTTTTCGCATGGCAAAGTCATTTATCACGTCCTGAAAAGATAACTCTCTTAAGATATCTTTATTAATGCTTAAATTCGCAAAATCGTTTAGGCGCTTTTAGGTCATTGAAGTTCGCAACATGATTTTTGATTAATTTTAATTTTGTAAACGACCTTTCAGCAGTGCAATTAGTTATCATTAAACATATTGTCTACTGCACAAAAATTTAATAAAAAAATGATATAAATAAATGATTTTTTGTAACGCAAGAAATAAAAATGTGTTAATGGCACAAGAATGCAAATTTCACAACTTACAATAACAACAAAATTTTATAAATAAAGTTTTACCATATTTTGTTTGTACTTGTCGGGGACCCCTTCTTTGTGGGGGCCTCTGGGCAGCCGCTCACTTTTCCCACACTTAAATCCGGCCCTGCATGGAACTACGAACACTAACGGAATTCTACGGAAGTTAGTTTGAAAGAAGTGGGGAAGGAAATAATTAATTATATTTAATTTTAAATTCCTATATAACTAAAAAGTAATAATGAAAGTATGTATTTAGTTAAATACTCTAATTTTAGTAGGACTATTTTATTGTACCCCCTGTTACATACACTTTTTACTTTTATTAATAAACAATTCAGAAATTAAAATATTTTTATTATTATAATATTTAGTTATGAAAAAATGCATTCAAATATTGTATATTGTATGTAAAACGTTGTGATGTTGATACCATCTAGCGATTATAATATAATATGACAGATACAATAGATATAATCGTTCATTCTATTTTATTTTCTATTATCATTTTTTAGTGATAGTGATTTTATCATATATCAATATTTGAGTAAATTTTTCTAATTAATTTGTAAATTAATATACCACGTTTTTGAAACGGACTAAAAAGTATAAAATAATTTCTTCTAGTAAAACGTGAGGCGCACTTCTTACTATTATCTATTGCATGCGCCCCACGTTTTTCTAAGAGAAATTATTTTATACTCCTACTTTTTAGTCCATTTTAAAAACATAGTATATATATTTTTTGGTTTTTTATTATATAAATAATTATATTCTGTTTTTAGTATAGTGTGTGAGTATTTTCTGTAGTTTCTCTATGAGTTTTATGTTTGGAGAAAACTAATTGCGTGGTAGTAGAAAGAGTTTGTGCCACATTCTTTTGAGTATATGGTATGGTTGTATATGTATGTTAATATTGCATTGTCATTCAGTTCTGAGCTATGCTTAAAATTTCAAGTCTCAAGCTCATCGTAAGTTAGTTTAAAATCGATTGCAAAATTTTTACCGAACAAACAAACAACATACAGGAAAGAAAGCAAGTTAATAAAAACAAAATAAAAATAACTAGTTTATGTAATTTCCTCGCAACTATTTTAACTAATTATTTTTTTGTTATGTAGGGAAGTATAAAATAAAATTTATAGTTCACTTTAGATATTTACCAATAAAAATACTGAAACATAGCAAATATTCAGTAAACAGTGTAAATAACTGAACACATTCGGAATGCAAATAAACGCTCGCAATTTACACATATTTAGCGAGTGATTTATGCGTAATGCAAAGTAATTGACAGAAAATCCTGCATAATTTCATTCAAACAAATATCATCAAAAGCATAACGATACTCTTGTATTCTTATACTAGACGGTAAGAAATTTATTAATAAAATAGATAGTCCAACTTAAAAGTTTTACTACCTACTAAACAAAATCAAAAGCACTATACATCTTATTCGTTTTTATTTAAATATGTGCTTTATTTTGTATTTTGCGTTACAAAATTTTCTATTTATATCATTTTATACTAGGACTCTAAGCATATTTAAACTAAACAAAATTACATTAAATAAATGACAATAATATTTTTTAATTTAATCATTTTTTAAATACGATGTAGTTCTGTCCAATTTATGAATCTATATATTTATATAAAATAAATAGAATCTTGACACCAGTGATCTAAAATGTTTTATCTTATAGCAGTTACGTGCATCAAGATAGATATTTTCATGAACGGATAATAAAAATTCGCAAATATCAATAGATACGTACAAACCTGTACTTGACTTATATCAACAATATTAAGTAAATTATTTTGACAACGCTATCGGAAAACCCAAGCTAAGAAATTAATACGTAGATAAACATTTTTTACAGCGAAAATGTTGTATGTTTGGTTTTTCGTCATTTTCATATCATTTTGACATTTTTAAGAAAACGAAATTGGGCGAAAAAACATTTTTTTTTTTTTTCAAATTTACCTACTAACCCATTTTTCTCCCCTTTCCAAATAAGCTATATTATTACACAGAAATGCAGTGTATGTGACAATCATATACGATGTGTCTAAGAAAATAATTTACAATGTGCTTATATATATATATATATATATATATATATATATATATATATATATATATATATATATATATATACAGTGCGATATTTTTATCTCTGAACGTATGAACTGAACTACATATAAATTCCCTATGTTCAATTTTGAAAATAACACATCAATCGCGTGAATACATCCCTGAGAGCTATGCAACCAATCTTACATAATGTGACAGTTATTTGAAAAAATTAAATTACAAAATATTTAGAAAGCATTAAATTATTCGCATTATTTCAAGAAATTTGTTCAAAAATGTATACAAAAGAAGAAAGATTACAAATTTTGCGTTGGTATTTCGACAAAAATAGTTTGAGAAATGTGAGAGATTTATTTGCTGTTAAATATCCTGACAAGACCATTCCATCCATTGGCACAATTCACAATATTATTGAAAAATTTAAAATTAATGGGAATTGTTAACAATGTCCTTATTGGTCCTTTTTTCATTGAGGTAACTCTCAATAAAATTAAATTTTTAGAATTGCTACAAAACCAGATTGTACCAAAAATTCAAACGTGTTGCACGTTTTCTTGATGAAACTTTTGCAGGTCATTGGATTTATCTCCAAACGATATTTTTCTTTGGAGTTACTTAAAATCTAAAATTTGTAGTAACGTTGTTATAGAAAATACAGCAAAATTAAAATAATGAGTACTCAGAGCTTGTACTGAAATAAATTCAGATTTTTTAAAGAATAGTGTACAAAAGTTTAGAGATAGATTAGGTTATTGCTTAGACCACAATGGAGGACATTTCAAACATTTTTTATAAATTAATAAATTTAATAATTCAATTAAATATAAATTAAATAAAATATGTCTTATATTTATTTTTATAATATTATTTATTTATTAGTATTTATAAATTTAAGTGTGTGCGTTCAGCAATTTACAATAAATGACCATATTCTATTAAATCTAATACCAATTATCTACTATCATAGATTATTTTAGACACTTATGAAATATTATGTTGAATAAATAATTCTTCTTTTTTTCAAATAAACATCATATTATGTAAGATTGGTTGCAAAACTGTCAGGGATGTATCCACGCGATTGATGTGTTATTTTTAAAATTAAACATAGGGAATTTATATGTAGTTCAGTTTATATGTTCAGAGATAAAAATATCGCACTGTATATATATATATATATATATATATATATATATATATATATATGTAACAGGGCCGTATTTATGCATAGGCTACATAGGCTGCAGCCTATGGGCCCGCACCACAAAGGGGCCCGCACCACACGTTTCAAATTTAAAGTAAATAATTGTTTAATCGATAATCTTCTAAGTATTTTACTTAAATTTTCATAAAACAGAATATTCTAATAACCCGACTTGCAACCAGTGACAATACACTTCACTAGTACACACAGACAGCTTCATTAGTACTAAGTGTAAGCGCAAACCAATTAGCCACTAAGATTATTTGATATTTTCATTTCTAAGTTTATTATTTATTTTTTTTAAATACTTTATTTTAATTAAATATGTGTAAGTAAAATTTACTTGTTTGTTACATTCCTTTTTTATCTTGCATTTTCCTACTATGTTTATTTAAAATTATAAAATTACAACCCCCCCCCCCTTAAGGGCCCACACCACAAGTTTAGCCTAGGGGCCTACAGATCCTAAATACGGCCCTGATATGTAATGTATCTCAAAAATAAATGTACTCAGCTATATAAAACTTTTCTAAAGATTTTGCTATACAATGTGTCTATTAAATCAATTATAAAATGTGTCTATAACCTATTGTACACAATATGTTTAAAGAATTATACATTCAATGTGTCCTACCTTCAAGTTAGGCGGAACGTAAGATGACCTCAAATTACTTGGAGGAGAATGGTTTTAAAAGAAAACAAGAAAGTGGAAAAACTTAAAGCAAAATTAAAAATTTAGTCAAAAACCCCTTTGCATCTCCTAGGAACTATAATATATATATATATATATATATATATATATATATATATATATAATGCAGGCTTACTTCCAATAACTTGGAGGAGAATGGTTTTAAAAGAAGCGCAAGAAAGTTGAAAAAGTTGGATCAAAATTTAAAATTTTCCTTATGTATATATATATATATATATATATATATACATATATATATATATATATATATATATATATATATATATATATATATATATACATATATATATATATATTAGAAAATCGAAAAAGTTATGTGTCTACTGTATTTTGAAATACCTACGTTGTTGTATGCGTAGTTAATATTGGGTTTAGCTGCAAAAGCATAAAAAGACTGCTGTGTAAATGAGATTTTTACGTAGGGTATGTTGTGTATCTAGAAGAAATTGGTTACAAAATTTATTAGTGTATGATGAGTGCGGAATTGAATAAAATGTAGGAAAAATTGACGTGTTAGTAGGAAGTTAAGGTGTTTTGGTCCCCTTAAGCAAATGCCTGGTGAACGTTTGTTTTAAAAAAAATTATATGAATAATTTTGAAGCTATATGTTTGCATGTGACCGTCCAATAAGTAGCTAGAGTTGTATGATTCCGAGTGTTCTGCGTCAGCAAATGTTTTCAAGTAATAGGAATAGAAAAACATGTATGAGATGGATTATATGAATGTAGATGAAGTTAAAGTTACTTGTCTGGATAGGATAGTGGAAAGAATTTTTGTCACACCCGTTTGAGTACATGGCGTGATTGTGTATGTATGTATGTATATATGCATTAATTACATTTATTGCAAATATTTTATGACTGAAAATATTCGGATAAATAACAAAAGAAATACGTATAGGTATCTAAGTTATAGTAGATTTACTTGTAATAACTTTATTTCACATTAATTTTCTAATATCTTCTAATACTTCAATTAAATATATTAGTTTCTTCTATAAGCTACTATTGGTCTGACGAAACTATTACATAGCGAAACTATAGTCACCAAAATAAATATTTTTGAAACAAAAAACCAAGGAGTTATTACTTACATATCATAATAAATATATTAATTCTAATCTATATATTCACGATGCTATAATATCTAAAACAATAAAACTAATATTATTTATCATAGTAATTAGTAAAAAAAATTGTAATAATCTATTGTAATAAAAAAAATAAAAACAATTGTAATCTTCTATCTTTAAAACAATTTATTAATGTAAGACAACCTGTTCAACAATGCTTTTACAAATGGTGTATTTTATTGTTGTTATTTAACTAGATATTCATAGATAAGTTACTTTGCATGATTAGCTCATTAACCTAGAAACAATTGTATAGATTAAAAAGAAACAAATTGTAACAATATCGCCATTAATAATTTATGTTAAATTATAATGCGTTGACACTTTATTATATATTGAAAACATAATTACTTTGACGATTTATTAATAACTTGTTAAGGTTGCAAAATAATGAATATTAATAATTTATTATAATTTTGTCTGTTGATAAATTATTGAAATTACATACGAAAGTAGTCTCAGAAGTACGCAATCTGACATATAAATGGCGGTTGTTGTTTGAAACGAATGACTATGATACCAATTTTATAATGCTAAAGTTTCAAGTTTGACGACGCTACGTTGTTTAGTGTTTGTTTGGGGCAGCCATTAATAGCGAACAACTTTCAGAGTAAATTTGTAAACATATGGAAAAAATTAGTCATTGTTACGTGGATACAATACGCTTTTATTTGGAAGGCCTCAGTTCAAACAATATCAAAGCGGAGTTAAATACAGCTACTCTGGCGGACTGGTCCTTCGTTTACAACAGTAAAATATTGGGAGGCAAAGTTTAAATTAGCTGCCGTACAAGCTACCAAGACTAATATCGCAGTGGTCGATCTAATGAGGTGACCACGGCAGAAATGGTGAACAAAATCTACAAAATGATATTTGATGACTAAAAATTTGGGCATGAAAAAGAAAAAACAGCTTCGCGTGTGTGGCGTGAAGTTACACAGCAATAAAACCGAGTTTTTGCGTCGATTCATAACCATAGATAAAACACGGGTCCATCAATTCACACTTGATATAAAAGAACAGCCAAGACAAAATGAACTGAAAAGGGAGAATTGGTTCCAAAGAAAGCTATTTTAAGAAACTCGACGATTCTCATTATAAACGCAGCGTATCGAAGCAGCTGTTAAACATCTCGCTGGGGAAAAGTGTATTAAGCTAAAAGGAAAGTATGTAGAGAAATAAAGATAAGTTTCCCAATTTTTTTTTATTAGGTCCGGTACTTATAGAACTATCCTCGTAATATTTAATTTTATTTTCTCCCTATGTACACCAACTGACTTGACTGTACAATAATATTGCACTTAATTGTAATTTAAAATAAATCGCGATTTTATGATTCGATTTACTAAATAATTTCTTCATGATATTATGTTGAAAAATGTCAAGTTTATGCAAAATCTATATATGGTAGTTTGTAACATGTTTGACCTGTTCCAAAATGATTTCTTTTGTACATACACATAGACCAACGAATATATATAAACTACAAGCGGCGGTTTGATTTTATTCTCTTACCGATATTTCGCATAGCAAAACTGCAAGCCGGTTATTTCCAAAGAGATAAATGGATTAAAATTTCAATTTAAAACCAGGTAAGAATCGGGAACCACCGCGTGTCAATAATTTGTATATATTTATTATTATCTAAGTGACAGCTAAAAATAAAATTATATTCTCTATATATATATATATATATATATATATATATATATATATATATATATATATATATATATACATATATATATATATATATATATATATATATACATATATATATATATATATATATATATATATATATATATATATTTTCTTATTTTATACACCATTGCTATATAATCATATACATTACCTAATCCTAACCTATTGTTTATTTTCATAATAAATATTTGGTTATGTTGATTTGTAATCTTGCTATTATTGATAGGACAATACAATATTAATTTCAAGTTCACATTTAAAATTGCTGTGTCAAATATTTTCAAAAATATGCTATAGAATAAATAAAAATATATTCCAAGACCTTTATAATCCGATATTCCACAAACGGTACAGTTTTATTTTTCAAACTAGGGATTTTCGACCGCGGCATGCAGTTTTCGTGCTTCTACACAACAAGGAAATAGGTTTTTCATATCATAAAAATCCATTTCTATATTTTTTACTATAATACATAATAATGTAATACTATAATATAATTAACATATATATATTGTGACAAAAACACTTTTTGTCACGAGTCAAATTTTATAGAAAATAATTGTGTTTTATAAAGTATTTATTTTTTAGTGAATTGGCAATATTGATTTGATGTGTAAAATTAGCAGGCACATAAATAGGCTGGTACAAGTGAAATATCTCTCTCTCCGGTGAGCGCTGTCCACTACTGGTCCGTCTCGCTATGTCTGTTGTAGTATTTGAAGGTTAATTACCATGCGGTATTGAAAAGTAATGTATTCAAGATTGGATTGTTTCGTTTGGATTTGAAATGATGTAAGTTGACAATTTATTTATTTTGTATTATGTTTGAATTGTTATTCATGAGATTTTATTGATATTTGGATTTTAGTAACGTAAATTTTTGCTCTCATGAATACAATGATGGTCAACTTACATTTGATTTCGTTTTGTATTTTTGTAAAGCCAATTTCTTTCTTGAATGATTTTATCAGTTATTTTGTTTTGAGTTATAATTTGTAGAGTTCAATTTATTAGAGTTTGTATCGTTATAGTTTATTTGATGATTAGTAATTGTGAGATGATAAATTAACCTTGAAGCAGCACAGATTCCCGTTCCAATCCTCATTTCTTTCTTTTGTAAATGCCAGTAGATTTTCCTTTCCGTTTTCCGTTTGTGAAAGTTCTTTAGTGCGTATCATTGTCTGTATTTGTAAATTTCGAGCCCTCGCTAGAGCGCGTTATGATCTTCAGATTTTGGTTGCAGTGCGCGACACTGCGGTTGATAATTTTATTCGCGTTTAAAACGTATCGGCGTTTTATTGTTCGAACTTTTGTAGAGTTCGGGATTGTTGCAATACGAGTTATTTTGAGGCCCCCGTGCCATTGTTCGTATTGCGATGATTTTTTGCTTTATCGTATCGTATATTTTTGCTATTATCACAGCACTTAAATTTTAGGCTGAAGAAGCTGTATCGGCTGTGATGATATTTTGTTTGAGTATATTTTTTTGGTGGCCACGTCGTAATTCTCGGTGAAATACCCTATGTTTTCGTGGGCTACTCCTATAAGATCAGAATGCGTTCATTGGCTTCCGGATTTACAAATTACGGGAAAGACATTCGGTCTAGATCGGCTAAAGTACTTTCGTGTTTTGTCTCTCCTGCGCACGCGACCCCCCCTCTGTTCCATGTTCTATGTTCCCTCTTCGTGATCCCTTTTCTTTGTTGTATGAATGACGTGCAGTAAACTGTAAGTAGCAAATTTATTGATTGTTGTACTATCTTGAAATTGAATATTTTTGTTGAGCTAGTAACTTTAACATATTTAGCTAGAAAACATTGTTGAGTCATTTTATTGTAGTATCGTTGAATTTTCTTTGAGTTACGTATTTTTGTTTCTAGTTGAATATTTTAATTTTGCTTGTATCATTTTTGAATTATGCTATTTTCACTTAGCTTTTGTATTATGCGATTATACTGTTGTTACCTATTTTGTGTGCTAAGTGAACTATGCAATTATCGTTTAAATTTTGTTTTATGAGATTATACCGCTTTTATTATCTATTTGGTTTGCTGATTGAATTTTGTTATTATTGCTTAAATTTTGTACTATGATATTTCTTTTGATTGCTAAATTTATTAACATTGCTTGAGTTGATTTACGATTTGTGTAATTTAAATTGTAGCTGGTAAATTATTTTGATTTTGCATTTATCTGTTATATTGATGATTGTATGTTTGTATTTAATACCTCTGTTATTTCAAGTGTATCAACTTTTGTTTCAAGTTCGATTTGTTTGATTATCTTACATTTGTTAGTTCGGATTATTCTGCTCTGCCCTCTTATGTTTAGGGACCAGTCTGTGACTTTCAAAGACGTCTGAGTGGGAATCAGTCGTATTAGCAGCATCAGTCTATCTTGGAAGCCGAATTTTGGATCAGCTGCTGAACGAGATATACCATTATACAAATCGAGCACGAAGTAGTGACTGTACGATTTATGCTGAACGTACGAACGCCAACTGGGCATAATCAGATCTCGAGAGCGACCATTTTCTGGCAGTCTTCATCAACTACCAAACCGCTACTGCGTAATGCGTACTGTCGTCCCCTCAGCGTCTACGAAAGCTCAGAAGAAGATCTACTATAGCTAGACCACCCGCTAACCAGCAGACGTCAAACAATCTGTCTAGATACACTATTACGAATGACATACATTTTTTTTGTATTGAAAAAGAACACGTAACTCTGTAGCGAATAAAAATCATCAATATAAGATCATTACGTTTCAACTATCATCAGGTATATTCTTTTATTTAATTATATTATTGCATTTCCGAAACAAATTCTCGAAAAGTGAAATAAATCCCTATCCCGTTAAGTTCCTGTTTGAGATTTGTCAAAGCTTCTCAATTTTGCGTCAACATTCCGCTTTGACTGGCGCCCACCTAATTTACCAACATCACAAAGTAAAGTTCCTACCAACCCCACCTACGACCCAGCTCTCCTCCAAACAACTGACGCCGTGCCCATTATGGGTGACAGGTAGGATAAAAATCAGATGAATAAAATATTTCAAAATTTGAACACTTTGATAAATTTTAACTTTGAACATCTAATATTTTTCTTCATCTAAATGTCACAATATATATATATATATATATATATATATATATATATATATATATATATATATATATATATATATATATATATAGGTACCGGGTGTCCAAAAAGAATGGAAACTATTAAATATCTCGAGAACGGCACATCGGATTACAAAGTTACAAAACAATTTTTCCTTTATTTTTGAAAATCTATTTAGGGGTAATATGCAAAAACCACCCACATCTCCCCTGGTGAGGGGGGCGGGGGCAAGTTTTAAAATTTAAATAGTAACACCCATTTGCATTCTCCATAAAAAACTGTTTCTGGATTTGCAAATTGAGCCCCCCAGCTCCATTCCCCTCGGAGCAGGGAAGGGGAGAAAATTTGAAAATTTTTGCAGAAACTTTCACTTTTTATTGCAGTTTTGGATTCTCTTTCTAAAACTGGATATAAAATTGAAAAACGCACCTCCACTCTCACTCCCACACCTAAATCCAGCACAATTTATCACCAGGTATTATTTGAGATGAAAAGTTGGTACCCATCCGCATGTGTGGGAGTGAGAGTGGAGGTGCGTTTTTCAATTTTATATCCAGTTTTAGAAAGAGAATCCAAAACTGCAATAAAAAGTGAAAGTTTCTGCAAAAATTTTCAAATTTTCTCCCTTTCGCTGCTCCGAGGGGGGTGGAGCTGGGGGCTCAATTTGCAAATCCAGAAACAGTTTTTTATGGAGAATGCAACTGTGCAATAAAAAATGGGTGTTACTATTTAAATTTTAAAACTTGCCCCCGCCCCCCTCACCAGGGGAGATGTGGGTGGTTTTTGCATATTACCCCTAAATAGATTTTCAAAAATAAAGAAAAACGTGTTTTGTAACTTTGTAATCCGATGTGCCGTTCTCGAGATATTTAATAGTTTCCATTCTTTTTGGACACCCGGTATATATATATATATATATATATATATATATATATATATATATATATATATATATATATATATCAGTCTTGTATCAAGTTTTGTTGACATTCAAACATAAATTCAACACGTCTTAAAAACTAGTTTATTTATTTTAGTTTTTTTTTTTCTATTTGTTTATTTATTTATATATTTACCTTTATGGTGTCCACTGACAATGAGAAATTTATTGATTTACACATATTTTAATTTATCTACAACAAAAATAATAAAATAAATATTACATTTTTGTTATTTTATACTTTATTTTAAATTTGAATATACGAGGGTTGTTTTTATATTTCTTAATTGGGCATCTGTTGCAATTGTTGCCATCTGGAAACTGACGTCTCTATCGTAAAGTTTGACATTTTTACGGCTCAGAAAGTTTTGGCGTGTACGAACGCTATTTGTGTTGTTTACAGTAACTTTATTTCGACCAAAAAAATTTAATTAAATCGGGAACATTTTCTGTTATTATCTTTTAGAAGTTTCGACGTGGATAAACTCAACAGTGGTGCATCGATGATCTTAATTCGACTTTTGGCAACGAAGCACCATCAAGGATCATTGTTCAATTGTAGCCGTATTTCGCTCAACAACAAATTTCGTAAAATTGGTTCAAACACATGCTTGCAATAGTGTATTAATCTTTATAGAGAATATTTTAAAAAACAATAAATCTATTATCAATGATAAATATTTGTTTTCGTCCTCTAATGCCGATATATAAAAGATAACACACGTATAAATGTTTATTTTGGTATTTGCTTTTAATAAGTTTGCAACTTTTTTGTACTCAACTTTGCTTCGTGAATAGTATGTTAAAAATATTTAATTAAAAAAAAATTCACCCTGCATATATTTTCTCTATATCTTTTTAAAGCGCAAGAGTACACCTCAAAATAAATCAATAAACTTTAAAACGCCTTAGTAAAAGTCGTCTCATAAGGAAGATAAAAACTCTTTTAGTTTTTACATTAAACGATTAATTTGTTTTAAATTTTAGTCATCTACTACTTAATCAGTATTGTTCATTACAAAAAATATTCGAAGTTATCATCATTTTGTATACAAGATCTTGCTCGGCATATCCACGACTCCACATACTATGCAAGGTCGTCGAGATTTTTAAAGGACAAGGTAAAAATAATAAATTTTTTGTCGAACAAAGGTGATAGTAAAAGTGAATTACTGAGATAACAACATTACCGGTCAAATAAAAAACGTAATAACAATTGAACAATATATATATATATATATATATATATATATATATATATATATATATATATATATATAATGTTAATGTAATTTATAAATGTTAGTATACAAAAATTATAAATTAAATTATGTGAATTTTAAGAGAAAAGTATTTTAAATGAATTAGAACAAATAATATAATTTTTTTGTTCAGCAAAATAAAATAATAATATTTAGTGTTAAAAAGAAATACAATCAATCAATAATTCATATATTTGATTTAGTTTGTATTTTAATTTATTTTAATGCAGATATTTCGCCAATAACAAATAAAGATATTACCATTATAATCAAAAATTAAATAATTACCTAAAAACAAATTAAAAAAAAAAAAATGTGCATACGCCCTACGTAACAACATTTTTTCAAATTCTTTATCGTATCCCATGCATAAAACATAAAACATCTTTATGATTAAGTTCGGTATCATTTTAATTTAAATCAAACGTTTTGCTATATTGCACATATCGTTATTATGATAATATATAAAAATTATATAAATAATAAACAAACAAAACATATAAATAAGTTACTAGGCAACAAAATAAGTAACTAGATCATAAAATTTATAAATATTCAATTAAAGGAAGCCAAATACATATTTAATTCAATGTTACGTCACACTGATTGATGTTATCTTTTTCTTTAACAGTAGATTAATAGAAAAAACAAAAAGAAAAGATAACATCATAATATCAGATAATAATTTTATTACAATCTAATACTAAATAATATACGTTCTCGTGAAATATTGTGTGTAATTGATCAAATTAGTAATATATACCTAATTTATTTGTAATAACTTTTTAAATACTAGTACTAATAAATTGCTAAAAAAAAATATCGTTTGGCAAATTATACTGGTAGTGCACAACTTCGCTAGTGTCAAAAATCCCACATGTAAATAAATGCATTGAATAAAATATAAACTGTTAAAAACCATGCCTAGCAGCTATCCCATTTGTATCAAAGGTCATTGGTACATATTTTAAATTGTTAATTTTTCCATTATGTAGTTATCGAAGTGGGAACATTTGTAAACTAAGCGGCGATTAAGTTGTGCGACGAAACTGACAAATAATACCATCCATTGTATTTTGCAAGAAATACTAACATTTTATTTTTAAAAATAGTAAAGTAAAATAAATCTGTTAAGCCTCAAATTTCGTTCAATAGGTTTTTTATAAAAATACACAAAACAACTGTTAAATCAACAATCGAAAATACAAATATCAAAACACAAACATTTATTCTATTAGCGTATTTAAAGTTTGTTCAAATTAATTCTGTTCATATACTTAACAAACAGTCGCAAATAAAATGTTTGCGTTCATAGTAAGAAAAAAAGTAGTATTTCTCAGGTCAATTCTACAGTTGTTTTGTCATTTTAGTCCACGCATCTCAAAACTTTATTGATATAATTTTCCATTTTTGAAAATTGTGTTTTGTGGAAATACAAATTTACTAAAATAATATTTTGTTATTTAATTTTTTGTAAATATTTAACTAAATATGTAACTAATATTTTAAAATTTATATCTAAGCAAAATAATAAAATGACAAGAGGATCCAAAAGATAAGTAGTCATATGGTTAACATCATCTATATATCGGTAGCATCCCCATTTCTCCAAAATTGAAAACAAATTGTTTTAGAATTTTGTACTAATTATGTACTAATTTCGTCCTAAAAGTAAAAAATTTGAACCCCAAAAGAAACACGAAAAATGCAAATAACAAATGTGAGGGTGCTAGCTATACGTATAGCTAGCGCGCCCAATGTTAATATTTAACAAAAATTGAATAATAATACGCGTATAATGTTGTACTAATTATGTACTAATTTCGTCCAAAAGTAAAATTGTACTCCAAAAAAAAACAAATTACAAATTACAAATCCATTGTCAGCACAATATAAAAATACAAATGTTATAACACATTGTTAAAAATACATAATATTCAAAATAACAATCATGACAAACGTTCTACAACTTCGTCAATTTTTGAAGATTATATTTTGTTAGTGTATAGAATCTAAAAGGTTAGAAAAGTATTAAAATGAGGGCTCCGAACTGGAACTGAACCGAAAACGAAAAAAAAAAACGTTATTTTTGCTGAAACAAAAACCGGAACTAAATCGGAAAAAAATATTGGTTTGATACATATTCAAACACGTACGTTAACATAATCTTACTTTCCAAGTCAGTTGTTTTATTTTTATTTTCGGGGTCTTTTAGTATAGTCGCAAGTTGCAACTCCGTCTCACGCTAAAGAGTATTTGGTTTTTTTTTTGTAACGGATAAATACTCAGTTACCAAAATTGAAAATAACAAGATTAGAAGTATATGGGTAAACCCATATATAGACTACTTTGACATTTCTCGGAAAGTTGGCAACACTGTATTTTAATAATATTATAATTTATGTGGGCAATAGGAGATACTTTTCTGAAAATTTGATCAAAATCGAATAAATAATGTAGCCACAATGAATTTTTTAAAAATTTTGTGATTTTTTTTCTCGATAAGTTGGCAACACTGTATTTTGTTAAAATTGCATAATTTATTTAGGCACTAGGAAAAACTTTTATAAATATTTGATTAAAATCGGTTAAATAAAATGGTCAAAATAAATTTTTTTAAATTTTACTAATTTTTTTTCGGAAAGTTGGCAACACTGTATTTTGTTAAAATTACATAAATTACATGAATACTAGGAGAATCTTTTGTGAAAATTTGAGTAAAATCGGTTGAATAACATGGCCATAATAAAATTTTTAAAACTTTAGTAATTTTTTTCTCGGAAAGTTGGCAACACTGAAAATTAATAAAATTATGTAATTAATGGGAGCATTAGGGAAATCTTTTCTGAAAATTTGATCAAAATCGGATAAATAACGTAGCCAATATGAATTTTTAAAAACTTTAGTAATTTTTTTCTCGGAAAGTTGGCATCACTGGAAAAAAACAAAACCACATGACCATCTTGGGTACTAGACAAATTTATCCTGAAAATTTCATTAAAATCAGTTGAACCGTCTAGGAGGAGTTGCGGCCACAAAATTTTGACTTACGACCGAGCGAGCGAGCGAGCGAACGAGCGAGCTGACGACGCACACACATACACCCTCATAAACTAAGTTCAGATTCGTCATCTACAGGCTATATGAAGGATTTCTATACAATTTTTTTTTTTTTTGAAAATGTTACAGACACCGTACCAAACGCTTTACTACTTTTCCTTGCAGTCAAAGTAGTAAAAATACGGATCACTTTGAGGCAAGTGTATTTTTACATTCGAAAATATTTTAATTATTACAGGTAATTATTTTTTTCTAATTATAAATAATTAAAAATTGTACCTTAGAATTTGTTACAGTAAAATATGTTATTTTATTATTATATAATTAAAACATACATACAAATTATATAAGTTTCGAATAATAAATTATATTCTTATCATATATATTATATACTTCTAATTATTATAATTTTAATTATATATTGTATCAATTTTTTTAGTATGCTTATTATAAAAGTAAAAATAAAATGTTCTAAATTATAGTAGAAAATAAGTTTTTTAATACAAATAAAAACATTGAAAAATTTAAAAATTATTTACTCGAAACTGAATTGAAAACAAAAAGTCGAAAAACGCCGTCACGAAAACCGGAACCAAACCGATATATACAGTGTGTCCCCGGATTGAGTTCACTATAGGTGTAATCGACAAAAATTTAAGAATTTCATTTTCATGTTTTGGGATTCCGCCCTGCTTTGTCTGAAAACAATTTTAAGCATATTTTTAGTTTTCTAAAAATCAAGGTGGCCATGAAAAATGTAAAAAACTATTTTATATTCAGGTAAAGTGATTTTTTGATCAATAATACGGCATAATGTTTTTGAGAAAAGTTGTTCAAAATATGAAATTATGGCTCTGTGCAACATTTTAAAAAGATCAGTTTTAAAAAAAATGTGTTTGGACATAACGCCGACTAAAGACACTACGCACAGGGATGTAGAATTTTATGCTCTACAACTCTTATTTGAAGCTTTTTTACCTAAAATAATTAGGGAACCAGGAAATTAAGAAAGTATGATTTTACATTTTACTGTATATATATATATATATATATATATATATATATATATATATATATATATATATAAAATTATAACAGAAACTGTCATTAAACTTTTTCATAATTTTATTTATTTTTTATTAACAATTTTGTAAGGACATTACTGACGTCACAAGGCTATTGTGCGCAAGCGCAAAAAAGTTGGTGAAATATAATTTTAAAAACGTATGTCGAAACTTATGTGATATTTGAAATTTGACAGCTGTATTTCAATAGTTTTTGCAAATTTTGCAAATTACTGACTTCATCACGACATGTTTTTGCATTTTTTAGGAAATCTAGGCATCTTAAACATCACTTTTTAAGCCATTTCCAACAAAATAAAAAAATTAAAAAAAATACGCTAAATTTCCCCATTATTTTTGTTTATCTGGCAGTGGAAACAAAAATCTCATTTGGTTCAAATCTGACTCGCATTTGAAATGACAAAAAATTATATTTTTTTTTTCAAGCGTATCAAAATATCGGTATTACGTTACTATATTGCCTATGTAGAAGAAAATCATCATGCTACTAGTACAATAGTGAGAACATTAATAATTATAATAACAATAATTACTTACTATATACAATACATCATTGGTGGCAGCGTCAAAAATAACTACTTTGTCAAGTTTATTTGATCTGACATCACTGGCGGTCATATTGAAAATTATTTTGTGACAACTGTAATGTTTAATTTCGTTTTAATTTAATTTAATTATTGAAAATGTATAAAGAAGTACAAGAAATGCAGTACAAACCGCCAGATTTGTCAGAAATTACATATTCGAAAAAAAAAACATTATTTCTCACAAATTACGTAACAAATATATTGTTTTAAAACTATTAGTAAGGTTGTATGTATTTTTATTTATGTTTAGTTTAGTTTTACTTAGAAAGCTTGACGAAAAAAATAGCATATGTTACTCAGAATAGGAAGCTCCTGTTGTGTTTCGCCGAGATTGCAAAGTATCTAAGCTCGACAAAATGAAGATAGCTTTCTACTCCTTGTAATATTGTATAATATAATATTTAATGACAAAATATATCAAGTACTCAAATAATTTTTACTAAACATTTTGAAAACGTCTGACAACGGTTGACACTTAATGCCAAATACTAAACCACAATCTTGTTGCACATTTGTACAAGAAAACTCATAAAATTACAAAAACAAATAAAACAATAGTAAATTACTCATTTTCATACGTGTGGCAACTAAATAACTAAATAGACAAGAATAGAAGTTTATGGGTAATCCCATATATACACCACTTTCATATTATTACATAAATGATAAGAAATAGGAATACAATTTTTTTTTTTCACCAAAAGTTGAAAACGCAATATTTTATTAATACTATATCATTTATGTAGGTTCCAAAAGTATCTTATGTAAAAATTTGATTAAAATCGGATAAATAATGCGGACATAATAATTTAAAAAAAATGTATTACTTCTTTTCTCGGAAAATTAGTAACACTGTATTTCAATAAAATTATAATTTATGTAAGCGCTAGGAGAAAATTTTATGAAAATTTGATCAAAATCGAATAAATAATGTAGCAAAAATAAAGTTTTAGCAATTTTGTATTTTTTTCGATAAGTTGAAACACAGTATTTTATTAAAATTTCATAATTTATACCGTCACTAAGAGATTCTTTTATGAAAATTTGATTAAAATTAGTTAAATAACGTGGTCAAAATATTTTATTTTTAATTTTAGTAATTTTTTTCTCGGAAAGTTGGTTACACTATATTTTGTTGAAATTTTATAATTTATTTGGATACTAGGAGAATCTTTTGTAAAATTTTGAAAAAAATCGGTTAAATAACGTGGCCATAATAAATTTTTAAATATTACTGGAAAAATACAAAATCATATTACCATCTTGGGCACTAAATAAATCTAACCTGAAAATTTCATTGAAAGCGGTTGAATCATCTAGGAGGATTTGCAATCACAAAATTTGGACTTACGATCGAGCAAGCTGATGGCGCACACACACATACATCCACATAAATTAAGTTTAGATTCGTCATCTAGAGGCTATATGAAGGATTCCTATTCAATTTTTTTTTAAAAAAATGTTACAGACACCGTACCGATCACTAGATCACTTTTTCCTTGCAATAAAAGTGGTAGAAACAGTTGCAAAACGATAATGTGATAATATTCAACAGTATTCTGTAATTTTCATGACGCACATTGCTCTTAAATTATCTTCATTTAAGCATGTTCTATTAACAGTTTCCAGTAAAATGCTTTTAGAAATTGAAGTGTATGTAAGAGTCAGTTTGTAGTTAACTGTAAAAATGGTAACATTACATTAAGTCATGGACAATTTATCATTCGGTTAATATGTTAATAATAAAAAAAAAACAAACAATTTGTTACTTTAGTTACAATATCGCAGAACTGTAATTTTCATTTTTCCAAGTTGTAAAATATGGATAATAAACATGATGAATATCATATAATTACAAGTATAAATTTTATTTCACTTTTTGTTAACAATTTTTTGACCTAAATGAAGTATTTAATTTTTATCAAATGAAAATAGTAAATTTATTTTCTAATAAAATTAATAAATATAAATTTATTATTATTGAACTCACACACATATTGATTTTTTCATAATTAAGTTTAGTTTCTGTTATTAAATTTTTTCGAACATCTACTAAACGTTTAGTTAAAAAATTTATGTGAATGATTTTGAAGCTATATTTTTATGTGAACGTCCGATGAATAGCTGGAGTGGTATGATTGAGAATGTTTTGAGTGAGCGGAAGTTTTAAATTAGTAGGAATAAAAGAGCATATATGAGATATCTTAGGATGAATGTGGATGAAACTAAAGTTGCTTGTCTGGATAAAGATGTTTGAAGGAAACGATTTCGAAATAATGGAAACAGTTTGTTCCTCACTCTTTTGAGTTCATGGCGCAATTGTGTAGGTATGTATGTATTAAATTTTTTCAATAAACAAAACAAAAACAATTTTGAAACAACTAGTTTATCTACAAGTATTTAAAAAAAAATTATATAAGTTGATTCTGAAAACAAAAATTTCGTTTTATTCCACAACATTTTTCCAAACACCTTTTTCAGAATGTTTTCAAATAAACTGAGTTTACCTAAAAAAAATTTCATGATGTTATCAGTACTTCCGGATAGTGTATTGTTAGTTTTTAAACAAACACCAACAAGTTTCGTAAAAATAATTTTCAAAAACAAATAATTTTATTTCTCATATGATGCTGATTTTTTAACGGACACTATTATTTGTGCTTCGCTCAAAAATTAGTTTATTATATTATTCCAAAAGCTTGTAAAAGATCAACAATTAAATTTTGTATTAATAATCGATGTTTCGACAAATTAATTTGTACAATTTACTAAAATATTTGTATTAAATAAAATATTTAAAAATTTAATTATAATTATAGATACGAGTATTATATGTACTAACTAATGCATAAATATAAACTTAATATTTATATAAATTTTAAACTACTTAATAAAATAAAATAAAAAAATACTCATAATTATTTGGATCAAGTATTTTGAAATATAATTATCAATTCAATGAGTTACAAATTTTTGTCTTATCCAAGCTGACAGGTACAATTTAATAAATGCTTTTTGCTTTTAATTGCGCATTAAGTTTTTCGAAAGTATTTATTCATTTACTTTTTTAATTTTATTTCTTATTTATTTTCTTTTTTTTAATGTAATTCTTTTATTTATTTTATTTTTATTATTATTTATTTTCTATTTATTTATTTTTCATAAATCGGTATTATCACTTCAAAACAAACCTATTACATTTTAAAAAAAAAATCATATTTAATACAAATTTTACATCAAATAAAAAGAAAACATTTTTTTAAATAAAAATAATGTATATTTATCCGGATTTTATTTATATATTTTACGTATAAGTAACAAACATTTAATTTGCCCATATTTATTTTTCAAAATCTTTAAGTTGGTTATAAAAATTAAATTTTAGTTAAAATGTTAATCCAGAACTTTTTTTGAAATAATTTCTTTTAAAATATTTACAAATAAAACATAAAATTTCCGATCAATTCCCGCTTTTCACGCTTCTCCCGTACACCTTGATTTTGCATTAATTTCAATTTTTTAAAATTGAGATTTGAAGGACTATTTTAAAAAAATAATATGCAAATTTTTTTTTTTCATATCATCCGGACTGGAAAATTTAATTTTAACCGAACTTGCAAAATTCGTGTCTTAAAAATCATCGAAATGTCTATTATCAGATTCGTCTGCAACATTCAATTCAGATGAAAATGATTCAATTTTTACAAATTCTATTACCGATTCTTGCATATTTTTCTTAAGATCTAATTGTTTTCTCCAATAATTTATAGCTGAAATACATTGATTTTTTAAATCTAAAGCATTTTTTATTTGTTCACAGCATTTCGTACATATTATATTCGATAAATTATTATTGTCTTCTAAAAGCTGCAACAAAATACATACAGTTCATACAAAACAAAATCCAATGCACGTAATCATTCCTAATGGCGTCACGGTAAGACAGCGTTGCCAGATCATCACAATAAATAATAATAAATTTAAAATATAAAACTTAGATAGCTATGAGAAAAATGAATATCACTACCATATAGATAAAATGTCAAATTAATATATGAAAAAATGATAAAAATACCTTTACTACAGCAATTTTATTTGTATGTCAACTAAAATCGGCAACATCACATTTTCGTAATCAATACTGCCAACGTTAAACAACGCGCCGATTTCAAATTCCAAATGCATTAATATTTCGGTATGATTTATAAGATTGGTAATTCTGATTATTTCAAAAGACGTCATTGGTGACGTGCATTGGATTTTGTTTTGTATGAACTGTAGGTACAAAACGAAACAACTTATAACTAACAGTTTGATTCATTTTTATTAATTAAAATAATTTCGACTAGAATATAGTACTATCATTACCAAATCATTAAAAAGTTGTTTAAATTTTTCTCTATATTTCATATTATCACTGTCAATATCATCAAAATCAACATATTTTCTTGCTGTTCCTTTTGTACATAAACGGCATAACCATTCATTTGATTCCATTATATTTCAAAATATTTTTGGACTATGTACGTATACAGAAAAAACATGAATTATCACATATTTGTTATCTTATTTTCATACTGAAAATATTATGTCATATTCGTCTTCATAGTTCGTCTTGATACTCGTTCACGCTCGTTCATGTAAAAAAAGGTAAAATACAAACAATAGAGAACAGATGAACAGATTAATAAATTTTTTGACATAAAATAATAATTTCTTCAATGTCACCAACCGCAGATAAGAAAAATAACCGCAGCACAAAAGCTAATGTCACCAACATATAAATATAAATACTTTTGTACTAACACTAAATATACTATATACTATATACTAAATACTAAAATACTAATCAATGCTTATATGTATATAATAAAATTTTATAAATACAAATTTTCTAAGTTGTAATTAAATTTTATGTTTAATATGGTGGTGACACTGCACAAAAACGGGAAAATAATTTGATCATATTGGCTGCGTACCTTGTTTTCAAATAAATAAGTATTTGTTTTTATTTATTTATTTTTTATTTATATCAAAACAAATAACATGTAAAAAACAATGCAGTAACTAGCAAGTAACTACAACAAACTGACACGTATCGTTTTCAGTGAAATATAAGCAGTCTATCATCGTTTATTTTATTTTAATTTACTAATTAGTACAACTTGTATTTGATAAATGGCTACGAGCAACGAACCTCGTCCACCACCACGTAACAGAAGCATATTCTCTGTTCATTCAAGTTTACTTAAAGAACCAAATCCTAGAGATGTAAAATTCGTCGAAGGCAGTACTTCAGTTCCGAATACATCATGGATGAATCGTGGCCTACAAGCGCCGATGCAAGCGCCGTATTACCCGGAAGAATCATACATTGTAAGATTATTTATTTTTCTAATCTATTATCGATTTTTTTTTGTAATAATATTTATTAAAGGATATTTGGAGAGATCACGATATTGTCGAAAATGGTCCCGGAGGTGCAATGGTTACTACTCACGGCATTATTACTCTAAGACTACATAACAGAATTAGGTGAAATTATTTTATCCATTATGCAAATCACTTATTATATAGTATTGTATGTATGCGTAGGGTTGATTTATCAGTGAATAAAGCAATTCGCGTAGTAAATTATAAAAACAATATAGTATTGGCTTTGTCTGCTACGGGTAGTTCATCTGCCCTTTTGCATCCAAATGGTCGAATTTTTCAGTATGGTTCCCGTGTTGAAATTTTGGCTCATGCTGCACATGGAAGTAATAAGTAATTAATTTTATTTTGCTTTATTATATTACTTACGTGATTTGATTAATTTGTAATTCAATTTAAATATAGATACGCTAAAATGTGGTACAAGGGTGTTTCGTTTACTAGTGATCAATGCGCTTTGGTCTATCTAGTTGATTCAGCTGGTACTCGAACTACTACTGATACCTTTTCCGATTTGAGTCAAGATTATTCTCTGCAAATATTTTATAAGTAAGTATTTTTTTTCTAAAAGCACTTTTATAAAATAAAACAACAAAAAAAGGAATCGGATAAGTAAGTTGAAATGTTTCGTATTTGAAAATATATAATTTTTAATTTGAATGATATTAGTGAATCCCGTTATGGTTCAAATATCGTTCGAGAAGCTATTACTTTACTACAATCCTCGAATTATTGGATGACTGGTAATGGTACAAATAATTGGATTATTAATGGTACTCGAGTTTCGCAGACTTCCGATGGACTAATTCGGTAAATATTTGTTTGTTATTTTGAACAAGTTTAAATATTGGAGAATAACACATTATTAATCTTGTACTATTATATAGAGCCCTGCTCGAGCCCGAGCCTAATTTCGGGCCGGGCTGGGCCAAAGAATTAAATAATGTGCTTCGCGAGTACGGTGTTAATGATAATTTTATAGGATCAATTTAAGCTCTGTTGGATGGAAGTGAGACTGCTGTACGAGTTGAATGATTGGTTCCGTATTTATGTTGGTGTGAAACAGGGCTATATAATGTCTCTTTGGCTATTTAATTTATATGTGGATGTTCTTCTTCGGAAATCCATGTGTGGTGATGTACCTGCTTTAGCGTATGCTGATGACATGATTGTTTTGGCTGAATCTGTATTGATAGATAATGTTATAGATAAGGATGATTCTTGTGTTGAATGTTGATAAGTGCAAAGTATTAGTTTTTGAGAAGAGTAACTTGATTACTGAATGTAATGTATCTGTTGATGGTGCACATTTAGAGCAGGTAGATGCTTTTGCGTATTTAGGAAGTTCATTATATAAGAATGGTCGCTTTAATCGTGAAATTAAAAGTACTTAAAAGTACCAGTTTACCAGGCGGCACGTGACCATTTGTGTTCCAAAAACTCGCATGGCTAGTTAATGGTTAAATTATGTATTATTTTCAATCCTATCTCTTTAGTAATAAATATTTTGTTTGCTTTGATAGAATTGGTCGTAATAGCAATAAATTTACGCTCCGCACATCACCCAGCAATGGTTCGGCGGGATTAGACACCCCATTTATGCATTGTACTGGTTCCATGGGCCAAACACGTCATCTATTTGTTCGACGCGGTGAACGTCGCATGCATTACGATGGTGCCAGTTTTATCGTACGAAACGCCGGCCATTCAGCCGGATTCGATGATAAACACCAGTTTAAAGTCTACTAATTTTTTATTTACTTCAGTCAATCCAAATATATATATATATATATATATATATATATATATATATATATATATATATATATACACATATTGATACCAAGTTTTATATTTTAATTTTGCATAATTATTTTTTTTACTTGTTCATTTTTTTTTTATATGATATATTTATTTCAATTAAATTTACAAATTTTATACCAGTTTTCTTGGATTGTCTGAATGTAAATTAGTACAAATTATCTTCGCAAAATATTACAGACTTGGTAGAATTTTATTTTTTATACATATATACATTTACAATTAATAACTGTGATACTATATATAACAATTTTAAAAAAATTTTTAATTCATATTTTCAAAATTAATCAGAAAGTCTTGTGCAATATAAAAACAGTTTTACCAAATTTGCTACTTAATTTGTAATAATTAGTATACATTATTGTAAAATGCCACGTCTATCAAATATTTGCTAACGAAACATATAGGTATATATATATATATATAATTGTAGACAATAAAATTTCTCACAACTTTTATTTGTATCATTTTTTAATAGCACTTTTGATTTAGAAGCTACGCGTCTTTAAATGTCAAGAAATTTATTAATTTTCATGCACAGTGATTGAAACCACGCGAAATGAGAAACAAAAATATAGAACAGGCGCTATTTCATGCATTCTATAGCATTTGTTTCTCTGTTGTGCGGATTCCCTTTTAAATCAATGTGTTGTTATTTTAGAAAATATGTTTTATGTTTTCTGATTCACATTTTATGTTTCATGTTTCTTTGGTCTGCCTAAAGAAGCACTAAATAACTTTGTAACAAAAATTAAAAAAAAAAAAAACTAAAAATAGACTTGGTAGATTTGAAAACCTAATTATATTTATGCATTTTTCTGTTTTATAAAACAAGTATGGAATAATATTAAGAGTTACAAAATTTTAAAATTTTATTTCAATCTTGTATGGTATATGTCAAAGCGAGAAGAGTCGTCAGCACATTTGATGATAACGCGGATAGTCGTCTTACTTATGTGTGTGCTGGACGGAAAATAAACAATAAATGAAATGAGAGATTAATTTTCGAATAGGCACTAACTCCTCCTATTTTAATAAAATTTTAAGGATAGGTTTATTTCGAACCATAGATGGTCATGTGGTTTTATTTTTTCCTGTGATGCCAACTTTACGAGAAAAGTTACTAAAGTTTTTAAAAATTTATTATGGCTACATTATTTATCCAATTTTAATAAAATTTTAACAAAGATTCTTCTAGTGCACACATAAATTATATAATTTTACTAATATACACTCTTTCCTACTCTTAAAAAAAAAATTCTAAATTTTTTAAAATTTAATTCTGACTTTACCATTTATCTTAGATTAATCAAATTTTTACGAAAGATTCTGTTAGTGCCGATATAAAATATATAATTTTAGTGTTAGCGCGTTCACCTACTGATGGCTGCCCCAAACAAAAACAAAAAGATCTGCCGTCGTCAAACTTCAAACTTAAGCTTTAAAAGGTTGATATTCTCTATCATAGCCATTCTTTTTAAACAACAACCGCTATCTCTATGTCAAATCGGGTACTTCTGGAACTAGCATTGTAGATATACTATAAAAGCTATATTTTCAATTACGTACACATAAAAAAGCTTTTAAACCTCTTTTATTAATTATTTTGGTACCATATGATAGTTGCATATAAACAAATACTAATCTGAACAGTTCATTTTTTGATCACTAGTTTTTAATAATTGAAAAACGCTATCTTTTGATATAAAACAATTTAATAATACGCCTATCCCTCGATTTACACTAAAAATAGATTCTACACAAAACCGTGAAAAATGGAAATCTTGGAATTTGCTAAGTAAAACCGTGTAAAAAAAAATTAAACCAAAATGTGTATTATTCAGTCATTTATTTACGTGAAACAAAAGTAAGACATCTTGAAAAACTTAAAATTATACTTTCTTCATAAAATAACCTATATATGTAGGTAATATAAGTACATATTTAATTCATTTTACATTAGGAATAAAAAATAAAAAACAAAAAGATCCTTAAAATGTTAATTATAAGTTGAATTACTGTCATCACTTTTATGAAATATCAGTCCTTTCTTCCTGATGTCACTTTTATTACTTGAGCTTTCTTAATGCGAATATACATTTTTACCAGTTTTTTTGAAATTCGTTAATTTATAAACCGTGTAAAAGCGAAATCGTGCAAAACAAGTGCCGTGTAAATCGGGGGATAAGAGTACTGTGAAAAAACTGCTCTAGTTGCAAGTTACAATTCAAATAACTGGTCTGTAATTTGTCACTATTAAATCATTACAACATTTAATTTATCTGAAAGTACAAAATAACGTATTAATCTATATTTTAATCTCACAAGTATGAATTGCTTCCTGTAAAATTCCACTTTATATTTATGGAAAATAATGTAGAATCACGTATGCAAATCTCATGCACAGAAAAGTCTATATTCTACAATAATTCTAAAATTTCTCATCTATTTTAAAAGATCTTAGCAGCAGTTGAAAACAACCGACCCGTACAACGCAATAATATCAACCTTCGGAAGATTGTATGCTTAATTGTACAGTTATGTACGTTTGAATATAAAGAAATTCTGTAGTAGTTTGATATTAATCAGAATAGTGATTTTCATATCTATTTTAATTAGATATCCGCTCTGTTAAAAGAATTGTACTGTACACTGTAAACAGTTTTGTAAATTTAAATAAATTTTTATAGCAAAAATTACAATATAATTGTATGTAAAATGACTCTATTGTATTAATTATGGAAATTTACAGACACTATAAAAACAAACAAAATTACATACAGACATATCTGATAATACTAGTAATATGTAATATTATATAAAAAAAAAACAACATAGATTTTGTAATTTTTACAGATAATACTACTTATTTTTAGATGCTACATAAAATTATTAGCTTCTGAAATTTTCCAAATTTTTATTAAAATTTACAATAAATAATGTAATAAAAGTTACTTATAATTTCGTATAATTGTACATACTTATAATTTTATATAATTTTGCCTAATTATATATATTTTATAATTGTGTTTACAATTATTAATTATATTTATGTGGTTCTGCGTAATTTTGCATAATATTTATGAAATATTTATAAAATATTTATTTATTAATAAACTTATTCTGTGTGATATTTGTGAAATTTTTAAGTAATTTTACATTAATTTTTTAGCATTTATGTGCAATAATACATAATGTTTTATGTAACAATAAATTAAAATATACAAATATTTTACATAAAAAGTAAATTAGTTTAACATATTTTTTGGTAAATATTACATGCTATATAAAATTAAGTTCTATGTAAAATTACATAATAATCCAGTGCATCTTTGTTACTCATAACTTTTATTGTACAATTACAGAAAAACTTTTTACAATGTAGCGTGTAAATATATAATTGCAAAGCCTAATTGCAATGCTGATATATATGTTTTTTTGTTTAAAAAAATTTGTTGCATCCATTAATGTTTAAGCATGTTTATTTTCATATTAAGAGCAATAGGAAATTACTATAATTATTTTATAATTAATGTACGATTAAAAGAAAACAAATTTTATAGTATAACATAAAAGCTTTGAAGGAAATAGATTTGCAATTATCTTTCATTATTAGTAAGGAAAAATACATAATAATATTCCGTTATTGATAAAAAAGTGCAAGTTTATAAATTAAAATATATATATATATATATATATATATATATATATATATATATACCGGGTGTCTACTTTTTTTTTGTTACATAGGGAATACAATGCTAAAATTTTCATTTGGTGATAAATTTTCCCCTAAATATTATAGAACAAAAGTACAAATACAAAAGTTGTTTAGAATTCAAAAATGCATCAAATGATGCCAAATTTATCAATATAGGATGTTCCGATCAAGAATTAGAAGCAAATTAAAATTTCCATTTTTGCGCTCTTTACATCAAAGTGCCATGGAAATTAAACAAATAATTTCATTTCTTCTGGAGTTTGAGTTTGACAGATCGTATTTATTTTATTGTTACGTTCTGTATTATTATCATTATTATTGAAAATAATGAATAAACTTAAGGTAAATGAAAAAGTTCAGTGCGTAAAATGGTATTTTACTGGAAATTCGATACGACGAGTAAGAGATTTATTCAGCGCTTTCTTTGAAAACCGTCCCATACCTTCCGCTATGACTATTCGTAGGATAATTAAACAAATCGAAGAAACTGGAAGTGTGTTAAAACGTTGTAAAAATTGTAGAAAAATCAACGCAGAAGATCAGGAGGAGAATTTAAATCAAAATGCAATTAAAGAAAATACATTGAATATACTTTTGTGTGTAACGGAAAACCCAAATGTTAGTGTGCGTCAACTTGGTGCTGAATTAAATTTGCATCCTTCAACAATACATAAGGTACTAAAAAATGAAAAATATCATTCTTATAAATATTCCACTCACCAAGAGATATTTGAAGCGGATAAAATGGCTAGAAGCGAATTTAGTAACATTATTATGGAAAAATCCAATTTAGACAGAAACTTCTTGAAATCTATTTGTTTTACTGACGAGTCTACGTTTACTTTACACGGCGAACCTAATACACAAAACTTTAGAATATGGAGCCAAACAAATCCTCATTTAATGGTAGCAACACGTACCCAATATCCAGAAAAAGTTAATGTATGGGCTGGAATTTTTGGCAGGTGTATAATTGGGCCATTTTTTATTGAAAATAATTTAAACAACGAAAAATATTTGGATATGTTGCAAAATCATATTGGTCCGCAGTTAGAAGAGTGTGCAACTCAAGATAATGTTGTCTGGTATCAACAAGACGGATGTCCGGCACATTACAGCTGCAACATTAAATTATATTTGGATCAATGTTTTCCAAATTCATGGATTGGTAGAGGTGGTCCAATTAATTGGAAAGCTAGATCGCCCGATTTAGCACCGTGCGATTTCTTTTTATGGCCATATTTGAAGGAGAAAATTTATAAACGACATATCAAAAATCTTGTTGATTTGAAAAATGCCATTGTTGAAGAGTGCAATAATATAACACAAACACAATTAAGCTCTGTACGTCACGAATTTTATAACAGATTAGGTTATTGTTTGGCAGTTAATGGCGATTTATTTGAACATTTAATTTAAATTGTTAGTTTCGTTTTTGTTCTCCTATATCTTGTATTCATGAATTTTTCTGTTTTATAGGTATATTGAATATTGTAATAAATAAAGAAAGTTTTACGGAGTTCAGCTATTTACTATTTATTAAACTCTTATCCGACGTTTCACTGCACAACTTACAGCATCCTCAGGGATAAGTTTAAATTATTATAATAAATATATTAGGCATAATGCCAGTCATCTAATTCAAATGTATTGTTTTTATAACTTGAAGTTAATAAATAAATTAAACAATTACTTAAAATTATAATGGAGACATTCACAATTTAAAACCACAGCTAGTACGTAGTGTACAGCCGAGTAAAATACCCTTTCATTGTAATAAATAATAAATACTTAATACTTTTTATACTTAATAGCTTTTCATTTACATTAAATTTATTCATTATTTTCAATAATAATAATAATAATAATAATAATAATAATAATAATAATAATAATAATAATAATACAGAACGTAACAATAAAATAAATACGATCTGTCAAACTCAAACTCCAGAAGAAATGAAATTATTTGTTTAATTTCCATGGCACTTTGATGTAAAGAGCGCAAAAATGGAAATTTTAATTTGCTTCTAATTCTTGATCGGAACATCCTATATTGATAAATTTGGCATCATTTGATGCATTTTTGAATTCTAAACAACTTTTGTATTTGTACTTTTGTTCTATAATAATTAGGGGAAAATTTATCACCAAATGAAAATTTTAGCATTGTATTCCCTATGTAACAAAAAAAAAGTAGACACCCGGTATATATATATATATATATATATATATATATATATATATATATATATATATATATATATATATATATATATATGTATTTATACACTGTAAGAAAATGTATGTAAATTTACATATTTTATGAATGTATTTTTTCATAAAAAATGTAATGGTACCATAACTATCATAGTAAAAGTTTTAAAATGTTGCTATTTTACTGTTAATAGTTATGTAAAATTACATAAATTCATATTATATTTTTTACAATGTATATATATATATATATATATATATATATATATATATATATATATATATATATACTGGGTGTCCCATTTTAATCCGCCACCTGCAATAACTTTAAAATCGTGCATCGGACAAAAAAATGTTTCGGATAAAAAGTAAATGGTTTCGAGGGGGACATCTGATGCAGAGACCCTTGCCCCCTTCGGACCCCTTGGGGGGCGGGAAAGGGGGGCAACTTTAAAATCTTAAATGGAACACCCTATTTTTTATTGTAGATTCTGATAGGCCATTAAAAAGTATGTAAATTTTATTTCAAGACTTTTTGTTTATCTTTGATAGATGGCGCTGCAAACAGCATTTTTTTTCTCAGTTTATCAGTTTTCAATTTGAAAAAAAAAGGTGTATCTAAGTACGATATTCAAGTTCTTTTCAGTTCTTTGGAAAGAGGGGGAAGCAAGGGTCACTGAATCAGATATCCCCTCGAAGCCATTAACTTAAAGTTATGGTATAACTTAAAGTTAATGGTTTCGAGGAAGATATTTGATGCAGTGACCCTTGCCCCCCCCCCTCTTCCCAAAGAACTGAAAAAATCTTGAATATCGTACTTAGTTACACTTTTTTTTTCAAATTGAAGAGAAAAAAAATGCTGTTTGCAGCGCCATCTATCAAAGATAAACAAAAAGTCTTAAAGTAAAATTTACATACTTTTTAATGGCCTATCAGAATCTACAATAAAAAATAGGGTGTTCCATTTAAGATTTCAAAGTGGACCCCCTTTCCCGCCCCCCAGGGGGTCCAAAGGGGGCAAGGGTCTCTGCATCAGATGTCCCCCTCGAAACCATTTACTTTTTATCCGAAACATTTTTTTGTCCGATGCACGATTTTAAAGTTATTGCAGGTGGCGGATTAAAATGGAATTATACAGGGTGTCCCAATAAAGTGTTACGCCATGATGATATATCTTTTTAAATTACATGCTATACTTTTTTTTACTTATTTGGGTGTCTTTTATGGTTGCCTACATATTCCTAAAATTCTATTGAAATCGGTTCGTTGAAGTCAGCGAAAAAAAATAAAAACCAAAAAAAGTCGGTTTTGCACCACTGGCTTTAAAAATTAATAAAAAACGCAAATAGTATCTGGTTAATAAAATTTTAGGACATAGTCATTAAGTAAAGTCTAGTAGTCTCGTTAACCAAGTTTTTATTGATCCAGATTATACAGGATGATTAAAATCTAGTGTCAAACTTCGCAAACTTTAAAGCACTTTATCTTTCTTATTTCAAATGAGAACCCCTATATATTTTTATATCATTTGATGCGGAATTGAAAAACAAACATTTTTTCTAATTACAACCCTATGGCAATTCCTAACATTTTACAAGTTATTTACCAAAAACTTATTTTATCAACTATTCCAATAGCAATTTTAATTGATAAAAATCGAAGGTGCCTTTGATAAACAATTAAAATTGCTATTGAAATAGTTGATAAAATAAGTTTTTGGTGAATAACTTGTAAAATGTTAGGAATTGCCATAATGTTTGTTTTTTAATTCCGCATCGAATGATATAAAAATATATAGGGGTTCCCATTTGAAATAAGAAAGATAAAGTGCTTTAAAGTTTGCGAAGTTTGACACTAGATTTTAATCATCCTGTATAATCTGGATTAATAAAAACTTGGTTAACGAGACTACTAGACTTTACTTAATGACTATGTCCTAAAATTTTATTAACCAGATACTATTTGCGTTTTTTATTAATTTTTAAAGCCAGTGGTGCAAAACCGACTTTTTTTGGTTTTTATTTTTTATCGCTGACTTCAACGAACCGATTTCAATAAAATTTTAGGAATATGTAGGCAACCATAAAAGACACCCAAATAAGTAAAAAAAAGTATAGCATGTAATTTAAAAAGATATATCATCATGGCGTAACACTTTATTGGGACATCCTGTATAATCAAAAATACTTTCCTGAAATAGACTCGGAGGTACAGAAAACGCCTGCAAAATATCAAAATCTTAACTTAATTAATAAATGAGCTACAGAAGACGGGAGGTGAGGTGCAGGACCCTGTATATATATATATATATATATATATATATATATATATATATATACAGTGTGTCCCAGGATTGATGTTACAAGAGGTGTAATGGACTAAAATTTTTTGAATTTCATTTCAAGATTCTGGAATTAAGCCCTGCTTGGCGTGAAACGAATTTTAAGAATTTTTTCGTTTTTTGAAAAACAAAATGGCCATGACGGTGAAGCAAGAACTATTTTCTTTTCAGGTAAAGTACCCTTTTTGTTTAGGATACGACAAAATTTTATTAAGAAAAGTTGTTTATAATGACAAATCATGGCCGTATAACAAAATTCAGGACGATCTACCTACTTTCATTAAACTGTCTGTTTTAGATTGAACAAAATAAATTGTAGGTATCTATTAATTTATTAAAATTTTTATTTGTAGACCATTACATTAATACCATTACCATTACTATTTGTTTCGTTCAATGGTCTACAAATAAAAATTTTAATAAATTAATAGATACCTACAATTTATTTTGTTCAATCTAAAACAGACAGTTTAATGAAAGTAGGTAGATCGTCCTGAAGTTTGGTATACGGCCATGATTTGTCATTATAAACAACTTTTCTTAATAAAATTTTGTCGTATCCTAAACAAAAAGGGTACTTTACCTGAAAAGAAAATAGTTCTTGCTTCACCGTCACGGCCATTTTGTTTTTCAAAAAACGAAAAAATTCTTAAAATTCGTTTCACGCCAAGCAGGGCTTAATTCCAGAATCTTGAAATGAAATTCAAAAAATTTTAGTCCATTACACCTCTTGTAACATCAATCCTGGGACACACTGTATATATATATATATATAAAGATATAAATTAAAATTTTTTGTTGCATTTGCAAATATTTATTTGAAAGCATATAATTATATTATTCACAAAATAAAAAATAAAGGCAACTGTATATTACTTTGTTTTGTTTTGGAAAATATAACAAATACGATTACGTAGACATCCGATAAGTAGATGGCGGGGTACTATTGAAAAGTTTTGCTTGAATGAAGTGGTATGAATAAAAGAGCATTTATTAAAAGCATTATGGATATAGATGAAACAAAAGTTGTTTGTTTGAATAGAGATGTTTAGCGGAAACTAATTTCTGTATAGTGGAAAAAATTTGTGTTACATTCTTATGGGTACATGTCGTGATTATGTATGATTTATAATTCTGTTAAATGTCTTTGCCTTTTAAATAGAATGTGTATTTTACAATGTTAAAATAAAAAAAAATCTGTTGTGGCCACTACAGAACCGACCGTCATCGTATTAAATAAATTTATGGAATAGGAAGATTTATACAATAACAACTACTGTAGTCATGGTAACTAAAACCAGGACTGTCTTGATATAAATATGAAACCAATTTACAGAATTGTACATATATATCATAAAAATATAAAAAATTATTAAAAAAATATTCCAAAATGTACCAAATAAAAGTTGTTAGTTATAAATTGTTTAGCAACTTTTATTAAAAAGATTTTTTCGAAATATATCGCATACATGCGTACATACACAATCACGTACCGAAAAGGGTGTGGCACAAACACTTTCCACTATCCCGAAATCAACGTCTTTCAAACATCCCTATCCAGACAAACAACTTTAGCTTTATCCATATTTATAATTCCATCCATATATGCTCTTCTGTTCCTACTACTCGAAAACTTTCATTCAAGCAAAACACTTTCAATCATACCACTCCAATTACTCATTGAACATTCACACAAATTTATAGCCTCAAAATCATGCATATAAATTTTTTTAACTAAACGTTTATTAAGCATTCGCTCAAGATGACCAAACCAGCTTAAATATATCTCTATTGTAAACATATAAAAGTGACATCATTAAATTACTACTTTCGGTTGACAGATCTTTACCAAAAATTGATGAAATTGGAATATTTACTGCCGAAGCTTAAATATAAAATTTTATGAAAATTCGTATAGCCGAATTTGTTCTACACGTGTCCACAGACAAAGCAACAAACGGACATCACGCTAAAAACTGTTGATTCTTGTTACTATAAGCCTAATTCGTGCTTATCTGTGAAAATCTAGATATTTAAATTTTTGGTATGTTTACAATATCTCCCTTATCATAAAACGGTAAAAAGACATAAAATAATTCTGTAAGATAAAAACGTGAAAAAGTAGACCTAATAGATTTTCAAAACAAATTTTTACTTTTGCATCTTTTCTGTTATATAAAACAAGAATAGAATAATTAAGAATCAAGAAATTCTAAAATCTTATTCCAATCTTGATACTGCAACAAAAAGTAAAAATAAATACACTTTTATTTTTAAAAATTTTCGACAAATATTAACCAATGTTCTGGACTAATTTATTTACAAAAATAGTTAATATTATGTATTCATTTGTTTTTTTTTTTTTCATTGATAACAACTTTACGACAAAAGAATTACTAAAGTTTTTAAAAATTCATTTCGGCTACATTATTAATAAATAACTTTTGATTTTGAACTAATTTTTAGAAAAGATTCCTCAAGTTCCTGCATAGATTATATAATTTTAATAAAATACAGTTTTGGCAACTTTCCAAAAAAAATAATATTAAAATTTTTAAAAATTTATTGTGGCTACATTATTTATCTAATACATCAACTTATTAAAATCAATGAAATATAATTTACAAGTTTATGATTTTTTTTAAATATAGTAACATGTATGCAATTGGTTCACCAAGTCGTTGTCAATTATTAATTATTTACAATTGCAAATAGCATCCCATACATCAGAAATACATCATTTCCTCAATATTACAAGCACCTGGCCAAGTTCTTTGATAAAATATATGCTTTATAAAAGCGGAAATTCAGCAAAACGATGAAAAATTGCGTTTTAAATAGGTTAAATTAATATAGCTGAATAAAATCCTGCGTATAATTTGAAATAAATTGAATGACTAAATCAATTGCATAAATACATCAATCTCTTATATTTCACTGAAAATAATTGAGCATCGTAGTGCATTTTATAGTAATTGCAATAGTGGTTATGAAGACCTTATATAGTTGTTATTTACAGTGTTATATTACATTTATAAATTACTAAGATTTAGTTATCTGATTTATAGTGAAATAGTTAAAATTAATTCAGTAGCTTCATAATACCAAAATTGGAAAAGTAATTGAAAAAATGTTTTGAACATTAGCTTGAATATATTAGTTTGCTTTTTATTTATTAATATGTTTATATTAACTTGCTTTTTTGTCTATCTGTTTGTTTGTTTGTTTGTCTGCCCGGTTCAAATTTTGCAATCAATATTAAACTAACTTCCCGATGAGCTAAAGACTTGAAACTATAAATAAACAGAAATAAGAATGACATTTGGTTGCCTTGGTAACAAGAAAGAGAGAGAAAGAGAGAGAGAGAGAAAGAGAGAGAGAAAGAAAGAGAGATATGTATAAACAAAATGTGTGTGTGTGTGAATAAACAGAGATAAAATGACATTTGGTTGCCATGACAACAAGAGAGAGAGAGAGAAATATGTATGACATTATAAACATAATGTGTATATTAAATGACAGTAAAAATAAAAGAGAGAGAGAGAGAGAGAGATGTATTTTACTATTATTAAGTACATTTATTTCCAAGACACATTGTATATTCATAAAGGGCGCGCGCATGCGCGCGCCACTTAAAACAATAGGTAAAATCATATAAAATCATTAAAATCGAGCTTAAAATGTAGCTCAGAACTAGATGACAATGCAATATCGACTAATTAATTAATGTATTAATAATATTAAAAATATTAATTCCGTCCATTCGAATATTTAGTAAAACTACACGCAAAACTATAAAGTAGAAAATAATTATTTTAATATACTACGTTTTTAAAACGGACTAAAAAGTATCAAATAATTTCAGCCTCATACAGATTTCTAACGTCATACAGATTCCAACCTCATACAGATTGCTTTGCAAATTTGTGATTGTACATTTTTAATAGTTATGTTAGATAGATAACAGTAAGGAGTGTAGCGAGTAGCTGTCGTTTCGCCCCGAGTTTTTCGTTTTAAATTTTACAAGTCATAGCTATTACAAATTCAAAATCACAAATTTTGCAGGACAATCTGTATGGGGTCAGGATTTTGTCTGGAGGCTACGAGAAATTATTTTATACTTTTTAGTCCGTTTTAAAAACGTGGTATATTAAATTTTTTATGAAAATAATTATTTGTGTTAATATATTTACAATATTTTTTCGAACATTTATATTTTTATTACGATTATTGGTTTGTGAAGTACAAATTAATCAAAGTTTTTTCAATATACAATGATCTCAAAATACTCTTATCTTTTAATAGTGGTAAAATTTCTGCAAAAATTTTATATATATATATATATATATATATATATATATATATAATACAGTCGATTCCGCTTAATTGGGACACATCGGGACTAGGGCACTTTGTCCCAATTAAGCGGCTGTCCCAATTAACCGAATTTTACATAAAATTAAGCAATCCATATTTTTCTTATAATAATTTTATTTTATAAATTCTTGGAAAAAACTATAAACTACATATAACCAAAAAAATATAAACTTTTAAGAAAAAATAATAATAAATTCCAAAATAAAATAATAAATAAATACATACATGTTTAATTCAATTCATAAATGTGTCAAGTGTAGTCTGTCTTTTGTTTTTGAAACATTTTACTTCTACAAAATCAGCACAAGTATTCAGTGCGGCTGTAGGGCTCCCTTCATTTCCTTCCTGCATAAAATAACGCTGTAAGAAGGCCATATATTTTTTTGCCTCCTGGTTAGTCACAGGCACAGGTGGATCATCATCATCGTCATCTTCGTCATCTTCGTCTAATTTTTTATATTTTGATTTAATGTTTTCTACAATTGAATCTTCACAAGCTTCATAATCATCGTAACAAGATAAATTGTTATCTATTGTTGAAAATTCTTCATAGTTGATAATAGGAACTTGCAACCTATCCTCATTTTCTTCATTGCTTAAAATTTCGGGAATATCTAAGGGTTTTAAGCCGCAAACGATAAAACATTTCTGTATTGTGGTCGTTTTTATAGCTCGCCAACTGTCAGCGACAAACTGTATTGCTTGCAAAAGGGAAATTTTTTAACTAATCTCCCTGGCTGTAGTGGAACTTGTTAATATATTTTCATCAATGGATTCTAATATGTAATTAACCAGTTTTCCTCGATACAAAGTCTTCAAATTTTTTATAACCCCCATGTCCATTGGTTGCACTAACGATGTGGTATTAGGAGGAAGAAATTCGAGCTTTATATTTTTTAGATTGTCTAAATGAGGGTGTGCTGCACAATTGTCAACAAGCAGCAAAATTTTTCTTTGTTCAAGTTGTAATTTTATGTCCCAACTCGTAAGCCAATTTCGAAAAATTTCAGAAGTCATCCACGCATTTTTGTTTGCATGGTACTCTACTGGTAAACCCTCCATTCTTAACCCCTTAAAGCATCGGGGTCTAGCACTTTTTCCTATGACCAGTAGCTTTCTTTTGTCAGTACCTGACATATTTGTACAGCATAACACAGTAATGCGGTCCATCGCCTTTTTATAACCAGATAGTGCAATGTGTTTATAGCATAAAGAACCGTCTGGCGTAGCACGATAATAGAGGCCGGTTTCATCAGCATTGTAAATGTCATCAGCACAAAAATTCTCTAAAAAAGTAGGAAATTTCGTAGTTTTCCACTGTTCGGCGCTTTCGTAGTCCGCACTGCCCTTTTCACCGTGCGCCTTTTTAAATTTTATATTGCATCTTGCTTTCCATCGCGATAACCAACCATCAGTTGCTTTGAAATCGTTGTGGCCCAGTTTTTTAGCTAACTCCTCTGACTTCGCTTTCAATATTGGACCGCTGATATTTATTCCTCGCTCACTAACAATAGAAAACCATTGATTTAGTGCTTCTTCGACGTCTGGATCCTTTCCCTCGCGTTTTCTTTTGGATGTTCCTGCTTGTTTTTCTTGTAATACAAATTCCTCACGCAGTTGATTTTCTTGTTGTAAGAGACGCAATATAGTAGATTTTGGTACACCAGTTATCTCAGCGAGCTTACGTAGACTTGTATTATTTGGCTGGCTTTTTATTTTATCCAGCAAAGCTATTTTACTAGAAACTGTCATATCACTTCTTGGCATCTTGGCAAGAGTCAATTTTTTTTAAATAAAGTTTAACGAACCTTTTACGCGCGAGGTGAGTGGTAACTGAATCATAACTGAATACGTAACAATTGAGACAGCAGGGTAGTCTCTCACATCTTTAATGACCGTTGCCGCGCCAAGCCGACGCGAGGGTAAACATTAACCTTTGAGCGCGCGTGGGTTTGTACTTAATACGTGAATGAATGTGTTGGGAAAAAAGTTCACAGCGCGCGATACTAATGTAATACATATTTGCTAGTTTTTTAAATATAATTTTCCATGTTGTGAATCAAAAAGATATGAAGCGTTTCATATTAAATTTTTTGTAAATATTTTTTCTTCTGAATATTTGTAACATAATATATACTGTGATCTTAAATTTTCTGTCCCAATTAAGCGGAATGTTGTCCCAATTAAACATGTAAATTTACTGTTGGTTCCTTGGTTTGGTTTCTGTTCTTTGAGATTTGTCCCAAATAAGCGGCTGTCCCAATTAAGCGGTGTCCCAATTAAGCGGAATCGACTGTATATATACAATATGTCGGGTAGAGTACTCGAGATTGTTGATATTTACTCATAATGACAAACAAATCGTTATTGATCAACTGATTAATACTTAAACATTAAAATAAAATAATTTAAAATATAAAATGCACAAAATTATGCAATATACGAAAATTTACACAGGAACCTATTGACAGTATCAAAACCGTAAATCAAACTCTTTCCCGTCTCGCCATTTTGACTAACAACCAAACAAGCTTATGAAGCATATACATTTATCTTAATAAATTAAGTTCGGATTCGTCATCTGGAAGCTATATATTTTGTAAAATGTTACAGAAACCGTACTGAACATTATAGCACTTTTCTTTGCAGTCAAAGTAGTTGTTAAACTTATAAACTGTACAATGTGATGTGTGCTGTATGATGTGTTATTTGACATATTTTACGTGTGATATTTTAAAATGTTAGCTACCATAGCAATAATAATATTAAAAAAATTTTTTTTGTTTAATTATATATCATATCAGTTTTCTACAAAAGCTATACGAGTTCACGTCGACCAAATTAATAAATGCCGTTTTCTCAATAATTTCATCCGAGTTTAATTTCACGAACCTAAAATATCGCAGAATAGTAAAAACTACACTCTAAAAGAAATATATCGAAATTAAAGAAAAATAGTAGTAAAATTATACTATAAAAAATTTGTAATTTCATTTTTCTATAAATATACACTACTTCTACCTCAAAATTACGTAATTTTTACATAATTCATAATAATAACATAAAATAAGTAAAAATGTCCTAATAAGTATGTAAAATTGCTTACTTTTGCAAATTGCATCACATACTTAATGTAAACTTATGTATTGTTTGTATAATTTCTTAAGTTATGTAAAATTACAGTTTGCATATTAATATCTGTAATAATTCATTAAAATAATAAGTCTTAGTACATATTTTGTGTAATAATACTAATAAAATATTCTAAGTGCAATTCATTTATTGCAAAACGCATCCATTATATAAATTTAGAAATGTATGTTAGTATACCAACAATAAAATTACAGAACTAAACAAATTTTACCTGTTTATAGAAAATTTCTTACAGCATGTTTACTGAAGTTCTGTAAATTTACCAAAATAAACTTTACTAAAATATTGTAATATTACTACTTATGTACTTTTCCATCGCTTTGGTAATATCATATTACATAATGTTTCTAACAGTTCTGAGATTATGTATTTTTAAACAATTATTTAAAATTGCAGCATTTGATTAATCATACCTATAAACACTGGGCATTATTGTGTCTAATGGTTTGTAGGTAAAATTATATAATTTTTACCTATTTATACTTAATATTACAAATAAAAAACATATTCTTTAGTTATAATTAATAAAAATTAACTAATTCAAATTGAGTTAATTTATAGAATAACTAGTTGGAGATTTAAAAAAATCTATTTTTACAAGAGATTGTTTTGTATAGAACTAAATGTTTTATCTAAAACAATATTATACCAACATAAAATTTATATAAATATGTCTATAAATTTAATAGTTTATTTTAGTACTAATTAATTGCCTTTTTGTAAATATTTAAATAATTCATTTATCACGATACAGTTTTTGTCATAAATCTAATGGATTTTTTATAACTAATTGTATCTAATATACTAATAGTACTCATTAGATATTTAACACTTACAATATTATTGTCAATAAACATATTTTAAATAATTTACGGTGTTAAAATTTAATTGCTCTCTTATCCCAAATTAAAATTGCTTGTTCCATTTTTATTATTCTGAAATTATTTTCATGAAAAACATTTGGCAATAATAATAAAGTCAATAAATATGTTATATAAAAAGTTTATAAATCAAAATTTTATTACATCGGCGGTTTTATTATTTATTGGCAGTAGTAACGGGTTATTTATATTGTTAAAATAAATGTGTATACTCGTAAAATGTAACAAAAATGCACTTAACGTCAAACATCTTTATTCTGGTATTCAACTTTTGACTTGTATACTATTACGATACCTTTTACCAAAGTTGCGTATAACTCGAATTATTTTAGTATTTTTTTATACTATTATTTAAAATTACTATGTATATATATATATATATATATATATATATATATATATATATATATATATATATATATATAGTATATAGAGTGTTTACTTACGGTCTTCTTTGTATCCATTTAGGAGACGATAGTACAGTTCAAAAAAAGTCGATAAACTTTAAAATGCCTTAGTAAAAGTTGTCAAATATGCGAAATAATAATGCATTTAGTTTTTACTGGAAACGATTAAACTATTTTAAACTATAATAATCTACGACTTAATCAGCATTGTCCACCGAAAAAGATATTCGAAGTTATCATCATGTTGTTGTATACAAAGTTTCGCTCGGCGTATCAACGACTCCACATACTGTGCAAGACTAAAATCTAGTTGACGCGATTTCGGAAGACAAATATAGAAAAGATTTAAATAAAAAAAATAAATATACCACGATTTTAGAACGGACTTAAAAGTATAAAATAATTTCTCCTAGCCTCATAAAGATTTATAACACAGATTCCTGACCTCATACAGATTTTCCTGAAAATTTGTGATTGTAAATTTATAATAGCTATGACAATACTTGTAAGATTTTGATAGTATACGTTTGCGTGGACGTCCGATGAGTAGTTGGAGTGGTAAGATTAATAGTGTTTTGCGTGAGCAAAAGTTTACAAGTAGTAGGAATAAAATAACATGTGTGAAAGAAATTATAAATGTGCATAAAACAAAAGTTGCTTGTTTGGATAGGAATGTTTGGAGGAAACTGATTACGGAATGATAAAAATAGTTTGTGCCACACCCTCTTCGGTACATGGCGTGATTGTGGATATATGTATGTATGTATGTATGTATGTATGTATGTATGTATGTATGTATGTGTGTATGTATATATATATATATATATATATATATATATATATATATACAGGGTGATTTGTAAGTAATTGAAAATATTTTAACTGGAGTATCCTGGGCTCAGAATATGAAGATTTGACCCAAAACACTTAGATAAAATGTGGGTCCTTACTGAGCTACAGGGTGTTTTATTTAAAAATTTAAAAACGATTTTTGCCCAGTACTTAAAAACTATTTGACGTATCCTTATCATACTTGGCAGAAAGTGTAGGTACCGTACACCATACTAAATTATGTTAAACAAAAGTTTCTGGCTAGTGCCAGTGGCGTACAACAGGGGCAAGTGAGAGGTTGATCCTTTCTAAATTCTACGCCACTGGCGGAATTGTCATTTTAGCACAATTTTTAGATTCTACAATACTTTCTGTGTAAAAAACATACTCTTCCTTCCTAACGATAAAGTCACTATTTTTCGAGATATTTAAAGTTAAACGTAAGATGCACTCTTGGATTTTTTTTAAAATTTGATCAAAAAAATCTGAAAAAATTTAGTAAAATAGAGAAAAAAATTAGCTACATAATAACTAAGCAACTTTTTTCTCTATCTCATTTTGGTTTGGCAGGAAAAATTATTGAAAATAAAAAATTAAAATGCAAAAAATATAAATTTTTAATAATTTTTCCTGCCAAACCAGAATGAGTTAGAGAAAAAAGTTACTTAGTTATTATGTAGCTAATTTTTTCCTCTATTTTACTGAATTTTTTCAGATTTTTTGAGCAAATTTTGAAAATATCCCAAGTGTGCAGCTTTATGTTTAATTTTAAATATCTCGAAAAATAGTGACTTTATCGTTACGAAGAAAGAGTATAGTTTTTATACTGAAAGTATCGGAGAATCGAAAAATTGTGCTAAAATGACAATTCCGCCAGTGGCGTAGAATTTAGGAAGAATCAACCTCTCACTTGCCCCTGTTGTACGCCACTGGCACTAGCCAGAAACTTTTGTTTAACATAATTTAGTATGGTGTATGGTACCTACACTTTCTGCCAAGTATGATAAGGATACGTCAAATAGTTTTTAAGTACTGGGCAAAAATCGTTTTTAAATTTTTAAATAAAACACCCTGTAGCTCAGTAAGGAGCCACATTTTATCTATGTGTTTTGGGTCAAATCTTCATATTCTGAGCCCAGGATACTCCAGTTAAAATATTTCCAATTACTTACAAATCACCCTGTATATATATATATATATATATATATATATATATATATATATATATATATATATATAGATAGTTAGATAAGAAAATGTTAATGTCTAAAAATTTTTAATACAGAAAATTGATAATGGGTATGGTATCCAAAAATTGGAAAGGGTGTTAAAAATGAAAGCTCATTTAAGATTCAATCCGATGGGTTATGGTCAGTGTGAATGGAAAAAGTAGCACATGTTTATGATTTTATTCTTGTTCTCTGTAAAAATGTTATCATATTACTGTTTTTAAAAAAATCACTTTAGATCTCGCCCTGATGAAGTTGACAAATCTATGCTACGAAAGGTCGGACTGAATCTTTTTTAACGTCTTTTCCAACTATTGACTACCATACATACTCATTTTCAATTTTCATATTCATAATTCCTCTCATACATGCTCTTTTATTCCTACTACATAGAAACTTTTGCTCACGCAAGCCACTCTCTCAATTATACCACTCCAACTACTCATCGGACGTCCATGCAAACGTATACCATCAAAATCATTCAAATAAATCTTTTTAACCAAACGTTCATTAGACATTCGCTCAACATGTCCGAACCATCTTAACTGACTAACACCAACTTTTGCTACAACATTTTTTTCAATTTCACGCTCATCATACACTAGTAATTAATTAGTAATTAATTAGTAGTATGGTATGTGAGGAGTTTATATATTTTTTTTGTGGTTGTGCTAGCTTTACGGTCAAGCTAGCTCAACCCCTTGTATTTTTTAAAAAACAAGGGTAATAAATTTGCTTTTTGCGTAATAAATTAGTAATAAATGAGTACTAAATTTTCTGATAAGTTTATATTTTTTTTTTCGTGGTTGTGCTTATGGTTGTGCCAGCTTCACGGTTAAGCTAGCACAACCCCTTGTATTTTTTAAAAAACAAGGGTAATAATTTTTTTTTACGTAATAAATTAGTAATAAATGAGTACTAAATTTTCTGATAAGTTTATATTTTTTTTTCGTGGTTGTGTTTATGGTTGTGCCAGCTTCACGGTTAAGCTAGCACAACCCATTGTATTTTTTAAAAAACAAAGGTAATAATTTTTTTTTTTACGTAATAAATTAGTAATAAATGAGTACTAAATTTTCGGATAGGTTTATATTTTTTTTTCGTGGTTGTGCTTATGGTTGTGCTAGCTTCACGGTTAAGCTAAGACAAGGGTAATAAATTTGCCTTTTGCGTAATAAATTAGTAATAAATGAGTACTAAATTTTCTGATAGGTTTCGATTGATTGTGCTAAAATGGTTGTTCTAGCTTCACGTACCTGTATATCTATCATAACTAGAGACGCCGCATGTCTCACTCAAGCGTAATTATACCGAACAGTATATATATATATTAAAGAATTATGTAATTTTACATATTTTGTAAAAGTAATTTTTCGTCAAAAATGTAATAATTATTACTGTAAAATTACAAAATGTTATTGTTACTGTTAATGTCTATGCAAAATTACATAAATATAAGATATATTTTTTATAGTGTACTTAGTTAATAAAATGTACGAATTTCAAATTTTAAAAGGTATAAAGTTAAATGTACAAAAAAATTTATTGTATTAACTCTGCATATATTATATATGTGTATTATATTATAGACATTTTAATTTTACAGTTTATATTAAAAATTAAAATAAAAAATATTTTTAATCTTTGTATTATACAGACAATTAGCTCAATTGACTAACATACATTTAAATAACTTATTTGAATAAAGTTTATGTCAAATATGTAAAGATATATTATATATTGTTTTCTTATATTAATTATAATTGGTCGTAGTACGGCGTATAAGTTTAGTAACACGACTAACTTGGTACATGCCACAACCCTATTTATTATTTTTTTATTTTGCCTTCATTTGCAGCATTGTTTTTAAAGTCAAATAATCCACTTTTTTCATATTGGGCGTTATTTCTATTATATTTGAAACTAGGTTAGACATGAAAGATGACATTATGACAAAACAATTTCATTCATATTCGAAAGCTCATACAAACATATCAGTGACTGACGCCGCAAAATTAATGACTGCCAAAATTAATGACATACCAACAAGTTTAGAGCGATTCTCCTATAATACATTATTCTTTAAAATCATAACATAATCTGCATAATGTACATAACTGACAAAATAATCTTAAAAAAAAAATTTCTATATTTTTACGAAACTACATCTTCCATTTTATTAACATTAATATACATAATGTAAACGGGAAATTTTGTTAGCAAATTTGTTCTACCAAACGGCAATTTTAAAGTACAGAAATTTCTTAAATTGTAACGTGTTACTGTAGATAATGTATATGCTGCCCAACAAATCACTGTAATCATTTCACAAATATTCACAATATGTTACATAAAAATTGCTGTAATCATTGTTATAATGCAGATTTGTACACTGTAAAAAAATATATCTTAAATTTATATAATTTTATGTAGGTTGTAACAGTAAAACTAAGAACAATTTGTAATTTATTCTACTCTGCATACATTTTTTCAGTTTATACAAAATAATAATAGACATATTTATTACTCCCTTTTATAAGCAAATAAAATTAAATCTGAAAATTAAATCTATTTGATAAATCCAAAAGGAAAATATTATGATAAGAGCAAATATTATCTATGGTATTTTAAAACATACACTGTAAAAAAAAGTTGCTATTTTACATAAAAATCATATTATAAAAATTAGATATAAATTTTAATAATTATGTAATTTTAAGTAAAATATTTAATTTACCATATAATATATGTTACTTTATCGAAAAAGTAAATAAACTTACTTAAAATATAAGTATTTTATATTTGTATAATGTAAAAATTTTGCTGTAAATTTACATATTAAACTGGTGTAAATTAGTTGCCTAAGATTTTTATGTAAAATTAATATTTATTTTTACAATGTACCTTGAATATTTTAAGAATATTAATTATAAAAACAATTTAGAAGAAAATATTTAGTCCCATACAGATTTATATTCCCATACAGATTCCAAAGCAGGTTAAGAGTGTTCTGAAATTTTGGGATTGTGAATTTTTAATAGATGACAACACTTGTAAGAATTAAAACGAAAAACGTGGGGCGCAACGACAGCTATTTCCTACATTCCTTATTATTATCTATTGCATGCACCACACGTTTTTCGTTTCAAATCTTAGAAGTATTGTCATAGCTATTATAAATTCACAATCACAAATTTTCAGGACCAACTGTATGGGGTCAGGAATCTGTATGGGGCTAGGAGAAATTATTTTATACTTTTTAGTCTGTTTTAAAAACGTGCTAAATATATTAAATTTCATTTTTATTTAAAATAATTATTTACAAATGAAGTGAGAATACGAGTCCAGGTTTTTTTTTTTAAAATTACAAATTTAAAATATCTTAAAATAATTAAAATAGAAAATTTCTGATAAACATATTACTCGGACAAATATTAAATGAATATGCTCTTTAATTTAAAAACAAATCAAAACGTTATTTTTCTTTGTTCTGTTACTATCTATAAAAGTACTAGAAACAATTAATCAACTTACCTTGTATTATGAAAACATCCAGTCAGTACACAAAAATAATAAATCCATATATTAAGCACTTATAAATCAAATTTCAAGTGCAAGTTTTGAACTTGGCCGCAGTTAGGTTATTAGTGTCAAGTTGAACAAATTGTACCTATAGACATATAATTACACTGCACCATGCGTACGTATGTATAAACACTAATATTTTTAGAAAATTATTACTACTCTTTCTTCATTTACATTAAATTTGCACTTATAATCTATTTATAATCTATTAACCAATTTAATTGTAGCTTTCAATTAAATCAAAATATAAAATGTTTTTATTATCACGAGTTATTATTATTTATTTTTAGATAAAATATTTGTTTATAAAGAGAAAAATACTTTTATAAATTAAATTTTTTTTCTTTATACTTGAAGAAATGTAATGTATTTTATTTTGTTCAAATATAGTTTGATAAATTTCTAACAATTATTATTATTATAAAGTAATTATTAGTAATTATTATTTATCTTATTCCGAATTTTTAAAAGAATAAAGTAAATATTAATATTATAATTTAAATTACTCTTACATTTTTTTATTCACAATTTATTTCCAAGAAATAAATAACACTATAGTATGAAATATAACACAAATATTTTAAGCCACTTTGCACTTTCAATATGTAAGTTATTAAAATAAATTAACAGTGTTCGGATTTCATTGTTTTTATTTATATTTCTATTGAAAAACCAACTCACTATAAACAACCCGAATGAACAACAATAATGCGTTTTGAACTTTAAGTTTGTTATGTTAATAATAAATAAATAAAAATAAATAAACAATACGCGTAAGCTTAGGCGCGCGCCGATTCGTACTTGTGCTGACGCTTTGCGGTGTTACGATTAAGACGTGCTTTGAGCATGTGCGCGTATGTTTCACAGTGCGATAGTGTTTTGTTTCGGGCGAGACGCGACGGCAATTGCAAGAAACGGTTCGTTCTGTTGTGTACGTACTGGGCACAGAGCATGTAATGCACACATACACACGCCCTACTGCGACCGGCCACGCTCCTCCGACAGGTGCTAATACGGCGCGGGCGAGGTTTAGCCACTTCAAAAAACCGTGATAATCTCCCGAGAGGCAAGTTTAACTGCCTGGTTTCACCTCCATCTTACTGGTATACTTATAAAAGGATGATTTTAATAGACAAATCGCTACTTACCTATATTGCTACATTTTATATTAACACCACTAGAAGTATTAAGTAATATCTCTTTGAATTGATAGTACACTGTAAAAAATAATAGCGAAATTACAGAAAAATAATAGTAAAATTTTGCTATAAAAACATCTGTAATTTTATTTTGCTATAAACATTCTATATTTCTAATAATCACATAAAGTAAGTAAAATTGACCTAATCTAATATATAAAATTCTTGTGTCACAGTTTTAGTGTTTATACTCCTCTGAAACGGCTTGACCGATTTTGAAGAAATTTTATATTTATATTCAGTAGGTATGAGAATAGGTTTATAACGAATTTTTATACCCCTAAGTGTTAAGGGTGGCTCACCCTAAAAAAAAATTTTTTATTTTTGTGACAAATTTTTTTTTTGGTTATTTTTTTATGGTGTGCCATTAAAAAATACATTTATTCCTAAATTTTTATCCTCCTAGCACCAAACCCTACTTGTTAATAGCATTTTATATTTTTTAACCTCGGTCGATAGCTGATCAATGGGGTTCCGTTTAGCCAAACTCAATAAACTAAAAATAAATAAATAAATAAATTTGTTACTTTAGGAAGTTGTTGAGTACACTCCTGCAAAGGATTCTAGGGCCCTGGGGGGCTCCAGGAAAAATATAAAAAAGTGTGAAAGAAATTGATTCCAAATAAATTGAAAATAATTATAATATGAGAAATGTAATTGATTTTTTTTGTAATACAAAAAAAATTCATAAAAAATTTAATATACACATTAAAATAAAGGCAAGACAACGTTTGCCGGGCCAGCTAGTAAGTATATAAAATTGCTTACTTTTTTTCAAATTGCATCACATACTTAATGTAAAATTACATATTGTTGGTATAACTTCCTAAATTATATAAATTACAGCATGCATATTAATATTTGTAATTATTTTTTGGAATTTGCAATTATGTAAATTTTTATATGTATGTAATTATACGAACAATAATATTACAGAACTAAACATATTTCACCTATTTATACAAAATTCCTGACAGCAAATTTACTGAAGTTCCATAAATTTACTATGAAACTGTATATTACATATACATGTACTATGTACTTTTTCATCTCGTTGGTAATATCATATTACATAATGTTTGTAATAGTTCCGATATTATGTAAATTTTTAAACAATTATATTAAAATTACAGCAGTTGAGTAATTATACCTAGAAATACTGGGCAACATAGTGTCTCAAGGTTTGTAGGTAAAATTACATATAATTTTTTAAAGTGTAGTTACTTAGGGTGACTAACTTTTATTTGTATTAAATAACCCAACTTAACCTAAAGACAGATTACTAAAAAAAAAGTACAATTGAACATTAAAATAAAAAGCCATTTAACAAAAATACTCAATGTAGAATGTTAAAAAATTACAATACAATTAAGATA